>CM056052.1:93811072-94124290 GCA_029574335.1 Rana kukunoris
TTACTAATAAATAACTGTATTTATAGATCCTTGTTTAATAAAAAGACTTACACACAATGTAGTTGCCTGCCTATAATCAGAGGGGCTTGGCAGTGTGATATTGTAAATTAGTTGATTTATAATAAAAGCTGCAGGGGCCGGGGACTGGAGGGGGCGGGGGAGAGCAGGGACGCAGAACACGGAGCTGACAGGCAGAGAGGAGGGGTGAGGGGGAGAGAGGAGAGCAAAGAGGACAGCTGTGGATGAGGGGAGGAATGTACACTGACCACATAATTAACAGCCCTGATTATCGTGGTCAGTGCAGAGAGGGGGAATTTATAGTTTAGAGAGGGATAGATTACACAGAACAAGCACTGTGCTGTTTATCTTCTTTAAGGGAATGGGAGCTGTTTTTTTTTGGGGGGGGGGGGGGTTTAACCACTTAAGACCCGGACCAATACGCTGGTAAATGACCCATGGTGTTTTTGAGATTCGGCACTGCGTCGCTTTAACAGACAATTGCTCGCGGTCGTGCGACGTGGCTCCCCAAACAAAATTTGCGTCCTTTTCTTTCCACAAATAGAGCTTTCTTTTGGTGGTATTTGATCACCTCTGCGATTTTTATTTTTTGCGCTATATACAAAAATAGAGCGACATTTTTGAAAAAAAAAAACAATATATTTTACTTTTTGTTAAAAAAAAAATCAAATAAACTAAATTTTAGTCAAACATTTAGGCCAGAATTTATTTAGCCACATGTCTTTAGTAAAAAAAAAAAATCGCGATAAAAAAAAATAGCTACCTAGCGGGAACAGCGACACTAATACAGCGATCAGAAAAATGATCGCTTAGTGACGCTGGCAATAGGGAGTGAAAGGGTTAACTAGGGCGGTGATCAGGGGTTAAAACTTTATTAGGGGGGGTGGGGGGGCTATCCTGAACCTAACACTAACTGTTTTTTACACTGCCTGTCACACTGACACTAAATGCAGTGATTAGATCACTGCATTCAGTGACACTGTGACAGGGGGGTGGGGGGGGCGATCACAAGGGGTTAATATGCCTATGTGAGTGTGTGTCAGTGTTGTGTTGGTGCACACTTACTTGTGATGTCTTCTCTCATCAGCAGCGCTGGGAAACAGCGCTGCGATGAGAGGTGACATCATTTCCTCCTGTCAGGAACTGACAGGATGGGAGCGCGCTCCCATTGGCTGGGAGCGATCGCGGGGGGGGCGGGTAAGCGCCGACATCCGCCCGCTGATCCCGGATCGCTCCCGGAGCCAGGGGGACCCCCGCACGCCGCGGAGGGGGTCCCGATGGGACCCCCGAACCGCACTTAGGCGGGGACGTAAATTTACGCCCTTGTGCCTGTACGTGCCATTCTGTGGCCGTATATGTGCGTGCGGGGGTCCTTAAGTGGTTAACAAACACTTTAAAGAAAATGTCTGTTTGTTTAGCTTTGTTACTTTTTTTGTCTATGGATTGTATTGGATTGTATAACAAGAGAAAAAAAAAATTTGCACGACAATTTCCCTAAAAGAAAAACCTTGTTTGTCCTTAAAAAAATAGGATTTGTATTTCTTACCTTAGTAATGACAAAATTTAGCCAAACAGGCCCATAGCAGAAATGTAAAAATTGCTCTGGTCCATAGGGGATGTAAGGTGTGAGAGATGAGGCTTTACAGGCCATGAGGCCAACTATACTTTTTCCTAAACTTTTTCATAAACCCTGTATTATATATTTGTTGTGTTCAAATGCTAACTATGCTAAATATAATGCTGGCGTGTTTCCTAAGCGTATGTGTCAAGGTAGCCAAAGAAGCTAGTGTTTAGGGAAAAACACCAGCTTTAAATGGGATCTGTCACATTTGAAATATGTTATTCACTTCCCTATGATGCAAACGCCATGTTTTTATATACTTATTTGCCAAAAAAAACTATTTTAAGAACTGCCTCTTGGCACAGAAGCAGTTGGCCAGGCTCTTCAATGGAAAAGTGTTAATCTCTGTGCATCAATACAATGCATGTCTATTCTATATAATTCTTCTTTCTAAGTTCTTAGTTCATCAATTTTAGGGGAGCCACCTCCTCTGCGCTAAAAACCTCAACTTTTTTTAGTTTTGTAAAAAAATGGGGAATGGTTAAAATCGGTCAGGTGTGTATCTGTCTCCAGTGCAAAAATCACTTTTCACTTTCTGCCCAGTCATCGCTGTCACTGGAACAACAACTGGGGTCTATCCACATGGGTGCACTACCCCCTGTTCAGCAGGGGAGTCTCTGAATTGGAGTAGAATGGGATGGATGTCTCTTTTAATGAACTCTCTGCCTGCTCAGCTTTTTATCTGTGTTTTGACAGTAGACTGAAGGACCCATGTTGGATCTATAGGCTGCCGAATGTAAATGGGCATGTGACTCATTAATTCATTAAATAATTTGGTCCTTTTAAAAAAAAAAAAATCTGAACCTGGATGGATTCAGAGATAAGTGGCTGTACAGGGACACAAGTTTGTTTACATGCGCCTTCCCATAGACCTGCATGGAGCTTCCAATTAGGTCCACCGGAAAAAATGGCAGGCTGACCGAATTTGGAAAACCCATGTCAAAGGGGTCATAAGGGCAAATCTCCCCAACAGGGACAGGGAGAGCAAGAAAAATATGACCAGATGTTTTTTACCTTTCTTTACTCTTTTTACAAATTATAAAGAGTTTCACAAGAAGTTTTGCTTAGAGTTTTTGCCTAAGCTAACTTACTTTCTCTTCATTTCAACCGACCTGTCATCAAATACAACTTGGCACTGAACTGACTGATGTAATAGAAGTGTCATGTAGGGGGGGTCATGTGCTCAAATGGAAACTGTGCACAGAGCTGTTTTCAGAAAAGTAGATATAATCTTAAATCCTGGTTCACATTATTGCGGCTCTGCGAGCCACGTTTGCACAGACACAGAAGACCATTTATTTGAATGGGCTACTACAGTGCCTTGCAAAAGTCTTCACCCCCCCCACTGGGGTTTTGTTGCCTCACAACCTGGATTGTTTGAGGATTTGCATCATTTCATTTACAGAACATGCCCACAACTTTGAAGATGTTTTTATTTTATTTTTTTTTATTATTATTTGTGAAGCAAACAACAAATAGGACAAAATAACATAAAAAGTTAATGTGCATAACTATTCACGCTCCTAAAGTCAATACTTTGTAGAGCCACCTTTTGCAGCTATCACAGCTCCAAGTCACTTTGGATAAGTCTCTAATAGCTTTCCACATCTTACCACTGGGAATTTTGCCCATTCCTGCTTGCAAAACTGCTCCAGCTCCTTCAAGTTGGATGGTTTTGCGCTTGTGAACAGCAATCTTTAAGCCTGACCACAGATTTTCTATAGGATTAAGGTCATGGCTTTGACTAGGCCATTCCAACACATTTACATGTTTCCTTTTAAACCACTCAAGTGTTGCTTAGCAGTGTGTTTGGGGTCGTTGTTCTGCTGGAAGGTGAACCTCCGTCCTAGCCTCAAATCACACACAGAGCTGTACAGATTTTGCTCAAGAATATCTCTGTATTTAGCACCATCCATCTTTCTCTCAAAATCCCAGTCCCGACTGCTGAAAAACAGGGATGGTCTTCTTTGGGTGATGTGATGTGTTGGGTTTGCGTCAGACATAGCATTTTCTTTGATGGCCAAAAAGTTAAATTTTAGTCTCATCAGACCAGAGTACCTTCAGCCATACATTTTGGGAGTCTCCCACATGCCTTTTTGCAAACTTAAAATGTGCCATTTTGTTTTTTGCTGAAAGTAATGGCTTTCTTCTGGCCACTCTGCCATAAAGCCCAACTCTATGGAGCGTACGGCTTATTGTGTCCTATGTACAGATACTCCAGTCTCTGCTATGTAATTCTGCAGATCCTCCAGGGTTACCTTAGGTCTCTGTGCTGCCTCTCTGATTAATGCCCTCTTTGCCCGGTTCGTGAGTTTTTGTGTGCGGCCGTCTTTTGGCAGGTCTCTGTTGTGCCCAGAGCTTTTTATGGGCTTCATAACAAAGGGGGTGAGTACATACGCGCGTGCCAATTATCAGTTTTTTATTTCTGAAAAATTGTTTTATGGATATATTTTACTTCACCAACTATTGTGTTCTGATCCATCACATATATATCAGATTAAAAAAACATTGAAATAAAGGCTGTAATGTAACAAAATAGGTAAAAAGCCAAGGGGTGAATACTTTTACAATGCTTATGTTTTCATGCACCATTTTTAAAACACAGCGGCAGGGAAATCACATGGTGATTTTGCATTATGTAATTTCTCGGTGGTTGCAGCACCCGCAAACATGCTGCGTTTTTAGATGCATGGGAATACCATTAACCACTTAAGGACCGCCGCACGCACATTTACGGCCACAGAAGGTCACGGCTGGGCACAAGGGCGTAAATTTACGTCCTCGCCCGGTAGCGGGTCGGGGGTCCGATGGGGACCCCCTCCGCGGCATGCGGCGGTCCCCGTGTCTCGGGAGCGATCCGGGACGAGCGGGGCGGATGTCTGTCTTTGCCCGCCCCCCCGCGATCGCTCCCAGCCAATCGATGCGCTCCCCCGCCCTGTCACTTCCTCCTCCTGTGTTTATAGAGGAGGGGGAAAGTGATGTAATCTCTCATCGCAGCGGTATTTCCAACCGCTGCGACGAGAGAAACACCTCACAGTAAGTGTGCACGAACACTACACTGACATACACACACATAGGCACACTTAACCCCTTGCGCTCTGCCCCCCCCACCCCCCTGTCACAGTGTCACTGAATGCAGTGATCTAATCACTGCATTTAGTGTCAGTGTGACAGGCAGTGTAAAAGTCAGTTAGTGTTAGGTTCAGGATAGCCCCCCCACCCCCCCTAATAAAGTTTTAACCCTCTGATCACCGCCCTAGTTAACCCTTTCACTCCCTATTGCCAGCGTCACTAAGCGATCATTTTTCTGATCGCTGTATTAGTGTCGCTGTTCCCGCTAGGTAGCTATTTTTTTTTATTGCAATTTTTTTTTTTACTAAAGACATGTGGCTAAATAAATTTTGGCCTAAATGTTTGACTAAAATTTAGTTTATTTGATTTTTTTTTAACAAAAAGTAAAAAATAGTTTTTTTTTTTTTAAAAAATGTTGCACTATTTTTGTATATAGCGCAAAAAATAAAAATCGCAGAGGTGATCAAATACCACCAAAAGAAAGCTCTATTTGTGGGAAGAAAAGGACGCAAATTTTGTTTGGGAGCCACGTCGCACGACCGCGCAATTATCTGTTAAAGCGACGCAGTGCCGAATCGCAAAAACACCTTGGGTCATTTACCAGCGTATTGGTCCGGGTCTTAAGTAGTTAAGAATACATTTTTAAAAAGCAGCCTGTTTTGGCTGCAGATGATTGTGGGTGCAGGAACAGGTACTACCCACAATAGTGTGAACCAGGCCTGACTCACTGTGTATTAAAACATTGCAATTTTTTTTTGAAATATAAAAAATAATGTTTTAACCTTTTTTTTGTTTTTTAGTTGTTACTTCTCACTGCTGCTTATCTCCAATATTAACATGTATGCAGGCAATGGCTTCATGATATTTCTCAGGGTGGGTTTCCTAATGATGACAACAGTTTACAACATGTATTGAAATGCAGTCTCCATTGGAAAAGCATGTGACAGTGTGACAATGCAGGGGCACAATTTCCAGACAGGGAGAGGTCATTGTCACAAACAGGAAATGCATGTACAAGGACATAATATAACTGGATACTAACATTTATAGGTATAAATAATCCCAAATCCAAATAATTAGGAAGGATTTTTTCCCACTCTGGTGCAAATTGTATCATGCTTTGCTGGTTTTTTGCCTTCCTCTGGGTTAACTGTGGGTATAGGATTTTGTAATTAGTTTTTTCCTTTTTATTGAACTAGATGGACTTGTGTGTTTTTTCAACCAGAATAACTATGTAACTATTTAGAGACCAATCATTATTTTAATGAATGCTTCTGATTTAAGAGGGTTGCGGGATAAAGGGGGAAGTGGTTTCAGTGCTGGCTATACCTCTACTATGGGAACACTCATATTTTGAGCTTCAGCATGTGGTGAAGCTACAACCAGCACTGACAGCAATGAAATGTGGTTTTATTTCTAAACCACTAGACAGATTTAAATGGAATCATGTGTTATGTGCACTGGGTCCCCTAGAGGATAAGAGCTGGTTCACCGCCTGACAAGTCACGCTCTGCTCTATTTAATGGAACCGTTCTAATAGGAGCAACTTAAGTCGCTCCGACTTAGAAAAAGGTTCTTGTACGACTTTTGGGCCGACTCGGGGCGTCTCGGGGCGACTTGCATTGACTTCAATACAGAAGTCATTTTGCAAGTCGCCTCTGAAGTCATCTTGAGATCTCCTTGCCAAGTCGCCCCCAAAGTCATGTCGCCCCTGTGTGAATCGGGTCTTAACCAACGCTTTTAAACATCTGGCAATACTTTGTTAAATAACCAAGGACTATTTCTTTTAAAGATTCAATACATTTAATAATATTCAAGTTAGAATTCAAAATCAATATATTTCTTAATCCAGGGTCAGCAGTTAGGTGACCACTGTGAAAATAGATTGAAATCAACCAGCGCAATACTGTACAATATCTTACTTGTAAGCAGCTCTGCACTTCAGGTCAATATATCAAATCCTCAATGTGTGTCTTATAGTTAAATAGTGCAGCGCTAAAATTAAGAACTAACATTTAAACCGCATGATTAGAAAACAAAAATTGCAAAAAATCATGCAAAACAAACACTATAAATCAAATAATCCTTTATTAAAATCACATAAAAAACAGTCCTCAGACCACTGTGATTAGCTGTGACAGTAGTCACATGATCCGGAGCTAGTGACACCAGCTACTAATTGTTTGTGGGGATTGAGTGTAGTCTTTGATAGCTCAGTCTCTATGCTGGTAGCGCACAGTGATGGCACTCTCAGCACAGAAACATTAGCCACCTTGTGATGCAAATTTATGGCATGTGGGCATCAAAGCCCACACTTTCACTTCCACACAAATGTGTTCCACAGGCGGCAGCAGGTTAACCTACTCCTTGAATATTCATTCTGTCTCACCACATCTCTGTTAGTCAAAGTAGTACACTGAGGGAGTCAGTCAGGAATTGCAATACAGGTTTCTTGTATGAGACAATATATTTGAAATAATAATCAATCAAAATTATGATATTTCCCCTACATATGAGCTGATGGCCACAATACAAACTTTGGGAAAAATATTCTTGATAGGACATACAAAAACAGAGACACTTCTTTACCATAGCAATGATAATGTATTCTCAGATACAATCCACCCACCAATAAAAGTTCTCCGATTTATAATTTCCCTCTAATATTAAATGAATTCTACAGTACAGAACACAAAAGAACAAAAAAAATGCTAATTTCACCACCTCAATTGTTTTTTCAATAGGCTTAACCACTTGACCACTGGGCACTTAAACCCCCTTCCTAACCAGACCAATTTTCAGCTTTCGGTGCTCTCACAATTTGAATGACAATTACTCAGTCATACAACATTCTACCCATTTGAAATTTTTGTCCTTTTTTTCACACAAATAGAGCTTTCTTTTGGTGGTATTTGATCACCTCTGGGTTTTTTATTTTTTGCGCTATAAAAGAAAAACGACTGAAAATTCTGTAAAAAAAAAAAAAACTTGTTTCTGTCATATTAGCAGGTTATTTCTCACACACAGCATATGCATACCACAAATTACACCCCAAAACACATTCTGCTATTCCTCCCGAGTATGGCGATACCCCATGTGTGGGACTTTTACACAGCGTGGCCACATACAGAGGCCCAACATGCAGGGAGCGCCAACAGGCGTTCTGGAACACCCAGACCAATTCTGACATTTCTCTCCTACATGGAAAAGTCATCATTTATTTTCTAGAAAATTGCATAGAACCCCAAAACATTATATATGCTTTTTTAGCAAAGACCCTAGAGAATACAATGGCGGCCGTTACAACTTTTTATCTCGCACGGTATTTTCGCAGAAATTTATTGAACGCGTGTTTTTTAAAAAACTGTTTTGTGCTTAAAACAAAACAAAACAGTAAAGTTAGCCCAATTTTTTTTCATAATGTGAAAGATGAAGTTACGCCGAGTAAATAGATACCCAACATGTCACACTTCAAAATTGCGCACACTCGTGGAATGGCGCCAAACTTCGCTACTTAAAAATCCCCATAGGCGGTATTGCAGAGTATTGGGGTATTGCAAAGTATCATGCAGGGTATTGGGGTATTGCCGAGTACTGGGGTATTGCCGAGTACTGGGGTATTGCCGAGTATTGGGGTATTGCCGAGTATTGGGGTATTGCCGAGTATTGGGGTATTGCCGAGTACTGGGGTATTGCCGAGTACTGGGGTATTGCCGAGTATTGGGGTATTGCCGAGTATTGGGGTATTGTTGAGTACTGGAGTATTGGGGTATTGTTGAGTACTGGAGTATTGGGGTATTGCCGAGTATTGGGGTATTGTTGAGTACTGGGGTATTGTTGAGTACTGGGGTATTGTTGAGTACTGGGGTATTGTTGAGTACTGGAGTATTGTTGGGTACTGGGGTATTGTTGAGTACTGGGGTATTGTTGGGTACTGGGGGATTGCTGGGTACTGGGGGGATTGCTGGGTACTGGGGGGATTGCTGGGTACTGGGGGGATTGCTGGGTACTGGGGGGGTTGCTGGGTACTGGGGGGGTTGCTGGGTACTGGGGGGATTGCTGGGTACTGGGGGGATTGAAGAGCTGGGATGTTTTGAGGGATGGCTGGATCTGTGACTGCATTTGAGAGGAGAGGGAGGAGAGGGAGGAGAGGGTCAAATGACGCCGGTTTGTTTACAAGTGATCGCGCCGTCATTTGACGGCGTGATCACGTGGTAAACGGCCGCGATCAGCAGCAATTTACCGTGATCCGTGATGCGCCGGGTCTTCTAGACCCAGCGAGCACGGACACTTTCGCGAGCGCGTCCCAGGGGACGCGCAATCATGAAAGTGAAGGACGACGTCCCAGGGACGTCGTCCCAAGATAACCCCGCCGCACCGTAGCAGTAAAATGCTTATGGCGCGGTGGGAAAGTGGTTAAAAAACCTTTCTTTCAGGAAAGCCTGAAAAACTCACTGGAAAGGTTATTAACCCTCCACGTTAAATGACACATGTGATTTCCATATATAGTGAAAAATTAACCACTTTAGCCCCGGGCCTGTTTTTCAGATTCGGTGTTTACGAGACTAAAACATTTTTTTTTGCTATAAAATTACTTAAAACCCCAAACATTATATATATTTTTTTTTCTAACACTCTAGAGAATAAAATGGCAGTCATTGCAATACTTTTTGTTACACCGTATTTGCGCAGCGGTCTTACAAGCGCACTTTTTTTGGAAAAAATTCACTTTTTTAAATAAAAAAATAAGACAACAATAAATTTGGCCCAATTTTTTTACATATTGTGAAAGATAATGTTACGCCGAGTAAAATGATACCCAACATGTCACGCTTAAAAATTGCGCCCACTCGTGGCATGGCGTCAAACTTTTACCCTTAAAAATCTCGATAGGCGATGTTTAAAAAATTCTACAGGTTGCATTTTTTGAGATACAGAGGAGGTCTAGGGCTAGAATTATTGCTCTCGCTCTAACGATCGCGGCGATACCTCACTTGTGTGGTTTGAACACCGTTTTCATATGCGGGCGCTACTTGCGTATGCGTTCGCTTCTGCGCGCGAGCTCGTCGGGACGGGGCGATTTAAAAAAAATGTTTTTTTGTTTTCGTATTTATTTGTATTAATTTTACCAATTTTTAACACTAAAATAAAAAAAAATAAAAAAATTATCACTTTTATTCCTATTACAAGAAATGTAAACATCCCTTGTAATAGAAAAAAGCATGACAGGTCCTCTTAAATATGAGATCTGGGGTCAAAAAGACCTCAGATCTCATATTTAGGCTAAAATGCAAAAAAAAAAAAAAAAATTTTTAAATGTCATTTTTCAAATGACATTTAAAAAAAAAATGTCTCTTTAAGACGCTGTTTGGAACTGACGTTTGACGTCACTTCCGCCCAGCAGAGCTACGGGGATGGACGAGGGAAATTTTTTCCCTCACTCGCATCCCCGCTGACCAGACGAGCGCACCCGATCGCCTCCGCCGCTACCGACGGCTCCGGTAAGCGGCGGAGAGCGCGGGAGCGCAGCGGGAGGGGGGGGGCACGCTCGTCCGCTACCGATAACGGCGATCTCGCGGCGATTCCGCCGCGGAGACCGCCATTATCGTTTACCCGACCGCCCACAGAAGAGATGGATATCTCGGTTGTGGCAGCAGCTGCTGCCGTTACCGAGATATCCATCCTCAAAGTGCCGACGTATACCTGCGGTGGGCGGTCGGAAAGTGGTTAAGCAATGTTATAATACATTTCATCTAGATGATTGTCCAATAATGATGACCAACGGAAAGAAAGCAAAGACTGATGCCATCGGATAGCAATTATACTATGAATTCCTTTACCTGTTTAATTAGAAACAGATGGAATATGTAATTTAAATATGAAGTTCACAGTGACATATATTAAAAGAAATGGTAGACACAAACACAAGTATCACAGCATGGAACATCTAAAATTATCAAACAACATTACTATAAATTCCTCAGATCAAGTTTCATGCATAATGTAATTTATGTAAATGTTTTCGGCTGTATACTTTTAAAATGAGGCAAGTTTAACCCCTTGTTATTCACAATCTGTATACAGTATGTGCATCCAAATTGACTGGGTCTTGTTCCTGATGGACTAAAGTCTAGCACCAATGAAAACCATTTTTCGTAGAAGGGCTACAACCTCTTTAAGTTTTTATGTCTGCGTGTGCCCCTATTTTAAAAGGTTTCTCCTAAATTCCTTTTTGCTCAATGGATGTCAGACAACAGGAGGTAGAGAGAAAGCTACTTAACAGGTTAACAAACAGCAGTAAAAAAAATCTTTCTACCATAGGAGATGGGTAAAACCCCATTTGTGTTTTTTGATTTCTGTGCATAGTCAGCAACTGTCAGGAAAGGTTCCATCCGCTGGTAATATCTATCATTTGACATGCAGTACTGAGGCCCACCAGCAGGTGTCTCCTGGCAGTTGTAAACTGTCAGGATAACTTCTCCCTGCTGGTATTATGTCATCCTTGGGCTGCAGTACTGGCGTCCACCAGCGGATGGATCCTGGCCGTGTGGAGCAAACAGTACCTTTTGCGCTCAGGTGTGACTTGAGGCCAATTACAGGCATTCCTATTAATACCCGGCAAGTGCAAACATACCTGGCCCTGGTATCGTCCTTGTGCCCTGATCTGTACCTGCTACCTGATTATCTAAACCTGTTCCTGAAATCTGCTTCCTGAGTTCCTGATCCTGTGTCCCTGTCATGACCACCCATCCTCTCCCTGTCCTGTGTTCCTTACCCCATCTGCTGATCTCCCTGTGTATGACCTTGGCCTGGCTAACGTTTATGTTTCTGGAATATCCCTTTGTCCATCTGCCGATCTGCTGTGTATGACCCTGGCCTGGCTATTGTTTATGATTCTGGCATTTCCCATTTATTGTACATATCTGTCTGTTGTTATTTGTGGGTCTCTGTCTGTTGGTTGGTTTGTTGCACTGTGTCATATTGGAGGTGGTTGTATTTATATTATTCACTTACCTAAATAAATCATTATATGTTCACTTATATGTGTTTGGTGTTCCTCTGTTGCTAGCCACACAGTTCTGGTCACACCTGGTACATGACAGTATACCAGGGCCATCTCTGACCAGTAGTGGCTGCACAGAGGAACCATCTTGGTTCAGGTTGCTTGTTAAAATGAATTTGGATGTGATTCGTTATTATGCTCTGCTGGTGTCAGAGAGTAATGCATATCTCCACCAGACACTGAAAGAGAGGACCAGTGATCAGCTGCTAGAAATCATTTGTTTTGCTCACTACTAGGTTGATCAGGGCTGTATGCTGTTTGAGGATGTTCAGCCTTTAATTCATATCTGCACAGAGTTGGTTTTGCCTTGAATCCCAGAGGGCCATGATGATTTTTCTCCCCCTTTCAGTATTAATCAGGTCACATCACTGGTATGGCTTTTGGAAGATGACTCTCCTTACACTACACAGCCTGTTCCCAGCAGATGATAATAGAATGTGTTGATTCTGTACAATCCCTTGTCAGACAGGCAGTATGTAATCCGCAGTTTGTGCAACCACTGCTCTTAGCATGGTCTGATATTTTGCAATCAGCCCCAGCCATCTCTGCTACCAGACACCTGCCTGCCCAAGGGTCTTTTTTTGCCATCACCCATGGTAACCTCCGCTTCAGCCAAGTATACACTGCTGTCACGTACCTGGTTGTAGAGTCCAACGTGCAGGGAGCGGCCTCTCGTAAGCCTCTGACCCAGGAGTCCCTGATAGAGCAGACAGGGGAACCAGAGTCAAGAGGGGCACAAGCGCCTAGTGGTAGCTGGTGGCGGACCGGAAGAGGACGGAGACAGGTCCTGGCGGGGTCCTGGCAGGGAACCACAGAACACAGGAACGGTACTGTAGCGCTTGCTGTGTAAGAGCCCAAGGATTGGTGCACACTGGATCAGATGGCGGATCAGGAAACCGGAACAGATCCGAAGGGGTTAATTCAGTCCAGACTGGTTTAATACAGGCAGATAGCAGATAGCAGAACCAGGGGGTCAAGCAGAATCGGTGGTCAGGTCAAGCCGGGGTCAAGGGCAGGCTGCAGGCAGAGGTAGGTCACGGGAAGCCGGGTCAGATAAACAGAGATCAGGCAGGTTAGTAGGTGCAGGTTCTTTCCGGAAACGCTGTAGACTGGTCAGCAAGATGCACCAGGACCAGACAGCTTAAATGGCATTCCTTGGCGCCAAAACAGTGTCAGCGTGTGGGGCGCGCACCCGCCGCGCGTGTCACACGCACGGGTGCGAGCGCCGCGCACACGGCCGCGCGCATCGCGCACACTGACGCGCGCATGTGCGCGCAAACGGGCGCCAGCGCGCGTGCGTGCGTCGGGATTGGCTGGATCTTCCACCATGACATTGCCCCCCCCTACGGGCAGCCTCCGGATGCCCAACTGTGCCAACCTTCTTGGATGCGCCCTTTTAAAGGCCTGGACCAGTCTCTGAGCGTGAATGTTGGCTTCTGGTTCCCAGGAATTCTCTTCCGGACCGTAGCCCTTCCACTTTACAAGGTATTGTACCTGGTTACGTTTCTTCCGACAATCCAAGATAGATTCCACCTCGAACTCCTCTTCGCCGTTAACAAGCACCGGCTTAGGGGGACCGACATTCCGGTTGGTGAAGGGGTCCGGGACTGTGGGCTTGAGCAGTGCCACATGGAAGACTGGGTGTATCCGAAAAAAAGCAGGTAATTTTAATTCGTAGGCCACTTCATTAATTTTTCTGAGTATCTGGAAGGGACCCACAAATTTAGGGCCTAGTTTCTTGGACGGGCAGGCTAATCTTAGATTCAAAGTGGACAGCCAGACTTGGTCTCCCGGTGCCAAGTCAAGTTCTCCTCTCCTCCTCCTGTCAAACACCTCCTTATTATACTCCTGGGTCTTTGCCATTGTTTCCCGAAGTAATTTGTTGTTGGTGGCAAAGAAATCCAGGGTTTCTTGTGCAGCCGGTACTGAGCATTCCGGAATATTGTTAGATAAGAATAGAGGATGAAAACCGTAGTTGGCAAAAAACGGGGACTGTTTAGTAGCTGAATGGACTGAATTATTGTAGGCGAACTCTGCAAGGGGCAGCAGAGAGGCCCAATCGTCCTGTGAGAAACTGGAAAAGCACCTCAGATATTGCTCGAGAGTCTGGTTGGTGCGCTCGGTCTGGCCGTTGGTCTGTGGGTGGTATGCAGATGAGAAAGAGAGTTCAATCTTCAGCGCTCCACATAGCGCTTTCCAAAATCTAGAGGTAAACTGCACCCCACGGTCCGATATGATGTTAGCGGGTACGCCATGAAGTCTCACTACCTCTTTAATGAATATCTTTGCTGTCTCAGCAGCGGAAGGTGTCCCCACCATCGGCAGAAAGTGCGCCATTTTTGAGAGCCTATCAACCACCACAAAGATGGTGGTATAATCTTCAGATGGAAGTAACTCAACAATAAAGTCCATCAAAATCATCCTCCAAGGCTTCTCTGGAACAGGCAGTGGTTTAAGCAACCCCCAAGCTCTGGTTCTGCTACCTTTATGCTGGATACAGGTGGTACAGGATTCTACATAATTTTTACAGTCCTTAAGTAATTGCGGCCACCAGAAGGTACGCTGGAGGAGCTCGGATGTTTTGTGTATCCCAAAGTGGCCTGCTAGCTCATGGTCATGGCAGGACTTGAGAACTGCTATTCGTAGCTGTTGTGGCACAAAGATCTTGTCCTTGTTCCAAAGCAGATCGTCTCTTAACTGAAGAGTAGGGTCTGGGGATAAGGAGATCTCTGAAGAGGCCTGCTTAATTTGAGAAAGAAGATCTCCTTGCAGCATGAGGAAATTGCCAGGAGCAAGAATGGTGTCCGGGGATGAAGGGGCTTCAGGCCCATTGAACATCCGGGAGAGTGCATCCGGCTTGGTATTTTTCGAACTAGGTCTGTAGGTTATATGAAAAGAAAACCGAGTAAAGAACAGCGCCCATCTGGCCTGACGTGGCTTGAGTCTTTTGGCAACCTTTAGATATTCTAAGTTCTTGTGATCAGTATAGATCAGGATAGGGTGTGCAGCACCCTCGAGGAGCGCCATTCTTCAAGAGCTGCCTTAATTGCTAGCAGCTCCCTGTACCCGACGTTGTAGTTCCTCTCCGCTTCTGATAGTTTGCGGGGAAAAAAACGCAACTGGGTGTAAAAGGGATTTGGACCCCTGTCTCTGGGAAAGCACCGCTCCGACCGCCACCTCGGAGGCGTCCACCTCCAAGATATAGGGTAAGGCTGGGTTAGGATGTTTCAGGATGGAGGCAGAGATGAAGAGATCCTTTAAGGTGGTAAAGGCAACTTGGGCTTTGGGAGACCACAGGAACCGGGTGCCTTGCTTGGTCAGACTTGTGATAGGGGCAATTATGGCGGAGAAGCCCTTGATAAACTTTCGGTAAAAGTTTGCAAACCCCACGAAGCGCTGGACCGCTTTCTTATCGGTGGGAGCGGGCCAATCTGTGATAGCAGTGACCTTCTGAGGGTCCATCTTGACACCTTCTATTGAAATTATTAATCCCAAGAACTGAATGCTCACACGTTCAAATTCGCATTTCTCGGCTTTAACGTATAGGCTGTGTTGGCGGAGCCGAGCTAGAACCTTTTGGACATGCTTCTGATGGTCTGACAGGGAGGACGAGAAAATCAGGATGTCATCCAGGTAGATGATGACGAACAGATCGAGGTAGTCTCTGAAAATGTCGTTTACAAAATGTTGAAATGTGGCGGGGGCGTTGCAAAGCCCGAAGGGCATAACTAGGTATTCAAAATGCTCAAATCGGGTGCGAAACGCGGTCTTCCACTCATCGCCATCTCTAATGCGGACAAGATTATATGCTCCACGGAGGTCAAGTTTGGTAAAAATAGTGGCTGCTCCAAGTCTTTGAAATAATTCGGGAACCAGAGGAAGGGGGTACCTGTTTTTGATCGTGATTGTGTTCAACTCCCGGTAGTCTACGCAGGGGCATAGGGAATGGTCCTTCTTTTCCACGAAGAATATGCCGGCCCCTGCAGGGGATGTGGAAGGGCGTATGAACCCCTTTTCGAGGTTCTCGTCGATATAGGATTTTAGGGTGCCCAACTCCAATTCGGTCAAGGGGAATATCCTTCCGAACGGGATTTCTGCTCCAGGTAAAAGTTCGATTGGGCAGTCATAGGACCTATGTGGTGGTAAAGTCTCTGCTCCTTTTTTGCTAAATACGTCCAAAAAACTGTGGTAGGCTTCCGGGACTAGCTGGCGGTTTTCCACTTCAGATTCTGAACACAGCAGGGTGGACAAGGTGCCCGCAGGTTCCTGGAGGCAATGTTGGCGGCAGTAAGAGGACGGGAAACAGATTTTTCCAGACTCCCAATCAATCTGAGGGTTGTGGGCTTTCAACCATGGCATGCCCAAGATTACAGGAAATATTGGGGACACGATTATGTCCAGGCAGAGCAATTCCCAATGATTGTTGGAGATGAGTGCATACAAGGGGATTGTTTCGTGCGTGACAGGACCGGACCTGATGGCTGATCCATCGGCTAAGTGAACGGCGAGCTCCTGGCGCCTAGGTCGTAGGGGGATTCCATGACGGGTGGCAAAGGAGGCGTCCATGAAGCCGCTGCAGGCGCCAGAATCAATAATGGCGGGAACCTGGACATTCCTTCCTGGGAGCTGCAGAGAGATGGAGACAGCCAGGTGAGTATCATTATTACATAAGGCAGAGGAAAGGACAGGTGGACGGACTGAGCACTTACGGAATTTGACGGGACAGGTGTTTACATAGTGCCCGGATCCTCCACAGTATAGGCAAAGGTTATTGAGTCGGCGCCGCTGGCGCTCTTCCGGAGTCAGGGATGGCCGAAGAAGACCCAGTTGCATTGGTTCCGGGATATCGGAGGAGGCTGGTACAGGATTTGAAGGAAGCAGGTGTGGAGGGCCTGGCACACGTGGCATCATCCACATGGGACGTGTGGGGCCGGATGTACGTTCAGCACGCCGCTCCCTCAGCCGTCTGTCAATCTGAACAGAAAGAAGGATGAGAGCTTCAAGCGTTGCAGGGACGCCCACTCGGGCCAGTTCGTCCTTCAAGGATTCAGAAAGACCCATGCGGAACTGGTGACGCAGGGCAGCATCGTTCCAGTTGGTATCGGAACTCCACTGTCTAAATTCTGCCACATAGTCCTCTACTGCCCTGCGCCCCTGCTGTAGAGCACATAATGCCGCTTCAGCAGTAGCTGCTAATTGAGTGTCTTCATAAATGAGGTCCATGGCTTCGAAGAAGGTGCTAAGGCGGTTAAGACTTTCTTCCTTGCGCTCCAAGAGGCGGTGTGCCCATGTTTGAGGTTCGCCAGATAGTAATGAAATGACGAAACCCACCTTTGTGGTCTCCAGTGAAAAGGTTCTAGGTTGCAGAGCGAAAAAAAGTTCACAAGCATTACGAAAAGCTCTGTACTTGCTGCAATCTCCGGAAAATCTTTCCGGGGTGGGAACTCTGGGTTCTGGTGGCAACATCACCACGGAGGGGGCAGCAGAGGTTCCAGAAGCTGTAGTTGCTGCTGCGGCCAAAGTCTGAACACGCCCCTCCAGACGGGCATAACCTTCTTGCAAGTTCCTTACAGCCGCGGTGAGGCCATCCAAATGGCGACATAAGTCCTCCATGGGAGACGCTCCCTGCGTGGGCTCGGACATGGCTGACCAGTACTGTCACGTACCTGGTTGTAGACTCCAACGTGCAGGGAGCGGCCTCTCGTAAGCCTCTGACCCAGGAGTCCCTGATAGAGCAGACAGGGGAACCAGAGTCAAGAGGGGCACAAGCGCCTAGTGGTAGCTGGTGGCGGACCGGAAGAGGACGGAGACAGGTCATGGCGGGGTCCTGGCAGGGAACCACAGAACACAGGAACGGTGCTGTAGCGCTTGCTGTGTAAGAGCCCAAGGATTGGTGCACACTGGATCAGATGGCGGATCAGGAAACCGGAACAGATCCGAAGGGGTTAATTCAGTCCAGACTGGTTTAATACAGGCAGATAGCAGATAGCAGAACCAGGGGGTCAAGCAGAATCGGTGGTCAGGTCAAGCCGGGGTCAAGGGCAGGCTGCAGGCAGAGGTAGGTCATGGGAAGCCGGGTCAGATAAACAGAGATCAGGCAGGTTAGTAGGTGCAGGTTCTTTCCGGAAACGCTGTAGACTGGTCAGCAAGATGCACCAGGACCAGACAGCTTAAATGGCATTCCTTGGCGCCAAAACAGTGTCAGCGTGCGCGCGCGCACCCGCCGCGCTCGTCACACGCACGGGCGCGAGCGCCGCGCACACGGCCGCGCGCATCACGCACACTGACGCGCGCAAACGGGCGCCAGCGCGCGTGCGTCGGGATTGGCTGGATCTTCCACCATGACAACTGCTCCCAACCAAATACTCAAATCCAGTCTCAGCTCCCTGTACCTATCCTGCATTCTACCTACCTGTCTCTTCTCAGCTGCCTACAAACCCACAAGAACCTTACCCAGGTATTGTTGCCTCTTCTCTGTCATATCCCAATCCTCCTTCCCAGTCTGCTGAACCCCTTACCTACAGAGCTTCAGTGGCTGAGCCAAAGAAAAAAAGAAAGTTCTTTCAAACCAAAACGATCCTGCCAGTAACCCAACCTGCCTCCACACCAATCAGCCTGCTCCAGTCTGCTTGCATGCCAGCTGAACCTGCTAACCAGCCTGATTCTGCCAAACCTCTGCCTGCTATCCGGCCAGTGCATCAGCCTGAAGTTCCTGTATGGCAGCTTGAAGTTCCTGTATGCCAGCCTGAAGTTCCTGTATGCCAGCCTGAAGTTCCTGTATGCCAGCCTGAAGTTCCTGTTTGCCAGCCTGACGTTCCTGTGCCAGTTTGCCATCCTGATGTTCCTGTATGCCAGCCTGACGTTCCTGTGCCAGTTTGCCAGCCTGAAGTTCCTGTGCCAGTTTGCCAGCCTGAAGTTCCTGTGCCAGTTTGCCAGCCTGAAGTTCCTGTGCCAGCCTTCCAGTCTGATGTCTCAGTGCCTGCCTTCCAGTCTGATGTCTCAGTGCCTGCCTTCCAGTCTGATGTCTCAGTGCCTGCCTTCCAGTCTGATGTCTCAGTGCCTGCCTTCTAGTCTGATGTATTGGCGCCTGCCTTCCAGTCTGATGTCTTGGCGCCTGCCTTCCAGCCTGATGTCTCAGCACCTGCCTTCCAGCCTGATGTCCTGGTGTCTGCCCTCCAGTGTTAGTGTTCCAGCCGGAGGTGCCAGTGTTCCAGCCGGAAGTGCCAGTGTTCCAGCCCGAGATGCCAGTGTTCCAGCCCGAGGTGCCAGTGTTCCTACCCAAGGTGCCAGTGTTCCAGCCTGGGGTGCCAGCATTCCAGCCTGAAGAGCCAGTGACAGCATTTCAGTCTGAAGAGCTAGAGCCAGCATTCTGGCTTGAGGTTGTGGTGCCCGTTTCCCGGCCTGAGGTTGTGGTTCCCCTTTTTCTGGCCTGAGGTTGTGGTGCCTGTTTCCTGGCCTGAGGTTGTGGTGCCTGTTTCCCGGCTTGAGGTTGTGGTGCCCGTTTCCTGGCCTACGGAGCCTCTATCTGCTGCCCAGCTATATGACCCGGAGCCTGCTGCCAAGCTCGATGACCCGGAGCCTGCTGCCAAGCTCGATGACCCGGAGCCTGCTGCCAAGCTCGATGACCCGGAGCCTGCTGCCCAGCTTGATTTGCCCCTGTCTGCCGTCCAGCTTGATTTGCCCCTGTCTGCTGCCCAGCTTGATTTGCCCCTGTCTGCTGTCCAAGTTTGAAGTACTCAGCTTGAGGTTCCTGTGCCTGCTACCCAGCTTGATGTACTTTTTGCCCAGCCTTAGGTGTTTGTATCCGCTGCCCAGCTCGAGCTGCACTTTACCCAGTTACTGCATGTTTTGTTTTTTTTCCTGACAGAAATGGGTCTTTTCTGAGTGCAGTGCTCACCTCTTGAGGGGTCGCTGAGAATATGCCCAGGTTTCCTGCAGTAGTACAGGAGCAGGTGGTCACAAGCACAGTCTCATGTACATCTATCTTGGGGGTGTCTTTTTACTATTTATTGCTCAGGAACCTGACCAGGAGTTGGGTTTAAGGATTCAGGGTACTCCAAAATGTTATTAGCAATCAATGGAAGGACAATATTCTTCATACTAAATCCCAATAACTACAGTACAGTCACACATGAAAGTCCCAAACCAGGTCCAACTCACAGTACCTCAGGAGCCGTACACCACTAAGCTTCAACTGGGAGATCCTCATTGAGAGAGAAGACAGATCCTTCTTCAGACTAGGACTTCAGACAGTGCTTTCCTGAAAAAAAATATCCTTTAATGGAGTTGTAAAGGCAGAAGGTTTTTATCTTAATGCATTCTATGCATTAAGATAAAAAAAAACTTCTGTGCCTAGCATCCTCCCCAGCACCCCCCTAATTACTTACCTTAGGTATATCTCTCTGCAACAATGTCCACGAGTGCTTTTGCTGTCCTAGACACTCCTCCCGATTGGCTAAGACTAAGTAGCGGGACCATTGGCTCCCGTGGCTGTTACTCAAAACCTGTCAGCCAATCAGGGGAGAGAGTAGCGGGCCAGGACGGGCTCCATGTCTGAATGGATACACAGAGCTCTGATTCGGCTTGGGTGCCTCATGTAGCAAGCTGCTGGCTGAGGGGGCACTCGATAGGAGGGAGGGGCTAGGAGAGCAGAGGAGGGACCAGAGAAGAGGAGGATCCAAACTGCTCTGTGCAAATCCAGCTGCACAAAAGGGTAAGTATTACATGTTTGTTAGTTTAAAAAAAATAGCCTTTACAATCACTTTAACAGTCTTCCTCAGACCTACTGCTCCTTGCACAGCTGTACCAAGAGAACTGGAATCCTCCTGGCAGAGGATGAACACTCTGGAAAGGGCTGCCAAACATTTATGACCTTCTGGATGCCTCCTTCCAAGGATTGGCTGGGGCATGATAAATATTTATAAGGGCCATTTGACTGTCCCTCCCTTATAGTCTGCAAGCTTCTTCCAGAAGCAGATGAGAGAAATTAAACATCCAGCTAGGAAATCCTTACCAGACAAAAACAATCAATTGCTGCACCACTGATTACAGTGAAGTCAAAAACTAAATTTAGCCAGTAGACTAACAATAGGAGGTTGCAACATCTGTGTAAAAGAAAATACAGAGAATACCTGTGCAGAACTTCAGAAAATCTGTCTCTGGCTTCAGTACTTCTCGAATCACTGACCTGGCAAACTAATCAGATAGAGCATTCTGAATTTTCCTAACTTTTCCCAAGTTCCTAATTTGCTTGGTTAAAATCACTGACTAAGGGCACTTGTATCAAGTCTTCACTGCCTTGCCCAGTCGTAAGAAATTCACTGATCATATAATTTGTAACGTTAATTATGTTTGTGTGCTATGAAGATTAGGCTAGCTGTTGCCTGTGATTCCTCCTTTAAGCTTTGTACTGTATTATAATTTCTCTCCTCAACGTTGCCCATTAAACAGTTCTGCTATATCTGCATTGCTTCTTCTTTGTCCTTCTCTTTTCTATCTGCTCTGTCCAGGGCCATCTTTAAGGCCTGTCATTGTAGTGGGGCCCAAAGCAGCTGCCTCATACTTGCCAACTATCCCAGTTTAAATTCCCTTTTCCGTTGAAGTTTTAGTCATGTACTGTGTCCTGATATCTCAGTGTGAAGTGCTGCTACTAATGCCCAGCTCTGCCCTATTGTTGTTTACAGATGACTCCCCTGCAGACCCTGTGCTTACATGTAAATAACCATCATTCATATGTAAATAACTGGAGCATTCAAATGTAAATAGTGGCGTTACTCATATGTATTGATTGATTGATTGATTTTAATATTTCTATACAGCGCCACATACACCCTGAAGGGTGTGTCTAAGCGCTGGAAGGAGGTCCGTCTCTCTATTCTGGACCAAAAAGCAATCCAAGAAAACAAAGAAAAAAAAGACTTCACAGACAAACTGATAGCTCGTGTACATAAAAGAAAAAAGAAACCATGTAAAATATCAACAATAAAAACAAACAGTAGCAAGGGAGTTTGGGGTGAGGGGGACATAGGACAAAGGGAGGAGGGGCCAGGTCGGTTTAATTAGGCGTGGTCATAATCAACTTGTCTCAAAGAGGAAAGTTTTCAGAGCCTTTCTGAAGGTAATAAGAACAGTAGACTTCCTCAAAGGCAACGGGAGAAGGTTCCAAAGCGAAGCGGCTCTGGCTCTGAAGGATCGGCCACCGAAAGAAATCAACCTTACTGGAGGGACGGCAGCAAAGTCCTGATCGCCCGATCTCAGTGCCCTGGGGGGATGGTAGTGTATGGCCAAGTTGTTAATGAACAATGGGCCATATTGTTTAAAGTCCCTGAACATGACACACAAAGCCTTGAATTCGATCCTCCTTGCGCATGGAAGCCAATGAAGTAGTCTGAGAACGGGTGATATATGGTCCCATCTTGAGGTCCCCGTAATCAACCTAGCTGCCTGGTTCTGCACCAGCTGCAGCTTGGAGAGCCATTTAATAGGGAGTCCCAGGTATACCACATTGCAAAAGTCAAGGCGTGAGATAACTAAGGCCTGTACCAGAGTATTTCTATGTGTTTGGGAGAGCAGATGTTTTACCAGTCGTAGCATCCGAAGATAGTAAAGGGCATTCTTGGTGCAATTCCTCACCTGTGGAATCCATGAAAGTCTATTGTCGAATATGACGCCCAGGTTTCTCACTTGGCTGGATGGAGTGGGGCACGGGCCCATTGATACGGGCCACTCTGCCAGCAGGTTTAAGCTTTGTGTTGGACCTGTAAGAAGTAGATGAGAGGCAGAAGGAAAGAAGGTGGGCTGCCGTGGGGTTGAGAGCATCACTGGCCACAATTTGTATGTCATCAGCATATACCTGCGTGGCCAACCCCCATGAAGAGATGATATCTACCACGGGCCTCACATAGCAATTAAACAGCCACGGTGAAATTGCCGAGCCCTGAGGGACCCCGCAAAGAAGGGGCACCCTCGCTGACCTAAATGGGCCCAATATTACTTGGAATGTTCTACCTGTCAGGAAATTGCGTATCCAAGTAAGAGGTACGCCTGTGATATAGAACTCGTCCTGTAGCCTAGCCAGGAGGATCTTGTGGCTGACAGTATCGAAAGCCGCGGAGAGGTCAAGCAGTACCAAGGCAAGTGTCGTTGGCATAATAAGAGGGTTTTAGATGTTTAATGGAGCTGAAGAGCTGAGTTTTCGTTATTGGCTGAAAGGAGCAAAAGGGAGTGATGTGATTGGTCCGGTCGATCTTAAAAGTGAGGTTTGCTGAGGGGACAGGGACTGGGGGACCTAGGCCAGCTTGGATGTCACGAACTTTGCTGACAAAGGCCTCAAGTAGATTGTCACATAGAGCTTGAGAATGGACAATTTGTTGGGAGGCCAATGGTGGATTAAACAGCTCCTTACTGATTTTAAATAGTTCCGCTTGGCTATTGGCCGCTAATTCAATGCGGGATGCTAGGGCTATTCTCTTATGCTTCCTTACCAACTGGAAGTAAGCACGGGCCTGTATTCTATAGAGGATTTTATTAGCCTTGGTTTTGTTTTTTTGCCATTTCCTTTCTAGCTTCCGGCAGTTATTTTTGAAGGTGGCTAATTTAGGGGTGTACCAACGATTGGATTTGTAAATTTTTGGCCTAAAGTTTGATTGGGAGAAGGGTGCCACTATGTCCAGCGTGGCCTTAAGTTTACCGTCAAAAGCATTGAGTTTCTCATCTAACTGCTTGATACTTTCCTCGAAGTCGTCAGATAGAGCCTCATAGCTGTCTTTCTCAAGAGGGTTTGTATAGGATTCGAGGCTCGAATAAGTATTGTGGAATAAATCGGGTGTGATTTTTTTCAAATTTCTGTATGGGAGGGAGGGTTGCATGTGGGCTCCTTTTGGTTTATCCGTGGTGTTTAGGGTAAGAATTTGAAATTGCACTAGGTAATGATCAGACCAGACCACTTGCTTGGTTGTGGGAACGGTGTATTCTCCCACGACCGAGAATACTGCATCAAGCAGATGCCCCTTTTCATGTGTATGTTCCCTTACTATCTGTTGGAGGCCTAGGCTATCCATGTCTGCTAAAATCTCTTGAGCTGATAGATCGAGAGGGTCCTCAAACCAAAGGTTGAGGTCGCCCATGACAATTAATGAAGGGTATTTAGTAGCACAGTCGGTAATAAGGGTCATGAACTCGCTAATAAAGCGGGAATCATAGCCCGGTGGACGGTATATGATAATTACCAACATGGAATTTGTAACATTTGTGCTGCATTTAATCGTCAGGTGTTCAAAGGACGGTATAGTATGTGAGGGAATCACAGTACAGGTAAGCTCCTCCCGATAGACCAATGCCACCCCCCACCTTTTTTTGTGGGTCTGCTGTTGGATGTGATATTATATCCCTGGGAAGGAGTTTGTCAATTATATCTAGACAACCTGGTACAAACCAAGTTTCCGTAATGGCTAGAAGGTCCAGCCCTGTTTCCAAGATGACGTCGTAAATTTCTGTTGCATGCTTGTTAGCAGACCTGGCGTTGATCAAGCCAGTGCAGAGACCCTGCTTCGACCCAGTGGGCCTACCGAGAGACGTCCTTGTTTTTTTAACAATATGTAATAATTGGCATGTGTCAATGATGTCGGGGTGTAGCGTAGTTGTCGGATTAATTAATTCAAGTAGGCGATCTTTGGTGTAAAATAAGTGTTGAGACTTGATGGCCTCCCTACCTGTAGTCCTGATCCGCGTGGTTTCCATAGATGGCGAGCCTGGACTGATACATGGCCTGGGCGGAGATGTTATCATGAATGGAGCAACCCTCCTGGCCCTGGTCCGAGCCGTCCGGGCCCGGACGGGCACAGACGGGCTTGCCTCTTGCGCGCCTCCGGCGTCCATGTCTGAAGAGCAAGCCATGAGTGGGCGGGGCCTAGCAAGCCGGCCAATCAGCACACTGGAGGAGGGGTTGCTGGGTGTTGCCGTAGCAACCAAGTGGCTTCCGAGCAGAGCGGCCAGGGAAAGTGGGCAGGCAGCGCCGTGCAAGGTCACAGAGAGTCACAGAAAGCTAAAACGCACTAAAACGCACAGCTGTGCAAGGCAGTCCAGCAGGCTGTTTAGGAGAGCGGATCGGAGCAGCAGCAGCAGTATATCATGCCCCCCTGCAGTGAAGAGATGATGTGCTGTAACCTCTAGCAACCAATTAGTGAGCAGTATTACTGTAGAGTAATCTTTAGCAATCAATCAACAAGAAGAAATCATGTACTGTAACCTCTAGCAACTAATCAGTGAGCCATAATGTGTGCTGTAACCTCTAGCAACCAGTTAGTAAGTGGTAATGATATACTGTAACCTCTGGCAACCAATCACAACCACTACCTGATCTGATACAGTAAACTGATTTTAAGTCTAGCTGATATTTATTGTATGTCTCAGAGCAGGTGGAGAGCAACATTGCATGGGGGAGCCCCCAAGATTTTTGTGCCCAGAGTCAAATCAACATTAAAGATGACCCTAGCTCTGTCCCTTTTTGCTGCAACATATCTTAAAATTTGTACAGTAGGTTAATGGAACAAAATACATACATTCTTTAATATGTCTACAGTGGACACGGATGTGTAGTGCAGCAGGTAAAATTACTTTCCTTCAAAATCAGCTCAAACATGGAATAAATCTTTGGCATTCTGGTACCACTATCTGCAGTTCAGAAAAGCCTTTTAGAAGGGTTCATCATTAGGGACGAGGCTGGTATTGGTCACTACCATGAGTTTTTTTCAAAGCATAATGCATTGCATGGACTTTGGCCAGCAGACTTAAAAGACCCAAAAAACTCCTTTGGATAAGCCAACCTTATCACTATAAAAGAGGGGCACATGGAAGCTATAGTGTTAGGCCGCATACACACGAGGAGACATGTCCGCTGAAACTGGTCCGCAGACCAATTTCTGCGGACGTGTCCGATCGTGTGTACGGCCTAGCGGAAAGGTTTCCGGCTGACAAAAGTTTCTTAGCATGCTTAGAATCTTGTCCGCTGGAAACCTGTCCGTCGGACATGTCCGCTGGTTAGTACGTCTAACCAGCGGACCGAAATCCCGCGCATGCGTCGAATTGATTTGACGCATGCGTGGAATCATTGAACTTCCTGGATTGAGGACGTCGGTGTTGTCTACGTCACCGGGTTCTCTGTCCGCTGGGATTTTGGTCTGATGGTGTGTACACACATCAGACCAAAATATCCCAGGAGACATGTCCGATGAAAACGGTCCGCTCTTCGTGTGTACAGGGCCTTAGTGTTTTGAAACCTGCTGTGGAGAAAGAATAGAGAAAGCAAACAGACTGCTTATGGAGAGGTTAGTGTAAGCTTTTCAGGTAATCAAGCCCATGCTACCTTTTTGTTGTCGTTCTTATTATTGGGGCGATTTTTGTCTTCAATATTTTTTTGAGGTTGATTGAGGTCAACAGTCATTTTTAGTATGCTGTCCCATCCAAAAGTAGGCTTTTATTTCAGGGTGGCTCTTTTAATTTTAGGTTATTTAATATTAACAACTGTTAAGGGAACCAATTTGAGTGTCACTTATAATGGCTGAACTTAATGCTGAAAGAGTGTCCAAGGTGCTGAGAAATCTCTTGTGACCAATGTTCGCTTTTCCATTTCTTGTTCCATTCTGTGTTATATTTTTCATTAGACTTTTTTTATAAATCCAGTTATTTTTGGTTTGATACTGCACATTCGGGAATATCCTCTTAACATGAAATATATTTTCCTTTCAATTTTGCAGAAATACTTGGAGCTAGCGAAGCGTTTGTGTCTAATGATATGAATACATAATATGCACAATCCAGATGACATCCCCATATTGTGAATTATCTAAGAAGCCTCTTGAAATGACAGAACATCAGGTGAAGCAACAGTGTTTTATCAAGCTGTCTTGTTTCCAGAGAGAGGTCTCACATTTATATGATAAATGACATATTGTCCTGAATGCCGTATTTATCACCAATCTCTTGCCACTTGCAAATTTTCATTCGTGTAAACCAGGCTGTAGGAAATTAAATTTAAATTGCAGAGGGGAGGAAATTTACAAAATAATTGACAAACTGCAGACAGGCCACTGTGAACCTTGGTGTGATGGTAACTGTCTATTGGTTTTAGTTAAAATTGTATTACGTCTGTAGAAATGCCATGTCTTGTCATAAAGCATAGCCCATTCAAAGCTAAAAATAATGGCTAATGTGTATACAGGGAGCATAGCATAAAGAAAGAGGAAAGCACAGACCTTAGCACAGTTAATCATTTTAATAGAAATAATAAACAAAAATTTAAATATATATACTCACATTATGTGAAGCGATACATGCACGTCAACAATAACGTGGAATATGGGTTAGATTCACAGTCCTCCTTGAGTAATCCTCAGTGCTGCTGCACTGTGGAGCCGGACTGCAGGTAGAGGAGCACACTCTGCACTGGCACTTCGACTGGAAGCCAAAAAAGCCCCTTAGAGCAGAGGCAGCCATGTGCTGACTTAAAGGGGCTGTAAAGGAAAAAAAAATGTTAATAAATAGCTTCCTTTTCCTTAGTGCAGTCCTCCTTCACTTACCTCATCCTTCCATTTTGCTTTTAAATGTCCTTATTTCTTCTGAGAAAGGCTTACTTTCTGTTCTTCTGTCTGTAACTCACCACCGTGTTGGGAGGCTTTCTCCCTGGTGTGGAGAAAGCCTCTTGAGGAAGGAGGGGGCGAGCAGGCAAGTCAGGACACTCTCTACTTTGCAGATAGAGAAAGGAGCTGTGTGTTAGTGGGCGTCCTGACACTCCTGCTCGCCCCCTCAAAAGGAGTTCTCCACACCAGGAAGAAACCCTTGCATTGCGGTGGTGAGTTACAGACAGAAGAACAGGAAGTGAGGATTTCTCAGAAGAAATAAGGACATTTAAAAGCAAAATCAGAGGATGAGTTAAGTGAAGGAGGACAGCACTAAGGTAAAGGAAGCTATTTAGGGAAAACAAATTTTTCCTTTACAACCCCTTTAAGAGAGAAGCTCACTGTGTCAATTATAAAGGTGTATAATTGTGCGCTTATTCTATATAATATAATCAACAATTACATAAAAGAACGGGATACTGATGAATGTAGCAGTGTATGGTGAAAAATACTAACAATAATTCATGAAGCATTGGGTGGAGCCTGTGAAGTCACTTCCCGTGTCTTCCCATGCAAAAATGTGAGGAGGTGATCCGTTCTGAAGTTCCTTTCCCAACACAGATGTCATTAAATGGAAATGTAAGCAGTTATTATTAAAAATATATATATATTTTTGGCAATATTGCACTATGGAGTGTTTTTACTTATTCTGAGTTGTTGCGGACCAATGTCTGAGCAGTTGAGTAGCTGCGCAGTCTGTGGAGACAACAAGTGTGGAACCTAGCAGACATCCTGTGGATCAAACAATATTCTTTACTTTTTGCTATAATTAATATCCCCAAAAGTTATTAAAAACATTTTTTTTTTTTCCTCAGTTTAGGCCAATATATTTTCTTCTACATATTTTTGGCAAAAAAAAAAAAAATCGCAATAAGCATATATTGATTGGTTTGCACAAAAGTTATAGGCCCGGATTCACGAAAGTTTTACGCCGGCGTATCTCATCGTAAGTACAAATGTGCGCCGTCGTATTGTTACGCCGATTCGCAAAGCTAGATACGTCGTAAAACAAGGCTTCAGTCACCCCACTTAACTCGCCGATTCACGAACGTACATGCGCCCGGCGCATTAATATACGCGGTTTACGCAAGTAGTACGTCCGGCGTAAACTTACCCCCCATAAAGCAGGGGTAAGTCATGTAAAGGTATGGACAAGGGAACAGCTATCGTATTGTACGTCGTATAAGTAGTACTACGTGAATAGGGCTGTGCGTAGGTTACGTTCAGTGATTCAACGTATCTGGGAAGCGTCCACGGGACGGCTCATGCGCTGTTCATTCGGCCCTTCATTTACGTGGGGTCACGCTTTATTATAATAAATCACGCCCACTTCCACCTAATTTGACTTACGTCGGCTTACACTGACAACTATACGCTACGCCGCTACGCCGCCGCAACGTTGCGCGTATTTTCTTCGTGAATACCAGGCTTGCCTTTCAATGTTGCGGCGGCGTAGCGTAAACAAGATACGCTACGCCAGAATAAAGATGCGCCCAGGTACGTGAATCCGGGCCTTAGCGTCTGCAAACTATGGGAAAGGTTGTTTTTGTCATTTTTATTATTTTTACTAGTAATGGTGGTGATCTGCGATTTTTAGCAGTACTGCGACATTGCGAAGGACAGATCAGAGGCTTTTGACACGTTTTTGGGACCATTGGCATTTATACAGCGATCAGTGCTATAAAAATGCACCGATTTCTGTGTAAATATCACTGGCAGGGAACTGGTTAACACTGAGGAAGAAACAATATGGCTCCTCTCCTCTGACAGCACAGGGATTTGTGCGTTTACGGGGCCAAAAATGGGTAGGAAGTAACCGTACAGGATTTCGCTCAGGAGAGCCATTGTGCCACAGTATATCTGCGTGACACAGTCGGCAAGTGGTTAAAGCTTTGTTTGACCTTATGGTTAGTCCCTGAGGTGAGCGGTCATTTCACTTGTTGGTGATGGTGGATGAAAATGTATCTCTCTGGGCCGTTTATCTCCTTTTTTACAAGTTTTTGGGACATTTAATATCACTGATTTTGTTTTTTCATGTGGTTTGTGTTTGAGTTCAATATTGAATGGTAGCAGCCATTCTTTCTCTATATATTTTCACTATATTATTTTGTATTATTTAAAACTGCATAAGTATACTCAAACATTTACTGTGTCAATTATATAATTTAAAAAAACATTCAATTTATTTAAAAGTAAATAAACCTAGATAAATATAAAAATATATATGTATAAAATTATACAGTAAATATACAGTATAGCAGTAAATCTAAAATCATGGCAAAAACATCAAGCACAAAAAGGTGGGAAAATATAAAGTCAACAAATGTACATACTGTATGTATAGATATGGGGAATTTATTAAAAATATATAAATATACATACATATATATATATATATATACACACACAAACACAGAATCTCACAAAAGTGAAGACACCCCTCACATTTTTGTAAATATTTTTTTATATCTTTTCATGTGACAACATTGAAGAAATTACACTTTTCTACAATGTAAAGTAGAGTGAGTGTACAGCTTGTATAACAGTGTAAATTTCCTGTCCCCTCAAAATAACTCAACACAGCCATTAACCTCCCTGGCGGTATTCTCGAGTCAGGCTCGGGGTGAATTTTTCATACCAAAAGCGGTAACCCCGAACCAGACTCGGGATCGCATTGCAGGATACAGGGGAAGTTACTTACCTTGTCCCTGGAACCTGCGATGTCTCTTGGCTGTGTGTGCAAGCTGTCATCTCGCTCGATTCACAGTGGTGACTGCCGAGTGCCGAGCTTCATTCCCTGCGAGGAAAAAAATGAAAAACACAGTATAGATACAGTATACTGTAATCTTACAGATTCCAGTACTGTATCAATTAATATCAATTAATAGTGTCCTGCATGCAGTTTTATATTATTAAAATTGTTCTTTCTGCCTGGAAACTGGAGATTATCCATAGCAACCAAAAAGTGTCCGTTTACGTCAAAAGTGGTTTTAGAGCAGCTAGAAAACAGCGATAATAAATTAGAATCACTTGCAGTAATTTGTCATCAAACACTAAGGCCGCGTACACACGATCAAATCTATCTGCTGAAAACGGTCTGACAGACCGTCCCAGCAGACAGGTTCGATCGTGTGTACGGGCGAGCAGACGGATTTGGCCAGCCGACAGATTTTAAAGCATGCTTTAAAATCTGTCGGCTGGGAATCCGTCCGCCCGATATGTCTGCTGGTTAGTACGCTAACCAGCAGACATATCTTCTCGCACATGAGTCGAATGGCTTTGACGCATGCGCGGAAGTAATTTACTTCCTGGTGCGGTGACGTGGTGGCGTCAACGTCACCGCCACGTCACCGCGCTGTCTGCTGGCGGGGATTTTGGTTTGATCGTGTGTACAGCCATCAAACCAAAACAGCCAGCAGACAGATTTGATTAAATCGGTCGGTCCGACTGATTTGAACAAATCTATTTGCTCGTGTGTACAGGGCCTAAAAGTAATGACAGACAATTCTGCAACTGAGCAAATTTCTGTGTTTTTGATTTGATTACATTATTAAATCATTATTATTATATTATTATTTGTTATCATTATTTATAGTTATTTATTATATTATAATTAATGATTTTGTGTTTCAAACTTTATCATACCCAGGATGTCTACTTGTCTTGTTTGGACAAATTTAAGTTAGTTATTTCTACACTATAAAATACCAAATTTCCATGCAAAATAATGGTATCGCTTTCAGCACCAAAAATCTGACATAATCATACCGCCAGGGAGGTTAATGTCTAAACCGCTGGCAACAAAAGTGAGTACACCCCTAAGTGAAAATGTCCAAAAGATAGATATAGAGCTACAGACAAAGTAGGAAGTGTAAACTTAAAGTGGAAGTAAAGGCAACCAACCTTTACTCAGCCAAATTCTAAGCCTAATCTATCTAACCTTGCAAAGAAAAAAATTGCTGTACTTACCTGTTCGGCAGCCACTTCGGTCGGATCCCAGGCTTAATGTGTAGGAGTAATGCTATGGGTGATGATGCTTCCCAGGTATTTCCTAGCCATTGTCGGCTTTCTCCTGCACACATAGGGTGCTGCTGGAGACAGAACCGGAGTGGCTGAACATGAAATTAAAATAGGGTACAAAAGTGTTATACACTATTAAATGATGGTACTGACCTCAACCTCCTCGTTGAGACCCCCAGGAGACATACTATTCAATGTCAGTCACCAAAGAGAAGACATTTGCTAGGGATGTTGCAGATTACGCAAACGATTTACGCTTTCCTAACTACCCCTTAGAAGGACTGAAAGTAAGAGCCCCAGATGCAATCTTGCAATATTAATGTGAAAAACCAAAGACCCCCCAAGAATAAAGAACAGGGGGATGGGCAATCAAACAGTTGGGTGATTGAAACCACCATAGAAATGAAAAAAATAGGCATTATATGGCTGAATGTTTCTAATGCATTCCAAGTGCTAGACAACCCATTACTGGAACTAACTGTGTTCCCCCAAGTCCAGGGGTCCTCAGATGTGGAAAATAATACTTCTGCTGAGCCCAAATATATTTTAGCCACTTACAGAGGATCCCGAGAAGGGATGGGAAAGCTACGCAAATACAGAAAAGCAGGATTCTTAAACTACACCACAAGCTTGAGGCTTTACACATACAGCAGGAGCTATTCCAGGAGGGTCATACAGATGATTTAGTATCCCATTCATTTGGCTCTATCATACACCATTATCATCCTAAATCTATATTCTACCCTCTCCATGCTAAGATCAAATTTATTAAAGCTTAATTTTCAATGGTATATGCAGTTTTTTGGAAACTCTGCTCAGATTCTCATAAACTCAGTTATAAATAATTTATTTGGAAAGAAAATCCCGCTCTTGAGTCCCTGAAAAATAACAGCAACTTAGGCCCCTTTCACATTGGGGCTGGAGCCGCGCTGGCGGTATAGCGCCGCTAAAAATAGCGACGCTATACCATCGGATTTGTCGCGAGTTGCGGCCGCTAGTGGTGCGGTATTAACCCCCGCTAGCGGCCATGAAAGGGTTAATACCGCCCGCAATGCGCCTCTATAGAGGCACGTTGAGGGCGGTATTGCCGCGGTTTGCCATTGTTTTTAATGGGAAGGAGCGGTGAAGGAGCGGTATACACGCCGCTCCTCTCACCACTCCAAAGATGCTGCTGACAGGAGATTTTTTTCTCTCCCGCCAGAGCATCGCCACAGTGTGAAAACCCTCGGGCTTTCACATTGAGGTTGCTTGGCAGGAGTTTTTCAGGCGGTATAGCACCGCTATTTTTAGCGCTGTACCGCCTGAAAAACTCCTCGATGTGAAAGGGGCCTAAGTCATTTGAGTTGCAGACGAAGGAGAAGGCGTAGTTGTCCAAAACAAGGGTGACTACCTGAGAGAGGCACGTAGGCTCTTACCTAAAATCCATACTTATGAAGTACTTCCAAAGGACCCTTTGTCTACTTACAATCTTTTATTACAAGAGCTTATCAATGAGTCACATAAGATGTGAGTGATCAATAAGAATGAGAAAATGTATCTCATTAGGGACTATTATTACATGCCATACATCTACCACATTCCTAAAGCTCACAAAGACCCAGTTTGCCCTCAAGAGTGCACCTTCAGTATAGGCAGCTTCACCAGCAGAATCTCAAAATATGTGGACTTTTTTCTACAGCCCATTGTTAAGCCTAGTACACCGGGTAAACCGTACGTGTGTACGAGGCTTTGAGGTTTCTCGTCAAGAAAACTGCCCAGAATCTAGACTAGAAAAATTGAGAACATGTTCTCTATTTTCTCGTCGCGAGATTCTCTGCAGTGTTTTCCTGACGAAAAAACCAGAGCGTGTGTATACTTACCTCTCCATGGAAACCCGCGCATGCTCAAAATGATTTTGTGTAGCAAGATGGCGTAGTCAATGACGTCACCACGTTCGTGTTTCTGTACACTCGGCCAGCAAGGGATTCTTGCCAAGAATTTTGTCAGGAAAAACAACGTTTTTTCCCTGACGAGATTCTGGGTCGTGTGTATAGGGCTTAACATCTTTACCAGCATATATTAGAGATTCTTTGCATTTATTAAACAGTGTGCAATACTATAAATGAGAACCAGTCTATCTCTGGCTGTCTATGGACATGTGCTCCTTGTACATCTCTATAATGCATAAGGTAGGCCGGGTGGCCCTTTTCCACTTCCTATCCAATATAGGTATTTTTTCATTTCACAATGTACCAAGTTTGCACTAGAACACAGTTATTTTCAGTTCATAATTTCCTTTTGTAGCACCCTGATGTTTAGGCAGGGCTGCTAGTAAATTTAGTTGCCAGGTTATAGTTGCTTTGGCCAATTGTTGGGAGATCAATTGATTTCCCCCTAATTCTGGAATTGCTGCCCATCTCTCTTCTGTCACTAGCTGGCTGGGTAGCTGGTGACATTGCATAAAACAAGGGTATAGCAAGGATGGAGTATGAATGAGCAGGGATTGGGCAGGGATTTTCTTGGGTCCCTTGGCCTGCTGGGAGAGCCTATTTATTTGGGTGGAGTCAGGTGATCAGGGTTCTGTGCCACCTGGATGGCTGTCTGAGTGGACGTGATTTATGTTGCCCTGGGTTTGCTAGGCCATAAGCCTTAGGCCTATCCAGGGGACATCTGGCTGCTAGAAAATGATGCAAGCACATTTGGACACTCCGCCAGAGTCAACTGAGTAGACAGACATGCTTGCATCACTTCTAGTCGGCGGAACAAGTGTCAACAAAACATGCTTATACTGTTTGCACAATATGTGAGTACATTTCAACATTCTTTTAACAAATAAATAGTTGAAACAGTATCACACTATCGGGTCCCTCTCTCCTTTGTATGGCGAACATTTTGGAGGATTAGAAAAACATCTTCTGGCTGGTGACCTTCCAGGGTGCTACACAGTGGCATATACTGTGAAAGCCGCATACCCAAGAGGGGGAGGAAACACTGGTGAGTGCAGGCCTTATATGAGCACAGATTTAGTCACGTATCCTGTGGTCACCTTCTGAAGAGGATAATAAGAATAGATAGATTTTTTCACAAGCACCAAGCACTTTACTGAAAATATTTAAAGAATTTCATTTTGTACTTTATCTATCACGTTTATAAGTTGTTTACATTACTTTGCTGCGTGATATTGCTTATAAGTTGTGTTACTTTATATTGGATATGTACCGTGTTTCCCCGAAAATAAGACGTACTCCGAAAATAAGCCGTAGCGGTATTTCGACACAAGATCGAAATATAAGACACCCCTCCGAAAATAAGACGTAGCGATGGCATGTCGAATCCCCAAATATAAGACGTAGCGATGGGCGTGTCGTATGCGTAGCAGCACGGAGCGGTAAACAACATGTGATAGGCGTACTGTACTGGTGCGGAGCTCAGGAGCTGTAAAGAAGTGAGGAGAAGGACGCTCTGTAAAGCTGTAAAGCTTCTCCCCAGCACTGACCAGCAACAGTCTCTCACCCCACACAAACACCAGGGGATAGGGGGAAAAGCTGCTACCGTACTGAGCCCAAAGAGATCACCCCAGCTCCACTGTGCTCCACATCAGCTTTGCTGGCCTATCTTTCTGTACAGCCAGACAAGATGAGTGTAAAAAGAAAGAGTTATTCTGTTGAGTACAAGAAAGGTATTGGCGAGGACTCCCGAGGCAAAAATCGTACGGCTTTTTGCAAAGAGAAGAAGTTGGATATCCGAATGGTCCAAAAATAGCGTGCAGAATACGATAATCTCAGTCTACAGGTGGACAGAGGAAATGCTAAGAAGCGCAAGTGTGGTTCAGGTAGGCAACCTTTATTTTCTGAGCTGGAAGACATGATCAGTGAATGGGTTGTACCATACTGTTGTACCATACTTGCCGGTAATAAAAATAAGACACCCCCCGAAAATAAGCCATAGTGTGATTTCTTGATGTGAAAAAAATATGAGACGGTGTCTTATTTTCGGGGAAACACGGTATGTGTATTTGTAAACTGATATAGATTCATCAAATCAGTCACACAGGTGGGCTAGTAGCACCTAATGAACAGCGCCACATCTACTCCACATCTTTTATTTCATTCCATTTACTCCACTTAGGTGGTAGTAATCAGTAGAGGCAGCAGTTCTCTTCAACACTTTTTTTTTTCACAATTTTTTCCTTAATTTTCTAATTACCTGAATTACATATTGTTTTCTCTCTGTCAATACTTTTCCTTGCGCGGAATCATACTTACCTTTTTTACAATATACAACCTACTCATATGGTTGCATCTAAATCTTTAGTACTTCTAGACCTGGTGTTGTCTTGGGATGGAGAAGGAAACTTTGGCCCAGATTCAGAGAGAATTAGATTATCGTAGCGTATCAGAAATACACTACGCCGCCGTTTTTTACCTGGCTCTACGTGGAATCCAGGTAGATTTTGTCCAGTAAACAACGGCGGCGTAGTGTATTTCTCCAGTCGCAATCCATCTACGCGAGTAGGGGGCGTGAAGCATTTAAAATAGGCGCGTTCCCGCGGCGATCGAACTGCGCATGCTCCGTTCGCAAATTTCCCGCCGTGCATTGCGCGAAATCACGTCGTTACGTCATTCGTTGTTTGAGTAGCGTCGTTTACGGACATTTCTATTCCCAAACGACTTACGTAAAAAAAAAAAAAAAATTTAATTCGACGCGGGAACGACGGCCATACTTAACATGGGCTATGCACCGTTAGACCAGCAAAAAGCTGGTCTAACAGTACGTAAAAAAAAATAGACGTAAGCGATTGCGAAGACCGCTCGTATCTTCGTGGATCGCCGTAAAAACTCATTTGCATATCCCGACGCATCAAAATGACGCAAACTCCTCCCATCGGCCGCAAAAATATCGCAGCGTAGATCCGAAGGCTTACGAAGACGTAAGCCTCTCAGATCGAAGCCCGAAGCCGCCGTATCATGGTTTGAGGATTCAAACTAGTGATACAGCGCGCGAAATTTGAAATGACTCCTGTCTAACACCAGTTAGACAGGCGTAATTGCTCTATGAATCTGGGCCTTTATCTCTAAGACCTATTTCAATTATCAAAGTCTAATGCGTATAGCAGCATTTTAAACACAACGGTATTCCCCTCACTCTTCCCCCAAACCCCTACATAAAAGGGTATGTAAACAGATGAAGGGAGGGGTGGAGGAGCCAGCACAGAGAACAACTATACACTTCCAGAAGAGGGGAGTGCTATAACCAGGGGCGGACTGACCATTTAGGCACTCGGGCACTGCACGAGGGCCCCATGCCCCTAGGGGGCCCCATCAGGGTTGCCAGACTCAGTAAAACCAGGGACAGTATGTAAAAATCAGTGTTTTTTTACATCTGTCCCTGAAATGTCCCTTACCGACATCCTTTTGGTCTAAAAATTAAAGATTATAGCTGCCCCGCCTCTCCAGTACCTTTTCAGTGTGTGTATTCTGTGTGTGTATATTGTGTGTCTGTGTGTGAATACTGTGTATGTATACTGTCTGTGTGTGTGTATTCTGTGTGGCCCCATATTCTATTGCCTGGGGACCCCCATAATCTTCTATTGCTCGGGGCCCCATAATCTCATATTGCCTGGGGACCCCATAATTTCCTATTGCCCAGGGGCCCCATAATCTTCTATTGCCCGGGGGCCCCATAATCTTCTATTGCCCCGGGGCACCATGATCTCCTATTGCCCGGGGGCCCCATAATCTCCTATTGCCCAGGAGCCCCATAATCTCCTATTGCCCGGGGGCACCATAATCTCCTATTGCCCGGGGCCCCATAATCTCCTATTGCCCCGGGGCACCATGATCTCCTATTGCCCGGGGGCCCCATAATCTCCTATTGCCCTGGAGCCCCATAATCTCCTATTGCCCGGGGGCACCATAATCTCCTATTGCTCGAGGACCCCATAATCTCCTATTGCTTGGGGGCCTCATAATCTCCTATTGCCGGGACCCCATCATTTCCATAATGCCTGGGGGCCCCATAATCTCCTATTGCCCGGGGGCCCCATAATCTCCTATTGCCCGGGGGCCCCATAATCTCCTATTGCCCAGGGGCCCCATAATCTCCTATTGCCCAGGGGCCCCATAATCTGCTATTGCCTGGGGGGCCCCATAATCTCCTATTGCCCGGGGGCCCTATGAGTTGTCAGTCCGCCCCTGGCTATAACATGCAAGGAGGAGAGGGCTGTGCTAACAGAATTGACTCTTCTGAAGTCATCAAATTTGTTAGCAAGTTTAAAAGCACATTGCAAAATGTAATAATGCATTAAAGTGTTTGTTCACCAATGCCAGAAGTCTGCTAAGCAAAATGGGCGAGTTTGAAGCTCTGGTGCTTGAGGAGAGCTATGATGTAATCTGTATTGCTAAATCTTGGTTTCAATCCTCACATGACTGGGCTATTAATATTCCTGGCTATGCACTCTTTTGGAGAGACAGGGTAAAAAGGAAAGGTGACGGGGTCTGTCTCTATGTGAGAAGTGATCTCAAAGCGAGTGTAAGGCGGCGTACACACGGCCGAGGTTCTCGCTGAAAACCAGCGAGAACCTCGCTGGAATGCACATTCCAGCGAGGACCTCGGCCGTGTGTACGGTCTCGGCGAGCTTCCCGTCGGGAAGCCCGTCGAGCAGAAATAGAGAGCACGCTCTCTATTTCCTCGACAGCCCGCCCGGAAGAATGGCTGGTTGCTATTCCCGACGGGCGGGTCGCCGATTTCGACGGCCGGCAGGGAACCTCGACGGGCGGAACGATGTGTTCTGCCCATCGAGATTCCCTGCCGTGTGTACGCGGCCTGAAAGAGGACCTGATGGATGGAGAGTGTGATGATTCTGAAGCATTATGGCTGGAACTGCATAAAGATGTGCGTAGTTCAATGTTAATCATTGGAGTTTGTTATAGACCACCCAATGTTAACAAGGAGGTGGAGACTCAGTTCCTTGCACAGTTGAAAAGGGCTGGGACAGTGATAATAATGCGGGATTTTAACTACCCAGATATTGACTGGAGTAATGGCACTGCTGGGACAGTTAAAGGGTTATCATTTATAAACCTATTACAGGACAATTTTATGGTCCAGTTTATTGAGGCCCCAACTAGGAATGATGCTTTGTTGGACCTGGTAATCTCAAAACAAGCAGAGCTGATTACTAATAAAGATCAGATAAAGGAACACCTGGGGAGCAGTGATCATAACATAATTCCATTTGATGATAACTGTAAGCAATAAATACATACAGGAAAGATAAAAACACTTCAAGCAGGGGCGTCATTAGGGGTGGGCTGAGGAGGCTGGACCCCCGAATGGGCAGCCGAAATGCCCTGAGTCTCGGGCATGCCAAACTCAATTAGTAGCCCCGAGCGCCAGAGGCGTACTAGGTGGGGGGCGGGGCGCGCCGGGTGCCACACACTGGGGGGTGTCAGGCCGGCGCCTCCCCATGACTGAAGCGGCCGCGGGTTTAAGAAGCGCAGCGGCAGGTAAGAACATAACAGCCAGTACGAGGAGAGGCTGTAGCTGCAGGGGGAGGGGGTGTTCGCCGTGCTCGACAGACACCCGCCTCTCTTGGCCGCGGTGCTGCTCTGTCCTACCTGTCTTGGCTGTCTCACGCAGCCGAGCCAGAGTGAAGCCGCCGCCTCCCCATCCTCCGTGTAGACTGCTACACGTGTGCCATGTGCATCATGTCCCGCGCAGATCATCTGAGCCAAGGTGACAGGCGGGAGGTCTGAAGGGGGGGTCTGTAGTGTATTGTAGGGGGGGTGTCTGCACTGTGGGGGGGTGTCTGCACTGTGGGGGGTGTCTGCACTGTAGGGGGTCTCTGCACTGTATGGGGGGTGTCTGCACTGTATGGGGGGTGTCTGCACTGTATGGGGGGTCTGCATTGTGGGGGGGGACTTCTCTGTTGGGTGCTGCACTGTGGGGGGGTGTCTGCACTGTAGGGGGGACTGCACTGTAGGGGGGACTGCACTGTAGGGGGGAGGTGTCTGCACTGTGAGGGGACTGCACTGTGTGGTGTGTCTGCACTGTAGTGGGGACTGCACTGTAGGAGGGAGGTGTCTGCACTGTGAGGGGGGGCTGCACTGTGGGGGGTGTCTGCACTGTAGTGGGGACTGCACTGTAGGGGGGTCTGTATTGAATAGGGGCTGTCTGTACTGTACGAGGGTCTGTTTAACATGCAGGGGGTCCAGTTAGGGGGATGTCTGTGTAACATACAGGCGTCCAGAGCTGTGGGGGTCTGTGTAATGTAAAGGGGTGCAGGGTGCCGTGTAATGTAAAGGGATCCAGAGGTGCATGGTGCTGTGTAATGTAAAAGGGTCCAGAGGTGCAGGGTGCTGTGTAATGTAAAGGGGTCTAGAAGTGCAGGGTGCTGTGTAATGTAAAGGAGTCTAGAGGTGCAGGGATGCTGTGTAATGTAAAGGGGTCTAGAGTTGCAGGGGCGCTGTGTAATGTAAAGGGGTCTAGAGGTGCAAGGTGCTGTGTAATGTAAAGGCATCCAGAGCTGTGGGGATCTGTGTAATGTAAAGGGGTGCAGGGTGCCGTGTAATGTAAAGGGATCCAGAAGTGCAGGGTTCGGTGTAATGTAAATAGGTCCAGAGGTGCAGGGTGCTGTGTAATGTAAAGTGGTCTAGAGGTGGAGGGTGCTGTGTAATGTAAAGGGGTCCAGAGGTGCAGGGTGCTGTGTAATGTAAAGGGGTCTAGAGGTGCAGGGATGCTGTGTGATGTAAATGGGCCTAGAGGTGCAGGGATGCTGTGCAATTTAAAGGGGTCTAGAGGTGCAGGGTGCTGTATAATGTAAAGGGGTCTAGGGGTGCAGGGAGCTGTGTAATGTAAAGGGGTCTAGAGGGTGCTGTGTATTGTAAAGTGGTCTAGAGGTGCAGGTGCTGTGTAATGTAAAGGGGTCTAGAGGGTGCTGTGTAATGTAAAGGGGTCTAGAGGTGCAGGGTGCTGTGTAATGTAAAGGGGCCAGAGGTGCAGGGTGCTGTGTAATGTAAAGGGGGCCAGAGGTGCAGGGTGCTGTGTAATGTAAAGAGGGCCGGAGGTGCAGGGTGCTGTGTAATGTAAAGAGGGCCAGAGGTGCAGGGTGCTGTGTAATGTAAAAGGGGGCCAGAGGTGCAGGGTTATGTGCAATGTAAATGGGGCCAGAGGTGCAGAGTGCTGTGTATTGTAAAGGGGGCCAGAGGTGCAGGGTGCTGTGTAATGTAAAGGAGTCTAGAGGTGCAGGGATGCTGTGTAATGTAAATGGGTTTGGAGGTGCAGGGATACTGTGTAATGTAAAGGGGTCTAGAGGTGCAGGGTGCTGTGTAATGTAAAGGGGTCTAGGGGTGCAGGGTTCTGTGTAATGTAAAGGGGTCTAGAGGGTGCTGTGTAATGTAAAGGGGTCTAGAGGTGCAGGGTGCTGTGTAATGTAAAGGGTTCTAGAGGGTGCTGTGCAATGTAAAGGTTTCTAGAGGTGCAGGGTGCTGTGTAATGTAAATGGGTCTAGAGGGTGCTGTGTAATGTAAAGGGGCCATAGGTGCAGGGTGCTGTGTAATGTAAAGGGGGCCAGAGGTGCAGGGTGCTGTGTAATGTAAAGAGGGCCAGAGGTGCAGGGTGCTGTGTAATGTAAAGAGGTCCAGTGATGCAGGGTGCTATGTAATGTAAAGAGGTTCAGAGGTGCAGGGTGCTGTGTAATGTAAAGGGGTCTAGAGGTGCATGGTGCTGTGTAATGTAAATGGGTCTAGATGGTGCTGTGTAATGTAAAGGGGCCAGAGGTGCAGGGTTCTGTGTAATGTAAATGGGGCCAGAGGTTCAGGGTGCTGTGTAATGTAAAGGGGGCCAGAGGTGCAGGGTGCTGTGTAATGTAAAGAGGTCCAGTGATGCAGGGTGCTATGTAATGTAAAGAGGTTCAGAGGTGCAGGGTGCTGTGTAATGTAAAGGGGTCTAGAGGTGCAGGGTGTTGTGTAAAGTAAAGGGGTCTAGAGGGTGCTGTGTAATGTAAAGGGGTCTAGACTGTGCTGTGTAATGTAAAGGGGTCTAGAGGTGCAGGGTGCTGAGTAATGTAAAGAGGTCCAGTGATGCAGGGTGCTATGTAATGTAAAGAGGTTCAGAGTGCTGTGTAATGTAAAGGGGTCCAGAGGTGCTGTGTAATGTACACATTAGTGACAAAGAGATATTTGATGCAGAGGTATGCAGGGGGCACAGTGAGGTGTTTTTTACATTTTAAGGTAGGGGGTGCCAGATATAGGATCTGCCTCGGGTGCCAAATGCACTAGGTGCGCCCCTCCCAAGCCCTGCCGAGCAGAGACCATTCTTTTTCCAAGTGTGCCCGAAGACACAGCAGGTCCTGCCTTCTGGAACCTGCAGCGCCTATGATGGACGTCCCGCTGGTCCAATCCGGGACAGCGGGACATGTGATGTCCATCTTAGGCGCTGCAAGCTCAGAAGGCAGGAATCACAATGCCACCCGGCTCCCCATGTCCATCGGTTCAGCGGCTCTCCTCCTCGGCTGCATCTGTACGACAGGGTGACCTCGGGCACATTGGCACCCCACATCCCAGCTCCCTGCTCCATTCAGCAGCTCTCCTGAGCCTCCTCGAGTCCTCTGGCTGCATCTCTACCATGGCTGAGGTAGGTCACTCAGTGTTAGTGTATGTAGGTCAGTGATTGTGTATGCATGTCAGGTCAGGTAAGTATATGCAGATCAGGTCAGTATATGCAGATCAGGTCAGTATATGCAGATCAGGTCAGTATATGCAGATCAGGTCAGGTCAATGTATGCAGATCAGGTCAGGTCAGTGTGGTCAGGTCAGTGTGGTCAGTGTAGTCAGGTCAGTGTAGTCAGGTCAGGTCAGTGTAGTCAGTTCAGTGTAGCCAGGTCAGGTCAATGCAGTCACTCCACCGACCGTGGCTGCACCACCCCCCCCCCCCCCGGTGCCGGCTGAAGCCCCTGGTCTTTTTGGCACCTAGCAATGCCCCTGACTTCAAGAGAGCAAATTTTCCAAGGACGGGGGCTGCTCTCCAGGACTTAGACTGGGAGAGAATATTGGCATTGATAAACACAGGACTGAAATGGGAATTCTTCAAAAAGACTGTTTGGGACCTCACTGCTAAGTATTTTCCCATGGGCAATAAGTTTAAAAGGCTAAAAAAAAAAAAAATATGTGGCTCACAGTCAAAGTTAAAAAAAAGCTATAAACAATAAGAAAAGAGCTTTTAAAAAATATAAAAATGAAGGAACACTAGTGTAGTTTAAATGTTACAAAGAATATAATAGAATATGTAAAAAGGAAATAAAGGACTCAAAAATTCAAAACGAACGACAGATTGCAAAAGATAGTAGGACAAACCCCCCAAAATTATTATATTATATTATTATATTAATAGTAATAAGGTGAAGTCTGAGCATGTAGGCCCTTTACAAAATAACCTAGAGTGGGTGACTGAGGACAAAGAGAAGGCAAATTTAAATACTTTCTTCAGCTCTGTGTATACAAAGGAGCATGGGGGAGCTCATGTCCATAATGGGGGTGGTATTGACACAGCACCAAATGATCCACAATGGCTCAAAAGTGATATGGTCCAGAAATATTCAGACAGAATAAAGGTGGATAAAGCACCTGGACCAGATGGCATCCACCCACGGATCCTAAAAGAATTGAGCTCTGTAATTTTAAAGCCATTGGGCCAGATTCTCAAAAGAGATACGACGGAGTATCGCAGGAAACACCGTCGTATCTCTGTTTTTTTCCTCAGGTATCTATGCGTCTGATTCCTAGAATCACTTACGCATAGATACGGAGAAGATCCGACAGGTGTAAAACACTTACACCGTCGGATCATAGATGTAATTCCTTCGCTGGCCGATAGGTGGCCTTTACATTGATTTCTCATTTGCCTATGCAAATGAGCCTAATACGCCGATTCCCGAACGTTTTTATGCCGCCTCGTCGTCGTTTACGTTGTTTCCGTAAGCGTAAACCTACCCCTGCTATATGAGGGGTAGGCTTACAAAGTTCCGTTGTATGCCATGTTAAGTATGGCGTCGGGTCAGCGTCGTTTTTTTCCGTCGTTTACGTCGTTTTACTAAGTTGTTCGCGAATAGGGGATTGCGTAAGTTTTCACGTCGGTTTCAACAACGTTTTCCGAAGTGAGCTGGAGCATGCACACTGGGCTTTTTCCAGGCCGGCGCATGCGCAGTTCAATCGACGCAAGGGCGCGCTTAATTTAAATACAAGCCGCCCCCTTTCATTTACGCGGGGATACGCCGGGCCATTTACACTACGCCGCCGCAACTTACGGAGTAAGTGCTTTGAGAATACGGCACTTGCTCCAGTAAGTTGCGGCGGCGTAGTATAAATAGCTTACGCAACGTCGCCGCAGAAGGTACGTGAATCTGGCCCATTGTATCTCATTTATAGGGACTCACTAATTACGGGAATAGTACCACTGGATTGGCGCAGGGCAAACGTGGTGCCTATATTTAACCACTTAGTCACCGCCCTATAGACAAAATATGTCTATAAGGCGGTTCCTGTACTCTAACAGGACGTCCATGGATGCCTGTGCCCATCAGTGCCACCTGTGCCCATCAGTCCCAATCATTGCTCATCTGCACCCCACCAGTGCCATATTTGCCCACCAGTGCCATATGTGCCCACCAGTGCCACACCAGTTGCATCTGCACCACTGCAGTGCCACCTGTTGGCTTGTTAGGGTCTCAAGAAATGAGAGAAGCTGTCAGTACTTCAGGTGTGATCAAATTGATCAATTTTCAGAAATTGGTACCATAGCTTGTAGACCCTATAACTTTCAGCCAGACTAAATAATATCCATTTTTTTTTTTTTTTTTTACCAAAAATCTATAGCAGTATACTTTGTAGGCCAAATTTATGAGGAAAAATTACTTTTTTACAAAAGAAGAAAAAATTCATATTTTTACAAAATTTTCGTTTTTTTTCATTAATAGCGAAAAAAATTAAAACCGCAGCGGTGATCAAATACCACCAAAATAAAGCTCTATTTGTGGGGAAAAAAAAGGACAAAATTTTCATTTGGCTACAGTGTTGTATGACTGAGTTATTGTCATTCAAAATGTGAGAGCACCGGAAGCTGAAAATTGGTCTGGTTATTAAAGGGGTTTAAGTGCCCAGTGGTCAAGTGGTTAAAAAGGGAACCAAGTCCTTACCAAGTAACTATAGACCTGTTAGTTTAACTTCTATAGTTGGGAAGATACTGGAACGTTTAATAAAAGACCACATGGATGAGTTCTTGCTGGGAAAAAAAAAATTAAGCAACAGACAGCATGGATTCATGAAAGACAGAAGTTGTCAGACAAACCTGATTTCCTTTTATGAAGAGGTAAGTAAAATCTTAGACAGAAGTGTGGCAGTGGACGTGGTATACTTGGATTTTGCAAAAGCGTTCAATACAGTTCCCCACACACGGCTCATGTGTAGGATAAAGTCTACAGGCTTGGAAATAGTTTGTAAATGGAAAGAAAACTGGCTGAAAGACATGTCTGTCTTTGCAGATGACACCAAGCTATGCAGCGGAATAACGTCCTTACAGGATGTCTCCAATTTACAAGCCGACCTCAATGCTCTGTCTAATTGGGCGACTATGGGCCAGATTCAGGAACAGTTACGCTGGCGGATCGAGTGATCCGCCAGCCTAACTGTGACTTTGAGCCGGCGTTTCTGTTTTCTGTAACCAGAAAACAAGAAACGCTGGGTTGAAGTTCCGATGCGAGCAGCGTAACTGAGTTTCGCCATCGCATCGTTACTTCAACTTAAAAATGGCGCCGGGGGCGTTCCCGCCGATTTACGCTAAAAAAATATGTTAATGAGCGGAAATCTGCAATTCACGATCGAAATCCGGCGCGACGCAATGACGATACGACGTTTCCGGACGGGATACGCGGCGCATAGATATACCTACATGGGGTTGGAGTATCCTATGTTAGGTATAGGCGTCGTCATCGCGTCGGGAAAAAAAAAAAAAAACGTCGCTTGCGTAAAACGGTCATGAATGGGAATGTGACGTCATTGACGTTCATTCACAGATTTTGGAGCATGCGCACGGGGATGTTTTGACACTCGACGCATGCGCAGTACGTTGGCGGCGGGATCGCGCGTAGTTAGCATACTACACGCCCCGTACCCGCTAAATTTGAATTCCGCCGGCTCATTTGTGATGCGCTGCCGCACCTTTAGGAGCAAGTGCTTCGTGAATGACAGCACTTGCTCCTAAAATTTCGGCAGCGCAACGCAAATGAGAAGCGTTACTCCAGAGCAAAGATGCTCTGGACTACCTGAATCTGGCCCTATGTGGCAGATGAGGTTTAATGTTGATAAATGTAAAGTTATGCACTTAGGGGCTAAGAATATGCATGTATCATACATGCTAGGGGGAGTACAACTGGAGGAATCCGTAGTGGAGAAGCATATGGAGGTTTTGGTAGATCATAAGCTCAATAATAGCTGGTCTTTGGGCAGCCAAATGGTCCGGGGGTGAAGTGGTTAAGAGAGGTAGGAAGTCCAGAGAGAGGGATATTATTTTGCCCCTGTACAAATCATTAGTAAGACCTCATCTGGAATATGCTGTTCAGTTTTGGGCACCAGTTCTCAAAAAGGATATTGGGGAACTGGAGAAAGTGCAGAGAAGGGCAACCAAACTGATAAGAGGCATGGTGGGGCTCAGCTATGAGGAAAGATTAGAGGAACTGAATGTATTCATTTTTGAGAAGAAAAGATTAAGGGGGGATATGATCCACATGTACAAATATATAAGAGGTCCATATAGTGAACTTGGTGTTGAGTTATTCACTTTACGGTCAACACAGAGGACACAAAGGGACTCTTTAGGATTTCATCTCCAAATATGGAAAGGTTTCTTCACAGTAAGAGCTGTGAAAATGTGGAATAGACTCCCCCCAGAGGTGGTTCTGGCCAGCTCACTAGATTTCTTTAAGAAGGGCCTGGATACTTTCATAAATGTACATAATATAACTGGGTACTGACATTTATAGGTAAAGTTGATCCGGGGAAAATCCGATTGCCTCTCGGTGGATCTGGAAGGAATTTTTTCCCCTGCTCCTTTATTGCAAATATCTCCTAAACCGTGTAGGTCTAGGAGATATTGCAAGCACCTACAGGTAAGCCTTAATCTGGGCTTACCTGTAGATGGAAGTTCTCAGAGAGGGTTTACAACCACTTTAATTGCATCCCAGTCATAGGGTTCAATATTGAGTTGGCCCACCCTTTGCATCTATAACAGCTTCAACTCTTCTGGGAAGGCTGTCCACAATGTTAAGGAGTGTGTCTATGGGAAGGTTTGACCATTCATCCAGAAGGGCATTTGTGAGGTCAGGCACTGATGTTGGACGAGAAGGCCTGGCTTACAGTATCTGCTCTAATTTATCCCAATGGTGACCCATCGGGTTAAGGCCAGTCAAGTGCCTCCACTCAAACTCCCTTATCCATGTCTTTATGGACCTTGCTTTGTGCACTCGTCCAAATCATTTGGTGAAGGGGGGATTATGGTTTGGAGTTGTTCTTCAGGGGTTTGACTTGGCCCCCTGAGCCCAAAGCTGAAAAACTAATTCTATCTGACATTTTTATAGTGCAGGTTAATAAAGGAAACAGACACCTTATTAGTTGCTATGGGTTATTCTTCTACCATCTTTTTCCTTCAGTTTTTCAGTTAAAAATTTTCAAAAAAACGTGGGATGTGGCAGCAGAAACTTAGCCTAGCCATGCCGGCAGCCAAGGTGACATATAAAGGTAAGAGGCTCCATGGGCAGTCAGGCAACATAGTGAAAAGGTAAAAATAATTGGGTAAAGAGGAAGGCCTAGAGCAGCCATTCTCAACCAGGGTTCCGTGGAACCCTAGGGTTCCTCCAGAGGTGGCTAAGGGTTCCTTGAGCTGTGGCTGATTTGCCTCCTGTTTGATGGTGCCTACATAGTTCTGAGCCAATTCCACTTGGAGGAGCCAGTGGTATTACACCAATGATCTTCATAGTTCTCTGTAAGGGGGGCATTCTTACCACTACTGTAAAAAAGGGCATTGTTCTCACTGACCCCCAATGAATAGGTTTTATCAGGGGTTCCCCCGAGACCCGAAAATTATTTTTAGGGTTCCCCAGCGGTAAAAAGGTTGAGAAAGGCTGGCCTAGAGGAAGAAGGGAAACCCCAAAAGGGGATGGAGGGTGTGCAGATAGGGAGAAGATATAGGGCTGTAGAGCTGTAGTGGATCCATGTGGCCCCTGGCCTTTTATATATGGTGTACCCTAAAGTTATTAGAGCCTTTGTCAGTCATTAAAATTCGCTGGCAATTTCATTAAGGAGAAACCAAATATGCCATCTTTTGTTTCACCTGAGAAATCTTGGAGGCAGAGGAAAAAAAATAATTTATACAAAAAAACTGAACTCCAGACAGATATAAAAGACAATTTAATGTAGCTCTATAATCAATAATACATCATTAAATGTACTGTATGTATTAAATCCTACAAATGTACAGTATGTATCCCAATTTAAACATATACTAGCCTCTTACAGTCCCTGTACAGCTGAGCTCTAAGTAAAAGAGGTAGAAACAGCACAAACAGCCAATCGGTTTGCAGAACATTTGTGCTAACAAGGGCAATGCTGATAGGATGAGAGAGCAGAACTACAAATTTGACAGTTCTGTGTCCTGCCACAGTGTGAAAAAGGTTTTCTATTACCCATGGCTCTCATCCAGCGGAGTTAAGGGGCTCCAGGGAGCTTGTCTCTAACCAAGAGCTGGAATACAGAAACATGGAGAAAGAGACATTTTCCACTTTACAATAAATTTACTTTCACTTTCTACTGGGATTAGGATGTTACGCTGCACCATTTTTCTCTGGCCAGTAGGGGGAGAGATAAAACCAAGCAACCTCATAGGCGGTGTACACACGACCGAGGTTCTCGCTGGAAACCAGCAAGAACCTCGCTGGAAGCTGCATTCCAGCGAGGACCTCGGCCGTGTGTAAGCTCCTGGCTCGCCCCGCCCGTCGGGAATCCCGTCGAGCGAAAAGAGAGCACGCTCTCTTTTTGCTCGACGGCCCACCTGGATGAATGGCTGGTTGCCATTCCCGACGGGCGGGTCGCCGATTTCGACGGCCGGCAGAGAACCTTGACGGGCGGAACGATGTGTTCTGCCCGTCGAGGTTCTCTGCCGTGTGTACGCGGCTATAGACCTCAATGCACAACACTTGGAATCCTGGGAATAGTTGTCCGAAATGCCAACCATGTGATACAGGAACTGAATTTCTGAACTACAGATTCCAGTATGCCCTAGGCAGCAGGTGGAGTGGAGAGATTATTGAACTGCTTGGATACTTCTGGGTGTTGGCACCGAGGAGAGATAGAAAGTGAGAGAGAGTGCATCGTTGTCTGAGTATTCCACTGCCAGTGGAGATGCAAGCCTGAGACTGAGAGTGGTGACACTCGGGAACAGGGCAACCGCCCACATCAGAAATCCTACACTGCTGATTACTAGAGGCTTTTTAAGGAGTGACTGAGGGGGCCCCCCTTCTACAGAAAGCGTCCACAGCAGCATCTTGGGAACTTATAAGAGGGCTCATTACCCACCATTCACACTGTTAACAGGAAGAAATTAAGTCTATCACAGCCATACTGCATCTGTGCTATACTGATTCAGCATTTATCCACATCTATTCTGCACATATACCAACTCTTTACTTCATTATACTGAACCTTTACAGCACCTTAACTACATCCGCCTTTGCACCTGTGCCAAGACTATTCTGTACTGATGCAGCCTTTATACTGAATGCAGGTTAACCGGGACTGTCCTTAAGTGCACTGATGCTCCTAAAGGGCCCAACGATAGCCGGCCAAAGAACATCTTAAAAGGACTACCCTTCCCATAATACTTATCCTGCAAGCCCCTTTGTTCCTCTGCCCCCCTCCACTACCAATCCCCTGTAGCGCCCCCTTACTTTCAGAAAGGGGGCTACGCTAAAGTTAGTAGGGTGAGAGACTTACTTGCTCTCACCTAGGTTGATTTGTTCAAATTCGGCAGCTGTCAGCCCTAAATTATCCTGTGGGTCATTCTGTACTCCAGAGATGTGGTCCCATCTCTGGGCCGGAGGAAGGGCCAGAGGGGTTCAGGCAGAGCCACGTTTCCCCAGCAGCCAATTGGAGGAGCATTTCCCTCGCGGGGCATGCTGGGGGAGGGTATATCTGTTGCAGACGCCATATTTCAGGGTTCTTTGCGGGTTCCTGGTGCGGCACCCACCTTCAGGGTGTGCGCACATCACGGGCCCCACCACTATGGCCTACCTAATCTTCTAGAGCCAAGTCGGTGGCAGCGACTTGTTTCCTTCTCAGCTTTCTCAGTGACACTCTGGCTGCCAGGTTTGTGTGAGAGGCCTGTCCAGGTGCACTGGCTGGAGTGGCGACGTGATTGACTTAATTACCGAAAGCAGGACTGCTTTCTTTATCCAAGCCTGACTCTGCAAAGTTACTCTACTTTCATCAACCTTTTCCTATCTACCTCAAGTTGATGTGTTGGTCTTGTTGGACCAGGAAAATAAAGCATTCAGAAAACATCAGCTACAGGCAGGGGTGGACTGACAACTCATGGGGCCCCCGGGCAATTGAAGATTATGGGGCCCCCGGGCAATAGAAGATTATGGGGCCCCCGGGCAATAGAAGATTATGGGGCCCCCGGGCTTACAGATGGCCACCAAGCCAGGTAGCAGTGCAGAGGCGGGGCAGCTAAAATCTCGGGATTTTCACATCAAAAGCATGTCAGTTTCGAACATATCAGGGACAGATGTAAAAAAAAAACACAGATTTTTACATACTGTCCCTGGTTTTACTAAGCCTGGCAACCCTGATGGGGCCCCCTAGTGGCATGGGGCCCTCGGGCAGTGCCCGATTTCCTCAATGGTCAGTCCGCCCCAGGCTACAGGTTGGACATTCGTTATTGCTCTACTCACTACATCTACCCCTAGACACCACACAGAGGTAACTTAATCCGCCGATCCCAATCTAACCAGCGGCTCCTGAATGGGGTAGCGCTACACCCCTTTTCCTTTGAACAGTGCCCATACAGTCGGTATACACCTAGCATATTCTCCACCAATGCACTTGGCAGTACAGGTTTCTGTAAATTTAGCTTTATTACTGCCCACTTCTGCACTTTAGGTGACCTTGTTACTGTTTATGCTGATCTGGGTATCAAGTGTCAGATTATGACTAGTCCTCATTACTAATCACACTGTATGCTGTGCCATTCCCTGTGTTAATCCTCTTTCTTGTTTGCCTCTTTACCCCACCATCTCTGGTAACAATATATTAATTTGTGCCTGTTTTCTTAAAAATGGCAGTATTAATGGTTGCAAGATATTTCTTCCGTGATTTTCTTTGGTAGTACATGCTTCGTACACTCAAACTAGTGTGTCAAAGGGGCTGAAGTTCCTATGGCGGTCAAGGCAAAGAAGAGAACCTACCCTTACCAGTGACCTACAGGGGTAGTGCTACATCTTATACAGAGAAAACTGTATTTTCAGTGTCCTCAGAGATTAGCACAACCCGGTATGGGTCCTCTAACCCGAATACTTCATAGAGACTTGGAAGGGATAAAATCTCAGATTCTGGGTACTGGTTTTGCTGAAAGGGCCTGAAGTTTGAGGCCAAAGTAGCAGTGCTGCAAGCAGGGCTGCCATCAGGAATTATGGGGCCTCTTACACAGCTTCAGGCATTGGGCCCCCGGAGCAGAGGGGGGGGGGTTCTGACGCCTGAAATTGAGGAGCGGGGGGGGTTGCCGCGATTTGAGAAGCGGGGGGGGCTTTACATAAAATAGAAGAAATAAATAAAAATATATATAAAAAAAGGGGGGTAGCCATCCGAGGCCCTGGGGACCTCTGGGCCCATTTATATGAAAAAAGGGGGTTTGACACATGGGGCCCTGGGGCCCTTTAATAACAATAATTATATATATAAAAATAAAAGAAGTGAAAAAATATAAAAAATATTTTTTTTTATAAAAAAGGGGGGTTGCCATCTGGCGCCCTGGGGGCCTCCGGACCTCTAAAAAAAATAAAAGAAAAAAAATTGGCCCTTAAATAAAAAATTTTTTTTTTTTAGGGGGTTCCCAATCCGGGTCCCTGGGGACCCGGATGGGGAACCCCGGGCCCCTTACAAGTGTAATGCCTGTACCCCCCTGATGGCGGCCCTGGCTGCAAGTGTAAGCTAGGATGAAGATTTGTTTTTGTGGCAGAGAAATGCTGCAAATAACCTGCAAGGCAAACCCATGCATTGAACTTGATGATGTACCCCCCTTCCTGATCAGACAATTTGTTTGCTTTTTGGCACTGCATTATTTTAACTGACAATTGCGTGTTTATGCAACGCTGTAGACAAATGAAATTTGTATAATTTTTTTGCTCACAAATAGAGCTTTCTTTTGGTGGTATTTTATCACCACTGGGTTTTTAATTGTTTGCGCTATAAATGGAAAAAGACAGATTTAATAAAAATAAAGTTTTACATTTTGCGATAAAAACATATCCAATAAAGAAAATATTATGAAACGAAAAAAAAATGTCTTCATAAATTTGGGCCAATATGTAATCTGCTACATATTTATCCCAATAAGCGTACACTATATTGATTGGTTTACACAAACATTATAGCAGGGCTCAAAATTTCAAATCCTGAGCTACTAGCCAGGCCTTAAGAGTTAGTCGCCACCAGTTGCCCCACCCAACCCTCTAACCTGCTCCGCCCATAATTCTTTCCCTAAACACGCCCTCATAAATCATCTCACGAAATTACACTGTTAAATGCTTTATGCAGAAATAAGTTCCAAAAATAAATATTAACAAAGTGCAGCCTCATCAGTGCCCATCAATGCAGCATCTCGGTGTAGTTATCAGTGCCACCTCACTGTAGCCGCATTAATGCCCATCAATGCAACCTCACCAGAGGCGACTCTTTAATTAGGCAAATTAGGCGGTTGCCTAAGGCCTCGCACTCACAGGGGCCTCACGGCTGCCTAATTTGCCTCTGCTAGATCCGTGCGTCTTTCTGCAGCCATTTTTATTTGCTTGATTTATTTTATTTTACCCATTACGGGCATGAGTGGGGGCCCCCGTGTAAAAATTTTGCTTAAGGCCTCACAAATCCTAGAGCCGCCTCTGAACCTCACCAGTACACATCAATGCAGCCTCACCAGTGCACATTAATGCAGCCTCACCAGTGCCCATTAATGCAACCTCACCACTGCCCATCAATGCATCCTCACCAGTGCCCATTAATGCATCCTCACCAGTGCCTATCAATGCAGACTCACCAATGCCCATTAATGCAACCTCACCAGTGCCCATCAATGCGACCTCACCAGTGCCCATCAATGCAACCTCACCAGTGCCCATCAGTGCAGCCCCACCAGTGCCCATAAATGCACCTTCACCAGTGCCAATCAGTGCTGCCTGATCAGTGCCAATCAATGCAGCTTTACCAGAGCCCATCAATGCAGCCTCACCAGTGCCCATCAATGCAGCCTGATCAGTGCCCATCAAATGCAGCTTTACCAGTGCCCATCAGTGCAGCCTGATCAGTGCCCATCAGTGCGGCCTGATCAGTGCCCATCAGTGCGGCCTGATCAGAACCCATCAGTGCGGCCTGATCAGTGCAGCCTGATCAGTGCCCATCAGAGCATCCTGATCAGTGTCCATGAATGCAGCCCCAATGCAATGCAGTTAAATTGGAGGTATAGGTATGATAGATTGGCAGGGGGTGGAATTGGAGACATAAGTATGATTCATGCCTATGCTTCCAATTCTACCCCCCACCCAATCCATTATACCTATATTTTCAATTAACCCCCTCCCCCAACAATCCAGCACATCTATTCTCTCAATCCCCCCCTTTCCTCCCAGCATACATCTTGTTCAATCCCCCATTCAATGAATGCCTCCAACCCCCTCAAGCACATGTGCTGCTTTCAATCACATCACATTGTCATAGTTACCATTCACTTTTCTCCTGCAGCCAGGGGGGGGGTCAGTCATCGGTGTACACTGAGAACTTGCTTGAGGCATGCACCGCCCCACTCCTTAGACATGCAGCAGGGGGAGGTGAAGAGGGGAGGTCCCAGACGGCTGACTGTTTCTGCTGAAATTCTCGTGCTGCGGGAGCTGGTATGTGTGGCAGGGAGGGAGGGAGAGGGGCGGTCCCCAGCAGGTAACTACTTTTTAATGTAATGTGGACACTACGAGTGCGGGGGTTGGGATGTGCAGCAAGGAGGGGGGAAGAAGGGCGGTCCATAGGTGGCTGACCATTCTAAAATGCATCTTGAATAAATTCTCATTGCTGGGTTTTGCTCGGCTTTCAGACTGCTACTGGAGTGTGGCTGTATTCTGCCAACAAGTTGCTGCTGTCAATCCTTTCTGTAGACTACCGTGAGCACTGGAACATGGGGGAATGATGAAAACCCAACTCATGCGCCGGCGGCGGCTTACTATTCGTATTTTAATGCCTGCGCTGCGAGTGCAGGGAGGGAGGGAAAGAGGCTATCCCCGGCGACTGACTTCTGTATTTTACTGTCCGTGTTGCGAGTGCAGGGGTGGGGTGTGTGGCATGGAGGTTGAGAGAGGGGCGGTCCCCAGCGTCTAACTATTCCTACTATTGTAATGCACGTGCTGTGAGCCTGTACGCGGCAGCGGCGGGGGGATTGGCATTTACATTCCTGGGACAGTGCAGCCCTGTACAGCCCTGTACACACTCGCACACCTCATAATTTCACTCGCAAAATGCGAGCACATGAGTGGAATATTTGAGGGCTGCATTATAGCATCTAAAAACTATGGAATTTATATATTGGAAAAAAAAATTCTTCTTAAAGTGGAGGTCCGCCCACCGCTGCAAAAATTAAAATACTGTAGCTGCTGGCTTTTAATAATAGGACACTTACATGCCCTGGAGTCCAGTGATGTCAGCACCGTAGCTGATGTTTCCATCAGCTGTCGGGTGCTGCCGCCGCCATTATGGGAAAGGGAACCTGGCAGTGTAGCCTTACAGCTTCATGCTGGGAATCCTACTGTGCATGTGCGAGGCTCCGATCCTCTCTCCTACTGGCCCGGCGACAGGGGGAAAAGGAGGGAGCCGAGTGGTGACATCAATAGCCGTGCCATGGCTCCCGGAAGTTGGAACAGGATGTCTGTCAAAGACAGGTATTCTATCTCACCAAAAGGTGCCAAACGTGGCACTATAGGGGGGGAGACAAGTGAGCGGAAGTTCCACTTTTGTGTGGAACTCCACTTTATTACTAGTAATGGCGGTGATCAGCGACTCTTAGCGGGACAGTGATAGCATGGTAGGCAATCTGATGCTAACTGACACTTTGTGGGAACCAGTGACACTAATAAAGTGATCAGTGCTAAAAATATGCACTGTCACTGTAATAATGACACAGCGTCTCCCCACAGGGATGCAGTCCCAAGGGAGGGGGCAAGCACGCTGACCAACCCCCAGCCAGAAGGGTTCGGATGATGGGGGCAAGCTTACTGAGGAGGAACAGGAAGTTAGAAATTCAGACAAAGAAAAAAAAACATTTACAAGGGAAATCGAAGGAAAAGGTAAGTGACCCAACAATGCACAAGCTTAAAGGAACCTATTTAGAAAATTAAAAACAAACCTTTACAACCCCTTTAATTACCTTTTCACAATATTCTAATTTTCTGAGATTGTGGATTTGGGGTTTCCATGAGCTGTAAGCCATAATCATCACAATTATGACAAATCACGGATTAAACTATCTTTCTTTGCATGTAATGAGTCTATCCCATATATTAGTTTCACTTTTTAAGTTGCATTAGTGAAATAAATGAACTTTTGCACGATATTCACATTTTTCGAGTTTGGCCTGTAGATGTCTTCCTAAAATGTATTTCTAATATGACATAAAGTGCATAAACGCCCCCAAAGAGCAACTCTGGGCTACATGTAAAAAAACATAACATGGTAAGGTAACATGCAGTAAAAAAAAAAGGCTGAAAATGTATCTGAATTTTATATAATCCTTCACAGCCAGATTTGGTGCTTCTAGAAAGGACTGCAGTCTCTTTTCACATGATTCTGTGCTGTACAATCTCCATATTTTGAGAACAAGGAAGAGCAGGGTTCAGAACAAATGACCCATGTTATCACAGGCTCAGATTAATGGCTTTTCCGAAAATAAGAATAATGACATCTGGAGAGATTTAGTGATCTGGTCACTAACCTGCACATAATGAATGGAAAAATAAATGAATGCCAGGTAAGCTTTGTCGCAAATTTAATGCACAATTTTTTTTATGTTTGACTGGAGTGTACCTTTTAATAATGCAATTTAATGGTTCTCAACCCACTTTCTATTGTATCTATAATAACTGTAATTTCATGAGCAGTTAAGTCATCATCTAGTCATCTGTGAGCATTGCACTTCATTGTATTACCTGTCATTCTTTATTTTTAGTTTCCAGTAAAATATATACACTGTATGACATATTTTTACATTTTGTCATTACTTATCATTCATCATGATATCTGTTTTATATGGCTATAATTTTCCAAGGAGGGTTTCGAGAATAAAATAATCGTGAGAAAGCATTTTCCTTGTCATTGTCCTTTTTTATAGCAGTAGGTTGCATTTTTTTTAAATGCTAAAAATCGATTTCTTAGAAAGCTAAGAAGTTTAGTCAGCTTCACCGCTATGTTTTAGAGTCATGGGTACACAATATGTATTTTATATAAGTAACATTCAACCCCTGCCCATCTTATGCTGTATTCTTACCGTTCTGCCACCAGCTTTTTGCCACAATAGTTAGTACACCCTAGCTTTGCTAGAGTTAAGATGTTTTGTGTTAGCGTAGGTAAATTGTCAGTCTTGGCTGGTGTGATGGATCTCGGATACCCCAGGTGGGCACCTCCGCCAGACCTGTGTCTCCTGTTCTCCAAACGCACCTGCAGCCTACAGATTCGCCATAACCAGCCCTTAACCCCTCAATCACGAGACAAGCCACACAGGTTTTAATAGTTAACCATGCAGAGCATAAACTGTTTATTAAATACAAGACATACACTTTTACACACAGTTAGGGACACTCCCCTTAGCTTTGTCATAGAGGTGAGGGTGTAGGGGACAAAGAACAACCAATGGGAACTAAACACTTGTACATTAAAACAGACTACAGATAAACATAAGGGGATAATGGTAAGCAGACAGCCTCTCAATACACATCCCCTGATGAGAGATGTCTCCAGTCCAGGCCAGTGTCTATGTGCCATTTACCAACACAATTACACACAGCAACAAGAGGGGATGTGGGGGAGAAGGGATGTAGCATTACATTACATTATCTCAATGCCAGCTTGTCCCCAGGTCTCCAGTCTCTTCTGGGCCATAATCTGTGGGTAAGAGGCCAGACCACAGTCCCTTCCAAAACACACAGTGACAGTGGGTTCTGTCACAGCTGGCAGCCATGCCTGTGTGTTTTTCTGGGTCAGGGTGGAATGACTCAGCAGCAGCATCTCTGGTGACTCCCACTGCTTGCTGGAAACTTGGAAAAGATTCCGGAAGCAGTTGGGAGGGGTCTAGGAGGAGCTGTCTGGGGTATTCTGAGGGCCCCAACCAATCCCCAACAGATAGGTTGGCAGTGGGCAGGCCCCCCAAATACTCAGGGTCAGCCCAGCTGTGGCGGCGTGGAGTTTGGGGGAGGGGGTGGAGATGGAAATGTCTTTGAGATTAGCCCCCTAGTATGAGGGGAGGTTGAACTCGGGCCTGGGCTCGGATGTGGAGGGGACCCTTTCTCATGACACGTGGAGGCATCCTGACCAGAAGACACAGGAGCAAGGAGAGGACAGCAGGAGAACACCGCCTAGCAAATATAGAGGGAGAAAGACAGCCAGGGTGACTGGTGAGTGTTACAGTCAAAGACTGAGAGGCATGCCTGAAGTGACTGGGTGCAATCAGTCTGGGATGGATGCAAAGTCAGTATGGGAGAAATGTGGCAAAGTAGCCAGGGGAGCTAGTGAAAGGGGCAGCTGCAGCCAGGAGGGCTGGCAGTGCCTGAAGAGGTGGTACTGGGAGCAGTAGCCACAGGAATAGGACAGATAGCACAAAAGTCCTCTCTTTTTGCTACACTACCAAAGGGGCCCAAGGTCCCTGCCTCCAAAGAGCATTTGCTTTGGATCTGACTGAGCCTGTGTTGGATCAAATTGTCAGTGCTAGCTGGTCCTGTAAATTATAGTTCTATAAGCATGTTTTTGCTGGAGGTAGAAGAGAAGAAGTATTTATATACTCGATGTATACAGTTTGTGTCCCTGAAGATTTCTCTGCTAATCAAGTGGGCATCCCATTTGCTCATCATGGTTTTAAGGTGGGGTACTTTCCATATCAGGGCTCGAGTAGCACAATTCATTTCTGGTCAGGTGGCCATTAGGGCTGTTTAGGGGGCTTTTAGTTGGGAAGGATAGGCCCAGTTCCCACTGTTGGGCTGCATCCCCCTCTTTACAGGTTAGGGGCATTTTATTGTAGGGTTTGTTACTGGGAGGGGTTTGTTGCAGGGTGGGGATTTGGGACTGGAGGGACTCAATTGGTGTGATGCTTATATGTTTTGATTGCTATATTATCTATGTATAATACATTTAGTAGAGGTACATGTTTTGGGTGTGTTCCTGTCTATCACCAGCGGCTCCTACAGGTGTAGAGCTACACCTGAGACTGGTGCATCTTTTGCATTTCACTGCTTGCGTGTGTGCTGTAGAATCCCACAGACATACACTATATTACCAAAAGCATTGGGACAACTGCTTTAATGGCATCCCAGTCTTAGACCGTATGGTTGGCTATAACCGTATGGTTGGCTATAAATGCTTCAACTCTTCTGGGAAGGCTGTCCACAAGGTTTAGGAGTGTGTCTTTGGGAATGTTTGACCATTCTTCCAGAAGCGCATTTGTGAGGTCAGGCACTGATGTGGACGAGAATGCCTGGTTCAGTCTCCATTCTAATTCATCCCAAAGGTGTTCTATTGAGTTGAGGTCAGTACGGTTGTGGTAGTACGGCTTGTGCCATACCTAGCACAAGTGTGTAGGCAGGTGCAGTCTACCTTCTCCACTGCAGGTGGCGCTCATCTGCAGCAGCCCTGTAGCTGGAAAAGAAGTCAAGAGTAACACAGTACTTCTATGGTTTACTGGGTCACTGGGTAAGCAATCCAGTTGGATGCTGCTGCCCAATGTGATTTTCGCAGCCATCTTGGGTCATGCAAAGCCTATTTGAAGCCCTGGCTCCCAGGTTTGGTGCACATTTGCAAGTTGGTAGAGTAGGAACAGGTACTCCACCTGTTAGGGACAGCACTAGCAGTAGGGAAAGGTTCCTGATTCCTTATGAGGAGGGAAAGCGCAGGGATGCAACTTCTTGGACCTCACCCCGCTTGAGGCAGCATTTCTGCTCTCTTAACAGACACTGTCAGTCTGGCTGCTCTATTCACATTTATTGGAAACTGTGAGTGCACCCGGTTGGGCAGCCTTCCCACTGGGTTTGTTGTGAATTGTTGCTGTGCTATTTCAATACAAGTTTCCATTGCACCTGACTGTGTGAATTATTGCCACCACACCCCGCGGTATCCCACCTACACCCGTAGGAAGGTAATAATATTATTTCACTATTAAGCATGCACAGTATCATTGAAATGTAGACCAGTGCCATCCACAACAGCCATTCTTAGGGGGAAGCACATCCAGTGCTGGTGCAAGGATTTTTTTCACCCTAGGCGAAACCTCATTTTGTCACCCCCTTGGCTCCACGCCTGCCCATGTATACCCCATATTTTTAATAAAGCGCCCATCAAATGCAGCCTACTAGTGCCCATCAAATGCAGCCTCACCAGCGCCCATTGCTGAATGTTTGCTTGCTTCCATTCAATCGGGAGTCGGGAAAAAGCCACAGTCCTCCATCCCTGCTGCGCCTCTGACACTATGTACAAATGGAGCAGCGGCTGCCTGCTGATGCTGAGACTTAGTTGTTTGCCGGAGAGAGAACAGAGTAGGACCACCAGTGGGTGGATGTCCTAGGCAGCAGTGCGCCCTAGGCGGCTGCCTAGTTTTCCTAGTGGTAGCACCGGCCCTGAGCACATCCAGAGTTATTCCTATAGCAGGTTAGTCTGTGTTGAAATGGGATATGACCTTCTAATTTATGACCCTATTATCTCTCACCACCTCCAAAAACACAACTTAGCTTCAAGCTCAGATTTCGGATGCAGGGCTGGGACAGGTCTTTGGATATGCAAATACTGACTTTGATAGACAATATGAAATTACTATACGTGGGGCCTTTGCAATAAAACAAAAAGTATAGTTTATCCTGTCAGCTCTCTGCCAAAAGCTGTTGGCTGCTTATTATTTTTACTCATGGGTTAACAGTAACATTGAAATTCATTCTCTTTAGGCAATTGCTATCGTAAATTCAGTATGACAAGCCTAACATGGAAATCGAGAATAGTCTGTTTAGCAAATGGATGGTTTTCCAGCACTCCATTAATAAACAACACAGGATAATAATCTTCCTCTGATATCAGGACTTGCAATGCACGCTGTGCACGACAGGATATCCTGTATTTGATTACCGCAAATGAAAATCTCTGCAGCATTTGCTGACAACAAATATCAGATTAGGAAAAACAAGCCTTGTCTGTGCAACGAGTTGTCACACAACAGCTTCTCATACCCCTTATTTACATGTGGCCTGATTATGATGGAAACATTGGATTGGTTTTTATGAGGTTTAGAGCTTAAATCAAATTTATAACCTCAATGTTTGTAATGTATTTTTCTCTTCCACATTGGTAAATCCGGCCATTATCAGAGCATCTTCTGTGCTTGTGGATTATTTGATTTGGCAGCTAGTGGGAAGAAAATGCAGAGCATCAGGTCATTGGAGATATGTTGCTACCGTGGATCTGTGTAATGTGTATCATATTGTGTCCCTGTCATCGAGGACTTTTCATTTGAAATAAAATTGGTATGCTTACTCGACCTGCAATCAGATTAAATAAGTCAAAGGTCAGGGAACGAATTTATCAGATGGGTTGCCAGGAAACCATTGTCTGGCTCAGTGTTGAATTGACTGGTGATATGACTGCACCTAGGAGTCATCAGCTGCTTGCTGCTTCTGATCTGTATGTTGAATTTCACTCATACTGATGGTTTTATCTCCGTACCAAGAATTGCACTAAACTAAAATTGAAATGTAAAACTATACCTTTCCTCTCCTTCTTCTACATAAATTAAATTTGCCTATACATTGGTGGAGTTACACCAGCCTTTCTCAACCTGTATAATGCCGTGTACATACGATGGGAAATTCCGACAAGAAAACCGTTGATTTTTTTCCGACTGAACTTTGGCTCAAAGTTGTCTTGCATACACACAGTCACACACAATTCAGACCGTCAAGAACACGGTGACGTACAACACTACAACGAGCCGAGAAAAATTGAGTTTAATTATTCCGAGCATGCGGCAAATTGATTCCGAGAATGCGTAGGATTTTTGCGCGTCGGAATTGCATACAGATGATTGAAATTTCCTCCAAGAACTCCAAGTCAGAAAATTTGAGAACCAGCTCTCAAATTTTTCTTGGTGGAAATTCCAACAGAGAAATTCCGATGGAGCCCTCACACGGTCAGACTTTCCGATCGTGTCTAAGCATGAATAAATTAAAAATTATACAGTATATGCTTCTAAATTCTGAACAAGGAGCACGTTTTTTTCTCTCTATCTGCTCTCTCCTGTAATACTATTCTCACACATATATGCTGTTTTACTATGCAAGTAAAGCTAAATTCTATGTTTCCCAAGATCTCGGTGTCTCATTTTATCACGTTAACAAAAACCTGAAATAACTTTCCAGTTTTAGGGAACATCTGTTAATAACTTCAATAGCTATAACTCCCAGTACATTAATTAATGGTCACTAGATAAAGCTTGGGTTTGGCTTGAACCAAACTCAGAAGGAAGCTGTCACTCCTGCTCACTACAGCCCAATCACCTACAGCCAGGGCATTCCCTGCACCGCAGATGCACGTACACAAAGGGCTGGGGATGCTTGTGATATAATTGACCTAATATCGAACCTGGACTTTTTAAAGTTATATTAAAGCAGATTTCTCCTCGAAAGTTGAAGCTCCACTTGTTATTCCTCTCCCCCTTCAGTGCCACATTTGGCACCTTTCGGGTTGGAGGGGGCAACGGGTACCTGTTTTTGACAGGTACATGTCCCCCACTTCCGGGAGACCTGGCTGCGGCAAGGTGCAGCGAGGTCCCGGAAGTTCAGTCCCCCTCTCCTTCCTCTGCCACTGGGCCATTTAGAAGGCGCAGCACACTTCACACATGCGCAGTAGGGATCTTGCTGTGAAGCCGGTTTCTCTTACCACAAATGGCGGTCGGCAGCACCCAAGAGCCGATCGGAAAATCGGCCGTGGTGCCGAAAATTGTAGGATCCCTGGACAGGTAAGTGTCCTAATATTAAAAGTCAGCAGCTACAGTATTTATGTTGTTACTTACTTGTTCTGTGCAATGGTTTTGCACAGAGCAGCCCTGATCCTTTAAATTACTGCTAGAAATGTCAAATACATGGTTATTTAAATACATTACCAGAACTTATATTTGGTATTTCCTATGTAAAAAACTTGACACGTAGAAAGTAAACAGTTTGACTTCTAAAGTGCAAGTGCCAAGCATTTCTTACGGGAAAGACCACCAACTACTGGTAATGCATTTTTGACTGGTATTTTAAAAAGTCCAGTTGTTATACAATTTCATAGCTCTGAACTGTCCCTGATTTCGAGCAATGTCCCTCATTCCCCTTTTCCTCCTCATTTGTCCCTCATTTTGGTCTGATATATAGAGTTGTATATAAAATGCATTATTTATTTTTTTTTAAAGTGTTTTCCAGTACTAAACCTTTGATCTAAATCCTAAATTGCTGCATTTGTAAATTTGAAAAGTCAAAATAAAGGAATAATAGTGGTAAAAAAAAAAAACCCTTGTGGGTTTAACTAATCTTTTTTTGGGGGTCAATTCTCCTTTAAGGGGGCATGGCGTGGGGCGTGTCCTATGTCTCATACTTCTGTTAGTAGGTGTCCCTCATTCCCATCTCAAAAACTTGGGAGGTATGTACAATTTGCACAATACCATTATATATTTTATAACCTTAGACAGGATTCACCCCCACCCCTGCAGTGGGTAACTTGACAAATAGCTTCTTCAAGTAGAAGTTAGATAGATTCACAAGATTAAAGGGGTTGTAAAGCTTTGTGTTTTTTCACCTTAATGCATCCTATGCCACTTCTGGATTCCTAATCTCTCGTTTTACATGTGTTCTTAGCTTTTATTCTTTTCTACTTTCCACCATGACCACACAACATTTACAAGATTCCTATATGACGAATTTCATTGGCAAAGATTGCCACAGGTCATTCCAATGACTCTTTTGCCATTCACTACATCTTGACCCGACAAGACATTTATATTGCAACCTATTCAGACATTTATTAGGTCATCAATGGGAAGTGTCGCCATCCTCATTATCACCATATGATTTCTGGTTGTACTGTGCCCTAATGTATTTGATACTGTGTTAGTTTATGCAATTTATACCCATGTTTACTTGAAAAAGGGGTTACAAAAACAGCGAAATATACAGCCAGGGGCTACAGATGAAACAAGATATAATTATCAAAGGACAAACAGGAACTGTAAAATTGTAGATTTTATTTATCTTGGAAGGGAAGTGTCATTGGGTATTACAATACTCTGAAAATTGTATTTATATTAAAAACTTATTATAAGCAGCAGAAATTATCAATACTTTAAGACCCACAACACACTAGCTAGTTTGACAGGGAACAAAATATATAAACTTTTGAGGAAGATCTAATGATGCTCTGGCCAATAGGCATGCAATAGGTTTCTTGTTTATTTCCTGGTTTGGCATCCATCATACATTCATTGCCTCAAGGCATACAATAACAGGATGACATCTCAAGTTTGTTTGAAAAGACTACAAGGCATTTCATGGTCTTACAACCATCATATTGACACCAAAGTAATGTGCTGCACAGTCTATATCTGGGAGAATGGAAAATGTGGTTTAATTTAGGGATGAGATTTAGGCTTACCACTATCATGGGTGAGAGGCATATCATGCAGGTTTATGATTGACAATTTCAGTTAATTTTTGTGCAAATTCATCTGAGAGAAATATTATTTAATACTCTGCATGGCCTTTAAACTACGGCCTGCATGGACTACCTGAACAACCCATTAACCCGTACCCATGTGTTCGTCTCACCCCTTAACCATAAAATAAAGACTCGGACAACATGTTATCCTTGAATGGACGTAGGGGTCGGCCACAGCTTTATTTTTTCTTTAACCATAAAACATCTGTAAACCTTTAGTACCATCTCATGGTAAGATTACAAGGGGGAAGCAACCAGCCAGCCGCCGGCCTAAACCGACGGGCATAATAGCCTTCCCCCGTTCCTTCATTAATATTACCGCCAGCTGTGACTTAACAATAAATATCTCACATCATAACGTGAACAAACAATGCCTGCAAAACCAAAACCTTAAAATTGTAATAAAATACAGCAATAACCACCGTCATAACTCCTCAGTACAAAACTCGCTTGACCAATTTTTTTTTTTTTATAACTTTATTACATTCGATCCTCTTTTTTTTTTTTTAAACACCTGAAACTGTGTAATAAAACGGGAAACAAGGGCGGGAGGGTGGGAGCTCACTTGCTGGGGGACTGCTGCGGGTAAGAGGAAGAAGGTGGGAGGGAAACCCACCTTGAAGCCTTGGTCATATGCCCACCCCAAATACCTCCCCCCTGGGCATCTTTATTTGGCTCTATCTGTCAGAGCACCACCCTCCCAGAGGGAGGGGGAAGGAGGGGGGAACTCAAGAGGGGAGAGACTCATTTAACCCCTTTCCTGACTGTCCCATCTCCTCAACTAGTCCGTGGCACCTAGCCCTATTTGGGCCGGTGCCAGCCAGACTACCTGAACAACCCATTAACCCGTACCCATGTGTTCGTCTCACCCCTTAACCATAAAATAAAGACTCGGACAACATGTTATCCTTGAATGGACGTAGGGGTCGGCCACAGCTTTATTTTTTCTTTAACCATAAAACATCTGTAAACCTTTAGTACCATCTCATGGTAAGATTACAAGGGGGAAGCAACCAGCCAGCCGCCGGCCTAAACCGACGGGCATAATAGCCTTCCCCCGTTCCTTCATTAATATTACCGCCACAGGAGGAGCACAGCCCCTCAAACTGGGCTCCGACCCCCACCCATGATGTAAAGGGCCTGTTCAATGCCATTCTGAAGGCCAGACAAAAAGATATCGAGCCCGATATCATTAAGATGGACCCCATCCTGACCCATGAGCCGCCTATTGTCCCCTTCCAGCTGCCTGTGCCTCACCACTACCCCTGACCTGGCCCTGACGTACCGGGACACGCGGGCGTTAATTGTTCTGCGAGCTCTCTCAATTGCAGCTCTCTCAATTGTGCCTTTGTGTGCCTTTTTTTGGGATCTGTCAGTCAGTCAGTGTCAGTGGGAGAGTAGGACGCTCCGGTCTTCCGCTCGAGTCTGCTCTTGCCAGGGACCAGACAGGCAGATAGTGGCTAGGCAGACTGCTAGGTAGGCTTGCTCTACCCCTCTATCCCTCAAGCAACTCACCACCGGCTTTCCCCCGGCTCTACCTGGCCCCCCTGGCTTTCCTCCTTCACCCCTCTCCAGCAGGTAAGCCATCCACTGAGGTTGCAGGCAGCCGTCCTTTTCAGGACAAGCCACCGCTGCAACTTAAAGCCACGTCTCTCCACCCTATCCACACCTACCCTTCTATGCCCCCACACTACTAGCCCCTCTCTAGCTAACCATCAGCCACCTATCCCTGCAATCCCTGCAATTTTCCGCCGTCTCGGGCGCTTTCTCGGTACCTCCGCGCCGGCCTGGAGGCAATCGCGGCAGCCGCAACTAGGAAAGGCCGCGGCTTCACCCGCGGCCTAGCGGCGCGCCGCTTCTCATCCCCTCCAACCGCCACCAAAGTCCCAAAACGGACCTGATACCCACCCCTTACCCCCTGGAAAGTACCTCACACCCCTGTCTACCAGTCCTGGCCCCAACGGCAGCACCGATCCACCTAATCTGGGAGTTTTTTTCAGCCTGGATCCTGCTGCCGATCGGCAGGTCATCTTACTACACCCAGCCCCAAATCTCAACTATTACAACTTGATCCAGGGTTCGCCGATCGCCTATCAAGGGGTCAGGAAGGAATTTTTTTCCCTGCCGCTGCATATTGGCGTAGCACGGTCAGGGTTTTTTTGCCTTCCTCTGGACCAAGCCAGGATTGAGGATTCAGTTAATCCTTGACAATCCTTAACCCCCCCCCCTCCCCCTGGTGTTTGGCTACCATGGTTAATGCAATACTCGGCAGAGGCCATTTGGAGTCTGAGGCGATTTGCCGCAATACTACCAGCCATTACCAAAAAAGCCCTTCAAACGGAGCGCCTATTGAGGATCAATCGAAGATCAATTGTCAAAGGTCTCAGCCGTTTGCCCCAACCTAAGCACATATCATGTGCTTTGATCAACACTAGATCGGCAGTAAAACACCGATTAGAAATCCATGATTTCTTATTGCAACATGACTTAGACTGCCTCTTTATTACAGAGAGCTGGCTTACAGCCGACTGTAACACCATTCTAGGAGAATTGGTGCCAGATAACTACCGTATTATAACGGAAAACAGAATAGGGCAAAGAGGAGGAGGATTGGCGGTGATCCATAAGACGCACCTTGCGATCACAAAACCAGTCCTTCAAAACCCTCTTCCATTCATGGAAACCCTTACTCTACAACTGCAAGCAAACTCCCAGGAGACAGTCCGGATTCTACTCTGCTATAGGCCACCCGGCCCAAAATCGCAGTTTCTCCCTTCATTGACGGACTTTATCTCCACCTATACCCTGAACAGCAAACACCTTTTGCTGCTCGGGGATTTCAACCTCTGGGCCAACTCCCCGCAAGACCCCGTTGCCGACGCCTGCATTGACCACCTGGAAGGATTAGGGCTTCAGCAACTAGTAAGTGGGCCCACACATGCTTCAGGTCACACGCTCGATCTTATTTTCAGACACGAACTGGAAATAAAAATCTTGGGAAATGAACCATTGCCATGGACAGACCACCATGCAATTAAATTCATTATTCCCAATTTCCCCCCCTTAATAAAAACATCAAACCCAGTGACAACACACTGGACTAAATGTCAGAAGAAGCTCCACTCAGAACTCTTCAAAGCCACGTTAAGGAAAAAAATAAAAAGAATTCAGCCGCATCAATCGGCTGAAGAAACACTGGATTCCATTAACACAGCCCTATTACAGTCAGCCGACTTAATAGCGCCGAAACGTAAAACCCACATCCGGAAAAATAACGCAGGCTGGTTCAACAACCAGCTGGCGTCACTGAAGCAAGAGCGCAGAAGGGCTGAAGCCGCCTGGAAGAGAAGTCCATCAGTTGAGAACCTCTCCATCTACAAGGCAATAACTAGAAAATACCACAAGGAAATTTTCGATGCCAAGAAAAATTATTTTTCTGAGGCTATCAACAGCGCCCACAACCGCCCCCGCGAGCTCTTCAAGCTGGTCACTCAGACCATGAATCCAGGATGTCTTGAAGCCCCCAATTCGGACACACAAGAATTTTGCAATGAATTGTCGGATTACTTCATTAATAAAATTGAGGGAATCCGGCAAAGCATTCAACAGAACAACTCCCCCCGTAGCCCCCCCAGTAATTATTCACACAACACCGGCAGAAACTCACCACAATCAGGTGAGTTCACGCTGGAACCCGTCTGTACTCATGACATTAAAAATATCATCGGCGCTCTGCGTAACAGCACTGCGCCGAATGATATCATCCCCACTAAACTGCTGAAGGAATGTGCCGACTTCCTGGCGCCTCCGATCACGCAGCTTATTAACCAATCCTTTAGGGAGGGCATAGTGCCCTCCCAGTTGAAGGAGGGTATAATTCGGCCTATCTTGAAGAAACCCACCCTGGACCCCAAGGATCCACTCCACCGCCGTCCCATAACAGGCCTAAACTCTCTTTCTAAGGTCATGGAGAAAGTAGTGGTACAACAGCTGCAACAGCATCTAGATACCCATAACCTACTTGATCCATATCAATCGGGTTTCCGGCCCGGACACGGGACAGAAACCGCATTGCTCAAGATATGGGACGACGCTCTCGAGGCCGCAGACGAAGGAGAATCTTGTCTCCTGGTTCTGTTGGACCTAAGCGCAGCTTTCGACACTGTAGACCACAAGCTTCTATTGACTCGGCTGGAAAACCGTTCGCAAATAGTGAAGTTAGGACCTTTCACCTCTGGAAAACGCACAGTATCATGCGGAGTCCCTCAAGGATCCCCTCTATCGCCTGTGTTATTCAACATCTATCTTCGTCCTCTTTTTGAAATCATCAGCAGTCAAAAACTGCTCTATCACTCATATGCAGATGACACGCAACTGTATTTCCGCATTTGCAATAAAAAGGATCACCACCTCAATCTAGAGACATGTCTCTCTTTGATAGAGGACTGGATGACCAAGAGTTATCTTAAACTCAATGGAGCGAAAACAGAACTTCTCCTGTTTCACGCCAAGCGTAGGAACCAACCAGCAACAACGTGGACACCCCCGCCCATTCTGGGCAAAATCATCACCCCTAGCGCCAAAGTCAAAAGTCTTGGTGTCATCTTCGACTCCCACATGACAATGGACGCACAAATAGGGTCAGTAGTCAGCGGATCTCACCATCTGCTGCGCCTACTACGCAGACTTATTCCTTTCATTCCTAAAGAAGACGTAGCAGTCGTGGTGGGAACAATTGTTAACTCCAGACTGGACTATGCAAATGCCCTTTACCTCGGACTCCCGAAGTACCAAATCGCTCGTCTGCAAGTCGTTCAAAATACGGCCGCCAGACTTGTGACTGGGAAAAAACCCTGGGAATCCATCTCATCTTCACTGAGAGCCCTTCACTGGTTGCCAGTGAAAGACAGAATTGCTTTTAAAGCACTCTGTCTAACGCATAGATGTATCCATGGGAATGCTCCCCGATATCTGTGCGAAAAAATAAAAATTCATAATCCCAATCGCATCTTGCGATCCACCAACCAAAATCTACTCCAGATACCGAAAGCCAGCTACAAGTCCAAAGGAGATAGAAGATTCGCGGTCCAAGGTCCCAGACTATGGAACGCTTTACCAACCAGCATTCGGTTGGAGGAGAACCACCTAGCATTCAGGAGAAAGATCAAGACTCATCTCTTTTGATTCCAAAGGAGACAGGAACAACAAGCGCCCAGAGGCGATTTAATTCGCATGTGCCGCGCTATATAAGTTTTTCATTCATTCATTCATTCATCCCTATCCTCCTGCCAGGTGACCCGAGGGACAATTTCGGACCAAACCAACATGATTTCCGAAAAAAGAAACACCATTCTCTCCAAATCCATTCTCATTAGGGTAATGATCTCCGGAACCCGCAGGGAGCGAATATCGTTCCCCCCTGCATGGATTACCAACACCACCGGCGACCGAGATACTCCGCCAATCTGAAAGGCTTCCATCAATATCCGAGACCAGAAGAGACCCCCAATACCTCTCCAATGAACCTCCACTGGAAATCCCAGGGACCTGCCGCCCGGCCGACAATTGGCCCTCTGCGCGGCCCGATGGATATATGAATGGCCCAGAATGTGCACCACCGGCGCACGAGGACCTGAAAAAGGGGGAAAATTCATTATAGCAGCAATTCCGGGCGAACATAACCTGCATAGCACCCCGACTTCCACCGACCAATTCTTTGAATGTCACCCATTGCTAGCCCGGCCCTAGCCGCTTCCGTAGCAGCACCAATTCTGAATGAATGTGTGCCAAAATCGTTCGCTGAAAACCCGGCAGCCACAAGGCAGCATTTGAAAACCGAACTGAACTGGTACCGTGTAAGGGGGGCCCCCGAAGCATGCACCAAAAACCTTTTCCCCAACAAGACTCACCTTCAGGAACTCCGTTACCATTGCAACTGGACAAAGTGTGCCCCCCACTGCCCCAAGGCGCAACCAAGAACCTTTTCCCAGCTGGTCCGTTTTAGACCTTCTCACCCGAACCTGCAACACACCGTTAGTCAGTAGGACGTCATCCCTGAAAAGGCCCCCAGGACCCGTAGTCGCGGACGCCACTAGCTCGCTTATCCGTAACGCTCCGAAAAAAGCCAGGCAAAACGCAGTAGAAAAAAGAAGCCCTTCGTAAGGAGAGGAACACACCGTAACCGTAGCCCCGACAAGGGAGTTCAGCAAGGCAAAGGAAACCGGACGCCTAGCGTCCTTTTTCCCGTGCCTTTTCCGCCAACCCTTTAATGCCTGCAGGATACCGAAATGCTTCGTGCAGTCCTGCCACCCGTGCAGCTTTAAGTGAAAACCAACCCCCCCCATGCGGCGTTGAGCCACCGCGGCGGAACAACCAGAAAGCTCCAAATTCAACAAATAGTAACCTGAAAACGTAAATTCCCACAGGAAGCCACGTCCCTGCCGCCCGCCACCCCCAACCAGGCATTCCACGCCTTACCATGATTGGACCAGGTAGCCGGAGTAACCGAAGCAGCAATGAGGGGCATCAAAGTCCTGACACCAGGGTCCATAGGGACTTCGGGCAAGGCAGGCCTTCCTGATCCGCACCCGGGCAAAGAGACCGGAACTCCTGGAAACGAGAACGAGACAATAAGTCAGCGATAACGTTATCAACACCTGGGACATGACGAGATCTGAACCAGATATTATACTCCAGGCATCTGAGCACCAGATGACGGAGTAGGGCCAGAACCGGCAGCGAAGAGGAAGACAGACCGTTGATGCAATGCACCACACTGCTATTGTCGGTCCAGAAGCATACCTTTTTGTTCCTGAGCTGCTCCCCCCAAAGTTCAACCGCCACGACGATGGGAAAAAGCTCAAGGAGAGTCAGGTTGCGACATAACCCCTGCTCCTGCCACTCTAGTGGCCATGATTCCGCGCTCCAGCTCGCCCCGAGAATCGCGCCGTACCCTCCCGAACCAGCCGCATCAGTGAAAAGAGACAATTCCTGATTGCCTATTTCGACCGACAGGAAACACGTGCGCCCGTTGTATGTGCCCAAAAAACGCCGCCACACTGACAGGTCCGCTTTTAGGGAACAAGTCAGTCGGATGCGATGCTCAGGCCTCTTGGCCCCTTTGGTGGCCAGAGACAACCGGCGTGAAAAAACACGACCCATCGGCATGATACGACATGCAAAGACGAGGAGGCCCAATAGCGACTGCAATTGCCGCAGAGTAACTTTTTGAACTTCACAAAACCCCTCGATCAAGCCTAATAGCTTTTCGAGCTTATCTGCTGGTAACCGAAAGACCATCTCAAGGGAATCGATTTCAATGCCCAGAAAGGACAGCCTGGTGATTGGGCCCTCCGTTTTTTCTGCGCAAAGCGGAACCCCGAACCTGCTCATCACAGCACAGAAAAAATCCAGCAAAAATTGACACTGAGAAGATTCGGCCGGGGCTACTATCAGAAAATCATCCAAATAATGAATGATGGATCTACAACCCGTTGCACATCGTACCACCCATTCCAAAAAGGAACTGAACATTTCGAAATAGTGGCACGATATGGAGCAGCCCATAGGCAAACAAGTGTCATAATAGAAGAGGCCATCCACACAGCAACCCAGAAGGTGGTAGCAATCCGGGTGCACCGGCAGCAGCCTAAAAGCCGATTCAATGTCAGTTTTAGCCATCATGGCACCTCTGCCGGCCCGTCGGACCAACAACACAGCCTTATCGAAGGAGACATAGGAAACAGACGCCTCATCCTTTGAGATGCCGTCGTTAACCGATGAGCCCCTGGGATAAGATAAATGGTGAATTAACCGAAACTTACCGCTCTCCTTCTTGGGGACCACCCCCAAAGGAGAAACCCTCAAGTTAGGAAATGGTGGGGATGAAAACGGACCCTTAATGCGACCCAAATTAACCTCTTTACTAACCTTGCCCTGCAGGGCATCCGGGTAAAGCGCAGCCGATTGCAAATTGCCAGCCAGTTGGTGTGAATCTGAGGGAATGAAGGGGATAAGAAAACCATACAAAAAACCTATGCGCAACTGCTCAGCCTCCGACCTATTGGGGTAACGCTCTAGCCAGGGGAGCATCTCTTCCACACTCACCGGCGTCTTTCCCTTCAACAGGCCCTGTACCCCTATGCACCGGTTTTGCGCCGCGGGGGCAGCGAACTGCCCCGTGGGTGCCACCGCAAGAGGAGCACTCGTGCTTGAACTTGCACAACCCGAAGAACTTGCAATGACCCCCGTTATAGAGCCAGCATGTTCCGGGTCTCTTTGTGGCCGCTGCGCCCTGCTGACTTGCTGAGGAGGCAGCGGCCCCATCAAGAAAGGGAGTCTGCCTCTGCGCCATCATAAGCCGCAGCCAGACATCCGTCGCCTTGCAGCCCCAACCCACCTCGGGTTGCAACCCCAAGCGTCTTCTGAACTCTTCGTCATATTTCCACCAAGCGCTGCCGCCATGGGACTTATAGGCGTTGTATACTGAGTCCAAATAGACGAAGAGCTCCGAACAGCGCTTGGGGTGTTTTTCCCCCATAATACCACCCAGCACGGCAAAAGCCTGCAACCAGTTACCTATTGTCCTGGCAACCCGGGGCCTACGCTCAAAAGACCTGTCAGTATAGGGCTTGCGCTCCTTATCAATGGTATGCTGATCAGCTGAAACCAAAGACCATATATCTATGTACTTATTTTCCCAAATTTTTTGTTTGATGTCTTCAGTAACGTGTGATCCTAACGGGCTAATCCCACAGAAAAAGGACTCCTTGTGTACACCGGCCCTTGGCGGAGACAGAGGACGCCTGCCCGCAGGAGGCGTAACCGCCCCCTGGGAGCCGGGCTCCAGCTGCGACAATAATGCTTTTAAAGCCGGTACCAAAACATGCGTCCCACCCCCGGCCCCCTAGGCCCCTGCGAAGTCAAACTCACCAGTTACTGCCGAAGATGGAGGAGGAGGAGGGATCACTGGAGGTATCGCAGCTGACAATACCGAAGGAGCGGATGCGGGAACAGGCGGAAGGAAAACCGGCACTGAAGAAGGAGCCACCGAAACCGTCATGGCCACGGGAGCCACAGAGGAAGCAGGCACGCCGGACGGCTGGTCCGCGTGAGAAGGCCGCCTGGAGCGCCTCGATGAACCCTGTCTAGACCTAAGCCGACCCTCGCGGTCCCTGGATCGGCTCCTGGAGGAGCTGCCAGAGGAAGAAGGTGACCCCCAGCGGGAAGATCTGGATCTACGCCAGTGTCTGCTGTGACGCCTAGGGGATCTACGGCGACGGCTTCTGCTGTACCGCCCATGACGCCCAGAACTACGCGAAGAGGACCTGGAGTCCGACCGCATGTCCCGTCTATGGGACCGATCGCTCCTGAAACTCGCAGGAGGGGGGGGGGGTGGGCGATGGGGGGGGACAGCGGAGGTGTTCAGGTGAGGAGAAGGACACACTATATCTTCCCCAGCATCCACATCCACAGGTGCCTGGGGGGGGGGTTGCGAGCGGCATGGGCAGGATGGGCTTGCACATTCACTGCTAAGTCAGTAGCAGGGACATCTACAGTGGGGGCAGGGGCGGAGGGGATGTCTGCAGCTAAGCCAGCCTCCTCGCTACTCGAGGAGCTGGAAACATGCACATTAGCATTACCCATGATGGAGTACAGGGAGGGGGAGAGGCACACACTCTGTGTAGACACACGAGGAGCAGAAGAGAAAGGGGGCGGGGCTACCGCATCGACCCGCGATTTGGCCCCGCCCCTTTCTCCCCCCTTTCCAGCAACAGATACAGTGGTGCCTCTGCGCCGCTGTGAAGCCTTAGGGGGACTGGGACTCAGCCTTACAGGCGGTCGGGTGGCCCTACGAGGGGCCCGCCGACCCCTTACCTGGTCATCCACAGTTGGGCACGGCGAGGGGAACGGTCCAGGCACCCCCAGGTCGGCGGCGATGCGAGCCAGGAAGCCTCCATCGGACCGCATCCGCTCCCGGAACAAACCCAGCAGGTCTTCAGCCATGACACAGCCAAGGAAGGTAAGGAGCTCACTTGCTGGGGGGCTGCTGCGGGTAAGAGGAAGAAGGTGGGAGGGAAACCCACCTTGAAGCCTTGGTCACATGCCCACCCCAAATACCTCCCCCCTGGGCATCTTTAATTGGCTCTATCTGTCAGAGCACCACCCTCCCAGAGGGAGGGGGAAGGAGGGGGGAACTCAAGAGGGGAGAGACTCATTTAACCCCTTTCCTGACTGTCCCATCTCCTCAACTAGTCCGTGGCACCTAGCCCTATTTGGGCCGGTGCCAGCCAAACTAGGGCCAGTAAGGGAGCTTTGGTTAAGTTAGCCACCTCACTAAAAAAGGAGGGACACAGAACAGTCAAAGCAATAGCAAACCTATTGTAAGCTGTCACAAACAGGGGCCCTCCTAACTTGTATTGAAATGTAATGTAATTGTACTGTCTCTAGAGGCATGGGACTAAAGAGCTGTGCAAGCTGTTGGTGCTATAGAAATCCTGTATTGTAATTATAATAATGTCAGTGCATTGGATGATATTGTAGGGAAAGATGACAAACCATATAGAGAAAGATTAGGGTGAGTTAAAGTGGTTGTAAACCCTTTTTTACAACCTTATGCTACAGGTAAGCCTATATTAAGGCTTACCTGTAGCTAACGAGGATATCTCCTAAACCTGCACGATTTAGGCGATATTCCCTGTCCCCTGCATGTGCCGATGTCATCGGCACATGCGCACTGGGGCAAACTGAAGCAATGGCACCTATGTGCCTTTGCTACAGCCATGCAATTATCATTGCTAAATAAACAAAACAAAAAAAGAAAAGTTTGAAAAAAAAAGGATTTTTTTTAACACATTATGGTAGCTTATACTACTGAATTTAACTGTCAAAAGGAACCATTTTTACTGAATCAAATCATTCAGTGTTTACAGTTATGATTAGCTGTGATTGGCTAAAGCTGATCTCATGTTCAGATGGGCTGTTATTGGCTGTCTGTACCATGTGATCCCTGTGACCAATCACAGAGATCAACACAATAGTACACAATGGAGGGCATTCATGAAAGCCATCTACTTTGTACAATTAACATGTGATCTGCTGTGATTGGTCACAGCAATCACATGGTACCAGCAGCAGACAGTACACTGATCAGTCATATGACGTCCACTCAGAATGATAATTTTCCCACCTGGCCGTTGTTTGTCTATAGGCCAGGCAGGAAATGGTTAAACTCCCTTTTGTTTACAGCATGGCACTGCATCATTTGAAAAAGGGTCAAAACAAGTGCATGAACAGTGTAAAACTAAGTCACCTTACATTAAATCACTTATCATCAGCATACCTCATCCCTATAAATATAATAAAAGTTAAGCTTACAACAGTTAGGCCTATCATCACTGATTAAACCTGTCCTTGCCAATTTTGTATAGTTGTCTTCTCTGCAGTATAGTCATTGTTATAGTAAAGCACTAGCCTGTGCTTTTAGTCTTTGTTAAATGTGGGCTTAGCCTTGCTATTACAATTATCCTGATGCTGGCCAATTTTACAATGCTATATTATCTGTGATCTTTTAATTCTTTAAATAGTTTGGTAGAAATTAGCCAGCAGCAGGACAAATTTTCCATCTGAAAAAAAAAAAAGAACAGTCACAGTGAACTATACTGGTCAATTTCCATCAAAGCAGGCCAACAACTACTTGATGAAAAAGCATGTGTTACTGCTTAACCACTTCAGCCCCAGAAAAATTTACCCCCTTCCTGACCAGAGCACTTTTTGCGATACGGCACTGCGTCGCTTTACCTGACAATTGCGACGTTGCACCCAAACAAAATTTGCTTCCTTTTTTCCCACAAATAGAGCTTTCTTTTGGTGGTATTTGATCACCTCTGGGGTTTTAATTTTTTTACTTTATTCTTCTACATATTTTAGTAAAAATAAATAAATCGCAATAAGTGTATATTGATTGGTTTGCGCAAAACTTATAGCGTCTACAAAATAGGGGATAGATTAATAGCATTTTTTAAATATTTTTTTTGTATTAGTAATGGAGGCGATCTGCAATTTTTATCGTGACTGCGACATTATGGTCGACACATCGGACACTTTAGATAATATTTTTGGACAATTGTCATTTATACAGCGATCAGTGCTATAAAAATGCACTGATTACTATGTAAATGACACTGGCAGGGAAGGGGTTAAACACTAGGGGGCGATCAAGGGGTTAAGTGTGTCCTAGGGAGTGATTCTAACGGTTGTAGGGATGGGCTACCACTGACATGACAGAGATCATTGCTCCTGATGACAGGGAGCAGTAGATCTCTGTCATGTTGCTAGGCAGAACAGGGAAGGGCCTTGTTTTCATCTCCCTGTTCTGCAGCTCCGTGACAATATCACGGGACACCAACGGACATCGAGTCCACGGGTCCCATGGGCACAGTCGCAAAGTTTTTGGGTTTTGTTTTTTGTTATTTACACCTTGACAGAAATAAATCCTTTAAGATAGTATGAAACTCTCTTCTGGGAAGGCTGTTTAGGAGTGTGTCTATGGGAATGTTTGACCAGTCTTCCGTGAAGCTCCTGGCTTACAGTCTCTGCTCTAATTCATCCCAAAGGTGTTCTATTGGGTTAAGGACTCTGTGCAGGCCAGTCAAGTTCCTCCACCCTAAACTTGCTCACCCATGTCTTTATGGACCTTGCTTTGTGCACTGGTGTGCAGTCAAGTTGGAACAGGAAGGGGCCATCCCCAAACTGTTCCTACAAAGTTGGGAGCATGAAATTGTCCAAAATGTCTTGGTATGCTGATGCCTTAAAGTGGATGTGGATTTTTTTTTTTTTTATGTCACATTGTAGAGTATAAGATTTCCTATCATCTGTGCCCAGTCTTGCCACACAGTTAATCCAGTGCCTTTTTTTGGGTTTACATCCACTTTAAGAGTTCCCTTCACTGGAACTAAAGGGCCAAGCCCAACCCCTGAAAAACAACCCTACACCATAATCCTTCCAACACACCAAATAATTTGGACTGTGATCCAGCCCTTCTCATCCACATAAATTCCTGACCTTTACAAATGCACTTCTAAAAAAATGGTCAAACATTCCCATAAACATACTCTTAACCACTTCCATACCAGGCACTTACGCACCTTCCCGCCCAAGCCAATTTTCAGCTTTCAGCACTGTCGCAATTTGAATGACAATTGCGCGGTCATGCTACACTGCACCCAAACAAAATTGGCGTCCTTTTTTCCCCACAAATAGAGCTTTCTTTTGGTGGTATTTGATCACCTCTGCGTTTTTTTTTTTTTGCGCAACAACTAAAAATAGAGCGAAGATTTTGAAAAAAAAAAAAGTTTTTATTTTTTTCTGTTAATTTTTTTGTAAATTAGTATGTTTTCTCTTTCAATTACGGGCACTGATATGGTGGCACTGATGGGCACCGATGAGGTGGCACTGATGGGCACCGATGAGGTAGTTCTGATGGGCACCGATTAGGTAGCACTGATGGGCACTGATAGGCGGCGCTGGTATGGGGCACTCATGGGCGGCACTGATGGGCACTCATGGGCGGCACTGATGGGCACTCATAGGCAGCACTGGGCACTCATAGGCAGCACAGATGGGCACTCATAGGCGGCACAGGTGGGCACTCATAGGCGGCACAGGTGGGCACTGATAGGCGGCACAGGTGGGCACTGATAGGCGGCACAGGTGGGCACTGATAGGCGGCACAGGTGGGCACTGATAGGCGGCACAGGTGGGCACTGATAGGCGGCACAGGTGGGCACTGATAGGTGGGCACTGGGCATGGATTGGCACTGTGGGGTGGCACTGACAGACACTGGGGTGGCACTGATGATCACTGAGGGGTGGCACTGATGGATCAATGTTGCCAATCAGTGCCCATGTGTGGGCACTGATTGGCATCTTTTTTTTTTACTGCCCCCTTTTTTTTTTTTTTTTCTGACTTATTTTATTTTTTGTCATTTTTTTTTTTTTTTTTGCCCTTTTTTTGTATTTTTTTAGTTCCCTGGTGGTCTAGTGTGGCGACCTGAGGGGGGGCTGCGCTGATAAACAATCAGCGCGAACCCCCCCTGTCAGGAGAGCCGCTGATCGGCTCTCCTCTACACGCGTCTGTCAGACGCGAGTGAGGAAGAGCCGTCGGCGGCTCTTCCTGTTTACATCGTGATCAGCCGTGATTGGACACGGCTGATCACGTGGTAACGAGGCTCCGCCGGAGACTCGTTACCGAGATCGGAGGTGCAGGGTGTCAGACTGATCGTAGTTGTAATGACAACTCCGGCCACTAGGTGGCCTTTACGTTGTTTTCTCATTTGCATATGCAAATGAGGCTAGTACGCCGATTCCCGATCGCTTTTACGCCGCCCCGTCGTCGCGTACATCGTTTTCGTCCGCGTAAGGTTACCCCAGCTTCTATGTGGAGTAACCTTACAAAGTTCCTTTTTCCGTCGCTTACGTCGTTTTACTAACTCGTTCGTGAATAGGGCATTGCGTAAGTGACGATCACGTCGTTTTGACGTCGGTTTCAACAACGCTTTCCGACTTGAGCTGGAGCATGCGCACTGGGCTTTTTCCCCAGCCGGCACATGCGCAGTTCGTTCGACACGGGGGCGCGCTTAATTTAAATACAAGCCGCCTCATTTGAATTACGCAGGCTTACGCGGGCTTACGCTGGGCCATTTTCGCTACGCCAACGCAAACGACGGAGCAAATGGTTAGAGAATACGGCACCTGCTCTAGTACGATGCGGCGGCGTAGTGCAAATGGCTTACGATACGCAATCGAAATTCTATGAGAATCTGGCCCATAGTCATTTTTAGAAGAGATTCCCTGAGCCTAGAAAGTTATTTTAAGGGTTCCTCCATGTTGAAAAAAGTTAGTTGAGAAAGTCTGCTTTAGATTCTTAAACTCTGTGTTAAAAACAAAACTTTTGTGCCTGTCAAGATTTTTACATAAACTCCAGCCAACCTTTGCTGCTAAGGAGGAATATAAAAGTATGAAATGTACCTTGGAAAACCTTGACATATCATACTGTCAGGTTTCTGCAGCAAGGAGACCAGACACGTGTGGCTACACATAGAAAATGAGACCAAACAAACAAGTATATACTGTATATATATTTAAAAGTGAGATTTATAAGTGCTGTTCTGTGTCACTGCACACCTTCCATATTGTATATTTAGGAGGGACACTACTGAGCCTATGCCCACTCCACTTATCCACCATACCTCTGCCACCTCACTCCCAGTGACAGAATAGTGGTTGGGCCAAACACTAGCGTGGACCTCACGCATGCTCTTACTTAACTCCTTTACTCTTGTACCATGCGGGCAGGCTCACAAGGTCTCCGTACTGTGGGCTCGGTCCCAAATGCTTCTGGAGAACCGACCACTAGAACACAGATCCCTTTGCTACCAGAGGACTTGTCACCTACACCAGGTACCACGCTTTATGACTGGCTGCAATGTACCTTGCACTAGTAATTGGTTACCCATAGCAACTGCTTTCCTCCTTTAACTTGTCCTTGCTGATTTAACCTTTTGGAGTAGCGTTGCTTTCATACCCTATTGTACATTACAGACCTAGTTATTTTAATACACCATACTTTACCATGCACCCTTTGAATAATTCAGACCAGGCTTAGAAACAGTTCAACCATACGAATAATTAAAACGATTTTCAAAAAAACAAATATGTCAACATATGCGAGTCTGATGACTCCGATCCTGGGTACCATGGCATTCCAGTCAGGGCTGACAGATCGAAAATGTGTGGCTCTACGACAAAGAGGTATCTAGAGGGTTGTTCATTTCTCAAAAGAATATCGACTAATGACAAAAAAAAGAGATTGAAAAAGAAATAGCACCAGAACTAGACTTTCTCCGAATGATGCAATTAGAAGCGTTTATACGAACAAAGGTAAATACATATACAGAAATTAGAACATTGTCAAGATTTGAGCAGATGTGCCTGAAAGGGAACCCGAAGAGACACTCGTTATCATATTTTTACGTGATATTAATTCACTCGGAGACACCACAAGAACTGATGTTTTTACAGGCATGGGAAAGAGATCTGGGGATAACATTCTCGCAAGAGCAAAAAGATAGGATTCTGGTATTTAACCAGAAGGCATCAGTAACGAGCAGATATCAAGAGGGAGGGTATAAAATTCTAACTAGATGGTATAGAATACCATCTATATTACACCAAATATACCCCCAGATGTCAGATGTTTGTTGGAGGTGCCATTTGGCAGAAGGTACGTTAATACATATTTTCTGGGAGTGTGAGAAAATTAAGGAGTTCTGGAGAAAGCTGATAGAAGTTATTAAAACAATAACAGGAGTGTCTCTAGAAGACAGACCGACAGCTATTCTATTACTCGATATCTCTATATCAAGGGAAAAATATAAAAACTCCCTGTTGAGGCGTGGCTTGAACATGGTCGAGTGAGGCAGCACTTCTTGGGAGCTCCTGATCTGAGCCCACCCTAACCTGCAAAAAACGGTGAAATACCGGTATGAACTCAGCCAAGAAACATAGAACCAGGGCAGCAACACAGGGGACCCCTGCGGGTAAATCTCCGGGAGAGACACAGCGCTATTACGGGCTATTTCAAGGGAAGTCCCCGGGAGCGAGAGCGACGGTCATGGTGCCGAGAACCCACACACGTGGATCACCACAGAAAACCAGTTCCCTTGCCTGTGGAGAGTACTTACCTGGCGCTGCAGCCTCCCATCCAGGGCCATCCAGCCCAGATTGTGCCCTTGATGAACCGGGGATGGACGAGACCCAACACCCTGATGTCCCCTTGCTGGATCGGGACATCAGGGCCCTATTACAGGCGCTCCCGACCCATACGGACATCGAGGCCCTCATCCTACATTTAGAGGAGACCCACTGGAGGGACATCCAGGAGGTGAGGGGAGAGGTGTCCACCCTGTCGGAGAGGGTCTCGACGGGGCAGTCCTCATTGACCTCCCTGGAGTCTTGGGTAGTGGCACTAGAGGCCTCGAGGGATCAGCACAGGGACACAGCCGTCTCTCTCCAGCTCCACGTGGAGGACATTGAGGACCGGAGACGCCGCAATAACCTGCGGCTCCGGGGGATACCTGAGAGTGTGGAGGCGGAGGACCTAGGGGACGCGGTGAGGAACATCTTCTGCGACATTCTGCAAACTCAGCGAATGAGAATTTTATGCAGTACAACTCCCTGGCCCCTGATGACGGTCCTCTTTTAAACCAAGAGACCAGAAACGCGTCGGGCATTCTCCATTTTGTCCCACGGAGATTGTGCTTTTTTACTATGATGTATTATATACCGTATTGTTAATTGATTTTACCTCTCCTCTATTCTTTCACTGGGTGCACTTTTCTAACCCCTGATGTTCCATACCTACTCTGCGACTGTTATACAGAGGTAGCGGACCATACAGGTCACTTTCCCAACCAGTATCTATTTGTATATTAATTGGTCCATATAAGAAAAAACTTTTTTTGCTCTGAGCCAGGCCTTTAAAGTCCCGCTTCCTTGGGGGTATTTTCTTTTTTTCTCCCCCACATTGGGCCCACATATGGTTAGGCTATATAATGCTGTAGGCGCAGGGAAGTTATTCCACACTGCCACCTTGCAGGCGCAAATTTCAGTCATCCCCAAGGAGGGTAAAGACCCATCCCAATGCAGGAGTTACCTCCCTATCTCCCTACTTAACACTGACCTGAAGCTATTCACAAAGATCTTGACCTCCAGGATACAGCAACATCTGCCCGACCTGATCTATTTGAACCAGGTGGGCTTTGTCCCTACTAGAGAGGCGAGGGACAATACTACCAAGGCCCTCAATCTGCTGCACGTCGTAACCAAAGCTAAGCCACCGTGCATCCTCCTGGGGACAGATGCCGATTAGGCATTTGACCAGGTGAGCTGGAGGTTCTTATTTGCAACACTAAGACATATTGGCCTCGGGCCCCAGATGTTACACTGGGTGATGGCAGCGTACTCGAACCCGTCAGCCAGGGCGAGGGCGAATGGTGTGCTATCCGAGCCATTTCCGATTACTAACGGGACATGACAGGGCTGCCCCTTGTCGCCCCTGCTCTTCACCCTGACCCTGGAACCATTCCTGTGCCACGTTCGCTTGAACCCGGTTATCACTGGGGTATTGGTGGGGGGGAGGGAACATAAGATATCGGCTTACGCCGACGACCTAATGTTCACGCTCACAGAACCCTCCACCTCTCTGCTGAACCTCCTGTGGGAGTTTGACACATATGGCCAACTCTCCAATTTAAAAATCAATTTCACTAAATCGGAGGCCATGGGGGTGGGAGTTCCCAAAGCCCAACTAACAAGTCTTAAAGGTAGTTACAACTTGAAATGGACAGACACGGCCCTAAAATACCTGGGTTATGCTCATCCCACCGTCTCTCTCCCGACTTTTCCAATTTAAGTGCAGAAACAGCTGGATCAATGGAACAGTGGCCTGCACTCGTGGCTGGGCCGCTGCAACATTCTGAAAATGACAATCCTGCCTAAATTCCTATACCTTATGCAGGCCCTTCCAATACATATACCCGGGGCCTTTTTTAAACAAACGCACTCCGCCTTCACCCGATTCCTCTGGGCAGGGAAGCATCCGCGTTTAAATCGGGGTTTGCTTAGCCACCCGAAACTGAGCGGCGGTATAGCCATGCCAGAAATAAGTACATATTACCGGGCGACCCACCTTAACAGGCTCCCAAACTGGTGCCGTCATGCAGACACTAAGCTCTGGACACAAATTGAACAGGACCAGAGCCTGGTACCTCTTCACAGAGCCCCCTGGTGTCAGGCAGACCTGCCCCTGGAGCTGCTGCGGCACCCGTTGATAGGCACGACCACGAAAATCTGCGCTCAGCTGCTGCCTGAAGCCCGTCTCTCGGCCTGCAACTCTCACTTGAGGCCGGTGATTGGTCACCCCGGATTCCCCCCGGGTCTGCGTGACAGGAAGTTCCTGGAATTACGGGACGCAGGGCTATACCAGGCATCACATTTTAGTACTGGAGACAAACGGTTGGGGGCCAGGGAATTCATGGACCCCTCAGGTCCATTTTGTCTGGATTACATGAGAGCACTGCAGCTTAGCCACTTCCTAGAGAGTAAACCACCACCTGATGGACCGCGACTCCCGCCCACGACAATTGAAGACCTTTGTACAGAATCTGGGACACTGGCCCACGCACTCTCACTGACTTACAATATTCTGATTACACCTCCAGAAGACGGCCCGATCCCCTATCTTAGAAAATGGGAGAGAAACCTGAACTGCCACTTCACCAGTAGTATGAAACAACATATACTCACCTTCACCCACAAATCTTCCCTCTGCTCGAGGGTGCAGGAGACAAATTACAAAATCCTGACCAGGTGGTACAGGACCCCTGCCCTGCTTCATAAACTCTTCCCAGCCTCATCGGATCTGTGTTGGCGGTGTCAGGAAGAGAGGGGAACTCTCTTGCATGTGTTTTGGTCTTGCAGCCGGCTACGGGGCTTCTGGAGAGAAATCCGTCGAATTTCCCAGAAGTTCACGGATCGAGTGCTAGAGGACGATCCGGCGTTCTTTCTGCTGCACGCAGCGATCATCCCAGCACGGATCTATAAGAAATCAGTGTTGCGCCACCTGCTAGACGCAGCTAAGGCCTGCATTCCTCTATGCTGGAAGTCACAACACCTACCTACGGTGGCCGTGGTATTTGTTTAGGTATTCAGACGAGGGCAGGACCCTCAGGGGAGAATCTCTGAAGACAGATCAGGACACCCCGCGTACGGTCGCCCAGACTTTGAGCGTCCAGGGCGCAGGGATGGGCTCTGGGGCAAGGAGCCACACTGGGCCTCCCTCGGACCCGTGTCGCGTACCCATCCCCCCCATTCCGCGCTGCTGTCTTCCCCCCTGGATGGGGGTTGTGGGAGTAGCCTGCTGAGGTGGGCTCTCCCCGATCTCTCTGAAACTCCTACCTTCCTGGCTGGGAAGGGTGCTGCTGGTCCGGGCCGGGGGTCAGGGTCCGTTGAAAAGCCTATTAAGATAGTGCCCCTGGAGTGGCAGTCCAGGGGTGCCATACATTGCGCAAGTGTTTGAGGAGCACTTACCATATGGCACTTTGGTCACGATCTCCACAACACACTTTTTAACACCCTCCTCTAGGGTCGAGCCTTTTGGCTAGGACCAGGGGAATTTTTGTTTCCTGGCCAGAGGGCCGACCATCGTATTGCACGATGGTCACTTTCTACTCACCTCTCCCACCTTCCTTCTCCCCCACTTTGTTTTTTATCTTACCCCGTGTGTTGTCACGTTTCTGTATTTTTTGTTGGTGCACTTTGTGTACATTTTATATGTAATTAGTAGGGTGCCAGTCCTCGGGCCAGCCCTGAACGTCTTGGGAGTAGGTGGACATGGCCTTCTGGCTTATTTCGCCTGCTCTCATGGGGTCTCCCTTCATGGGAGCCCCACTGAGGAGGGTTCTGTTTTGGCAGACCCTCCAAGGATGTTGGGTCCGTGTCGGCTTCGGCTGCATGGACCACAGATTACCTCAGTCCCTGCCAGGAGCATAACGCCCCAGGGGATCAGGGTTGGGCCCTTTTCGGAGGGCCATTTAACGTTTGCACCCGTCACAGTTTTTTGTGTATCACTCTTTATGTGTGTGCACATTTTTCCTGCACCGGGTGGAGTTTTTGTGTTGTGTTTTGCATGCCACAGGCTTTTTAATAGAAAAATAGTTTATTACTGGCATCTTCTAAAGCTTGGCTGTTTTACAATCTTCCAGTGTTTTCCCAAGGACTACTGGGACACTAAGGCCGCGTACACACGATGAGACATGTCCACTCAAACATGTCCGACGGACCGTTTCCAGCGGACATGTCTCATCGGATTTTGGTCGGATGGCGTGTACACACCATCGGACGAAAATCCCCTCGGGCTGAGGACGTGGTGACGTGGCGGTGACGTTGACGCCGCCACGTCACCACTCCAGGAAGTAAAATACTTTCACACATGCGTCGAATCCATTCGACGCATGCGCTGAGATTTCTGTCCGCTGGTGAGTGTACTAACTAGCGGACATATCCGACGGACATGTCTCCGGCGGACAAATTTCAAAGCATGCTTTGAAATTTGTCCGCTGGGAAAACATGTCCGCTAGCCCGTACACACGATCGGATATGTCTGCTGAAACGGTCCGTCAGACCAGTTTCAGCAGATATATTCGATCGTGTGTGTATGCGGTCTTAGAAGGGTCCCATGTTGGTTTCACCAAAAGCGGTAACAGGCACAAAACCGGGCCTTTCCCACCTATTCATATCACAGGGTGGACAGGCAGGACCCAAAAAGCCCAGTAAAGGAGCCTAGTGCTAGTTAACTCCTTCCCCGCCAGGGCAAGCAAACTCACTAGCTGTAACATGTGACAATCTCGGATACCCCGGCTGGGCACCTCCGCCAGACCTGTGTCTCCTGTACTTCAAACGCAACTGCAGCTGGCAGCCCTTAACCCACCAATCACGTGGCAAACCACACAGATGTTGAGGGGTTAACATGCAGAGCATAAACTGTTTATTAAATACAAAACATACACCTTTAACCACAGTTAGGGACACTCCACTTAGCCTTGTCATAGATGGGGTAGGGGACAAGGAAGAACCAATGGAAACTCAAAACTTGTACATTGAAACATAAACTACAGTTGAAACACATAAAGGGATTATGAAAGCAGGCAGCCCCTCCTTACACATCCCCTACTGGGATGTGTCTCCAGACCTTTTGTCTACATACCATGACCTAACATAATTAACACAATCACAAGAGAGGGGGTGTGGTGCATCTGATATAGGGACCTTCATTACATTATCCCAACTCCATTTTGTCCCCAAGTTTCGTTGGCCCCAGGCTTTTAGAATACCTCCATGCTGGATATGCCTTTAGCAGCTAAAAGTACATTGTCGGTTAAATAAGAGTATATATAGTAAAACTTTGGATTGCAAGTATAATTTGTTCCAGAAACATGCCTGTGATCCAAAGCACTTGCATGACCACAAGAGAATGAGAAGCAAAATCCGTCAGGAGCTACAGAGTATAAGGCTGCATTCACACCTGAGCGTAGCGTTTTGCAGCGTTTTTTACCGCGATTTGCCAAATACGTTCAATTTGAGCGACAAAAAAGGGTCCAGAACTTGTTTGAGCTTCATGCGTTCGGCGTCAGGCATTTTGTAGTGGAGATGTGAACCATCTCCATTGAGAATAATGGATTTTTTCCCCTCTGGCGTTTTGGAGCTTCATGCTTCAGGTGACAAAACGCTCAGGTGTGAATGCAGCCTTAAAGAGAAGAGAGACGCCTCTAAGTTTAGCAATATGTTGTACCTTCATTAAATGTAACCATATTGCTACACTTAGGCCGCGTACACACGATCGGTAAAAAACAATGAAAACGGACTGAAGGACCGTTTCATCGTTCCAAACCAGTCGTGTGTGGGCCCCATCGGTCAGTTATCCTTCGGTCAAAAAAAAGAGAACTTGCTTTAAAATTTGACTGATGGATGCCTGACTGATGGGTCAAAACTCAAAACCGATCGTTAGTGTGCAAAAGCATCGGTCAAAAGGCCGCGCATGCTCAGAATCAAGTTGATGCATGCTTGGAAGCATTGGACTTCAATTTTTTCAGCACGTCGTTGTTTTAAAACACGTAAACGTCACCGTGTTTTAACACAATCGTTTTTTTAACCGATGGTGTGTAGGCACATCAGACCATCAGTCAGCTTCATAGGTTACCCGTTGAAAACTGTCCTACGGACTGTTCTCATCTGATGGACTGATTGTGTGTACGCGGCCTTAGAGTCTCTTTTATATTCAGTTGTGACATGACGCTACTTGTATATCAAGACATCGCTTGTATATTAAGTCAAAATTTCTGAATACATTTTGCTTGTCTTGCAAAACGCTCTCAAACCAATTTACTCTCAAACCAAGGTTTTACTGTATTTAGCTCAGCTGGGCCAATAGATTAGGTAGCCAGAAATGACTCCACAAGCCCAGCCACAGATATTGTGTTCACCCAGTTCCGATGAAACAGCGACCGCGGACACAAATGTCTGAAGGTGTCATCTTCTCCAGGTGGTGGGGGACGGCAAATAGCCCTCCAAATCTCTCGTTCTCTGCTGGGCCATAGTCTGTGAAGAGAGAAAAACAGAAGACAGGTATCACTTGAGAAAAAACGTATGATTTTAATGAACAATAGCATCAAAACACTCACTCTGAAGATTCTTTATGAAGGCATATAGGAGTCCAGTGAAATAATCCATCTCTGCTCGTGTCAGCAATCTCCAGAAGCAGTCTCTACTAAGCTCTGGTGCGTGTAGCGGAGCCGGTATTCTGTCCAACAGGTTACTTCCAGGTCTCAGGCGGCAACCAGAACGAGGCCTGGAGCGCAAGCTGCAAATCTGTGCTGGGTACTGAAGCATGGCATGAAGCGGGATGACTTCACGGACCGTGATGCAACACGTTTCGGTGCATGCCCAGAGAGGAGATGAAATCACCACACGCACCTTTTTCAAGCTGATTTGTATTGGCTGTGCACAGCCTTTTTATATGCCGTGGTGGTATCGCCACTTAGTGGGGCTACATGTAAGGTGGTGGGTAGGAGGCCAGCTCACAACTCCCTCCAAAATGCACAGTGACAGTGGGTTCTGTCACATAACAAAACGCACACTTGTAGACAACCTGCCTACAAGCCATCTTCAAAGCAACCCTGGCACTGAGCAAAGAAATTCAAAACTGGACAAAATGGAGGATGAATATTTACATTTTGTGAGAAACCCTCCACTCAAGTCTATGGGGAAATAAACACTTCTGGGAATGTGGATCTCCTTGGACCCCCAAAGTGCTAACTAGTTCCACTAAATCACTCTTCCATCTAATAAAAGCTACAAGCTTTTTTTTTTTTACGCAGATTTGGTAACGCTGAACACAGGTTTATCTTTTGGCATGAAATGTTCAGTGACTACTTGAAAGATGGATAAAAAGTCTCCTCCAGTGCTTTCAGAGAGAAGTTTGGTGACACTATAAATGCTAATTTCTTTCACTTTAAGATGAAATTTCTATATGATTATTGTGGTTTAAGTGATGATTTTAGATAAAATGCTATGTATATACAGGTGGTTCTCAAAAAATTAGCATATTGTGATAAAGTTCATTATTTTCTGTAATGTACTGATAAACATTAGACTTTCATATATTTTAGATTCATTACACACAACTGAAGTAGTTCAAGCCTTTTATTGTTTTAATATTGATGATTTTGGCATACAGCTCATGAAAACCCAAAACTCCTATCTCAAAAAATTAGCATATTTCATCCGACCAATAAAAGAAAAGTGTTTTTAATTAAAAAAAAGTCAACCTTCAAATAATTCTGTTCAGTTATGCACTCAATACTTGGTCGGGAATCCTTTTTCAGAAATGACTGCTTCAATGCGGCGTGGCATGGAGGCAATCAGCCTGTGGCACTGCTGAGGTGTTATGGAGGCCCAGGATGCTTCGGTAGCGGCCTTAAGCTCATCCAGAGTGTTGGGACTTGCGTCTCTCAACTTTCTCTTCCCAATATCCCACAGATTCTCTATGGGGTTCAGGTCGGGAGACTTGGCAGGCCAATTGAGCACAGTAATACCATGGTCAGTAAACCATTTACCAGTGGTTTTGGCACTGTGAGCAGGTGCGAGGTCGTGCTGAAAAATGAAATCTTCATCTCCATAAAGCTTTTCAGCAGATGGAAGCATGAAGTGCTCCAAAATCTCCTGATAGCTAGCTGCATTCACCCTGCCCTTGATAAAACACAGTGGACCAACACCAGCATCTGACATGGCACCCCAGACCATCACTGACTGTGGGTACTTGACACTGGACTTCAGGCATTTTGGCATTTCCCTCTCCCCAGTCTTCCTCCAGACTCTGGCACCTTGATTACCGAATGACATGCAAAATTTGCTTTCATCCGAAAAAAGTACTTTGGACCACTGAGCAACAGTCCAGAGTGTTGCTTCTCTGTAGCCCAGGTCAAGCGCTTCTGCCGCTGTTTCTGGTTCAAAAGTGGCTTGACCTGGGGAATGCGGCACCTGTAGCCCATTTCCTGCACACGCCTGTACACGGTGGCTCTGGATGTTTCTACTCCAGACTCAGTCCACTGCTTCCGCAGGTCCCCCAAGGTCTGGAATCGGTCCTTCTCCTCAATCTTCCTCAGGGTCCGGTCACCTCTTCTCGTTGTGCAGCGTTTTCTGCCACACTTTTTCCTTCCCACAGACTTCCCACTGAGGTGCCATGATACAACACTCTGGGAACAGCCTATTCGTTCAGAAATGTCTTTCTGTGTCTTACCCTCTTGCTTGAGGGTGTCAGTGATAGCTTTCTGGACAGCAGTCAGGTCGGCAGTCTTACCCTTGATTGCGGTTTGGAGTCATGAACCAGGCTGGGAGTTTTTAAAAGCCTCAGGAATCTTTTGCAGGTGTTTTTAGTTAATTAGTTGATTCAGATGATTAGGTTAAGAGCTTGTTTAGAGAACCTTTTCATGGTATGCTAATTTTTTGAGATAGGAATTTTGGGTTTTCATGAGCTGTATGCCAAAATCATCAATATTAAAACAAGAAAAGGCTTGAACTACTTCAGTTGTGTGTAATGAATCTAAAATATATGAAAGTCTAATGTTTGTCAGTACATTACAGAAAATAATGAACTTTATCACAATATGCTAATTTTTTGAGAACCACCTGTACATGCAAACAAACATACATAAACAATTTGTAACCAAATTCAATGCTAGTACTGAAAGTTTACATGTGAATCCCTACAAAGACTACAAAACCATTCATGTACCAGAGATGTCAATCGCCTTTCTAATCTCTGATAATTCTGTCAGTGCATCAGCACAATTCTTTAGCAGTTTGTAACCCAGCTACTGTATATATTGTTCTTTAAAATGCATACATTAGCAACTTTGCATCATTGATGTAGCCGACTGAGGCACCAGAACAACTTTGTTCTTCAATAGGAACCTCACAGGGTAGCTGTTTAGTTCCCAAAGCTCATTGTTGGCTATGAAGTCATTGCAACATTTTTCGAAATACTAATTATTGCATGAGAGCAGGCAAACATCAGCCAAATGTTAACAAGCCCATCATAAAGGAAAACCTATCGCGTTTACAAACAACTCCAAATTACAGTGGGAAAACTAAACCATTTTAAAGGCGGATTGGAAAACAGATGACATGTAATTATCAGTTTACATAATTATCTTTGTTCTCATCCAAAGAGCAGCACAAATTAAATTGAGAGACTATGATTTTAAATTGTAAAGGTCATAATAAAACATTATGTCTGCACTGGCACGATTTATTAGCTTCCTGGTAAGGTCAATGTCATCTGAACACAATGTACTGTATTCATTTAGATTTACATGTACAGGAGATTAGCTGGATGCATATTATCTTTTTTTTTTTTTTTTTTTCACATTCAAAGATTTTATTAATTAAAAAAAGTCAGAAGAAACAAGACATGCATGTATGAAGGCCCACCACAGATGCAACTGCGTATAAATCAGGCTTGGTACAGAAGCAGATACAAATCTCCAAAAGTTAACAAGGGAAACAGTCACATACAAGGGTGCAAATGCAGTTGTGGATTCCACACAACAATGGGAATAAATGTTATATCACATGCATTGATAGAGCTCTAAATATTTGTGTCATTGAGGTATCAGCTCACAGGCGTACCTCCTGGGGTTGGTCAGGGAGCCAAAAGCGCCCGCAGATTTCAAAGAAAAAAAAAAGTCTTAGAAGAAGAAAGGAAGGAAATTGAAAACAACAAGAAAGAGAGAGGGGGTGTGGGGAAGGTGGGGTAAGGTACTGAAATTCACTGTGTATATATGGAACGTCCGATAACCGGTAAAACTGTAGGTGTCCATAATGAGCTCTCGGAACCAGAAAACCCAGTAGTATCTCTAGTGTGTCATCAGGTCATCATAGACTCATAGTCATGCGAAAATCTGTAAGCGAACCATGGTCGCCAGGTGTCAAGGAATTTCTCAGCTGTTCCCCCGTCCTGAGCCAACATGTCCTCCATCTCACACACTTCCGCCACCCTGTGGAGCCACTCCTGAGTGGAAGGCACTCTGGTGGTGTTCCAGTGGAGGGGGATCAAAGACTTAGCCGCATTTAGCAGGTGTTTAGTTAGGGAATGTTTGTAACGAGAAAGTGAGGCGGAGGACAGGTGTAGCAGACAACAGGCAGCAGACAATTCCAGGGATGTTTCTGTGATCCTTTTGATTGTATCACAGATCTCCGTCCAGAAGGTAGAAATCGAGGGGCATGTCCACCAAATGTGGAACAACGAACCTACCTCAGATTGGCACCTCCAACAGATGTCCGGCTTCGAGGGATTCCATTTATGGAGCCTCGCTGGTGTGTTGTACCATCTGGATAACAATTTATAGCTTGTCTCCTGCAGCCGCGTGCTGATGGAGCACTTGTGCGCCAGTATGCAGGCATTTTGCCATTGCCTGTCTGTAATGGTTAGGCCAAGATCCTCCGACCAGCTCCGTCTCTGCCTGTCCAGACCTGCCCGTCCAAACATTTCAGCCATGCGTATGCCACGGAGGTTGCCCTGCCCACCGGGACCCGCGCGTGGCAGGTAGACTCCAGGACCGTCTGTGGTCTAAATAGGTCGGGTGAGTTCTTGAATCCATTCAGATAACTGCGCACTGAAAATATGACCACAGTTTCATATTGGGGAGATTGTTGTCTAATTTGAGTGAGGGCCAATCTTTAAGTTTGTTCCCATTATAACAGTTACCAGCCAGTAGTGGGTTGCAGGTGGGTGACGATCTGAATGTCAAGGAGTGCATGCCCGGGGAGAAGTCAGGGTTGTCAGCCAGAGGGGTGAGTGGGCTAGGAAAGGAGGAGAGTTTCTTCAGCCTGGAGAGCGAATGAAAAACTCCCAAGGTGGTTCCTGTGATAGGATTTTTTACGAAGGGGCATTGGGCACTTGGGCCACGTGATCCACGGCGAGTACAGGAGGGCTACGGGGCTAAGCTCAGTTTCTATCGCTACCCAGTCTTTTGCGTGTCCATGGCAATGCCAGTCAAGAATCCTAGCTAAGTGGGCTGCTTGGTAGTACAGTTTGAAATCAGGAAAACCCAGACCTCCTCATTCCTTAAGTTGCATTAGACTAAGTAATTTGATTCTAGGCTTCTTTCCGTTCCAAAGGAAGCGGAGTAGAATGGAATTTAGCGAGGTGAAGAGGCGTCGCGGGATTGCGATCGGAAGGGTACGTATCAGGTATAGGAACCTAGGTAGTATCACCATTTTAACTATGGCCGCGCGGCTGAACCAGGAGAAGTGTCGCAAGCCCCAGTGTTTAAGTTCCTCTTTGCAACTCCTAAGGAGCGGCGTGAAGTTCCTATCAAAGGCATCTCGGACATGTGGGGTCAGCCACACCCCCAGATATTTAAGGGGCCCCGTTTTCCCAACGAAAGGGCGAGTTCGTTTTGGTCAGTGTCAGTAGTCTTTCCGGTAGCGAGATGTTGAGAGCTTCCGATTTTGTGTAATTGATTTTTAAGTTGGATAAATACCCATAGTGGGCAAATTCCTTCAGTAGGTTGGGGAGCGATATGTGGGGATCAGACAGGAAAAACAAAGGGTCGTCAGCGTAGGCTGCAATTTTGAACTTACCGTCTCCCACACGGAAGCCAGTTACCGCTGTGTTCATTTTGATCGTCCTAATAAAAGGTTCTAGCGTTAGGATAAAAAGCAGGGGCGACAATGGGCAGCCCTGTCTTGTCCCATTAGGGATATCGACTTTATCCGAGAGACTACCATTGATTTTTAGGCGTGCCGATGGGTTTTGATAGAGCGCGGCAATCCATGTCATCATGTGCGGGCCGAAGCCCACATGGTCGCACACCGCCGTCATGAAGTCCCAAGCCACCCGGTCGAGGGCCTTCTCCGCATCCGTAGATAGGAGAAGGCCCTCGATCTTCCGCACCTTCGCCGCGTGGGTAAGCAACAGTGCCTTGGTAACATTATCTTTAGCTTCCCGATTCGGCATGAAGCCCGCTTGTTCAAGACCGATTAGCCCAGGGAGCAGTGGGCTAAGCCTAGTGGCAATGATTTTGGCAAACAGTTTCACATCCAGATTGAGGAGTGAAATGGGCCGGTAGCTCGAGCACGAAGTGGGGTCCTTGCCAGGCTTTGGTATCACCGCTATGTGGGCCGAGAGGAAATCCGGGGTCACCTGCCTGGGTGAAGACAGTGAGTTCAAGGCGTTTTTAAGGGGATCTGTAAGGCGGTCTGCAAAGGTTTTATAGTAAATAGCATAATAACCGTCCGGTCCCGGACTTTTATTAGTCTTCAACTGTCTGATCGCCACACCTATCTCCTCCGTTGTAATTGGTTGCTCCAGTGTAGCAATATCAGGGGCCGAGAGCATCGGGATGCCACTCTTGAGCAGGTATTCCCTCAAAATATGTGACCTATCGCCTGTCATGCAGGACAGCTTATGTTGTGGAGGGAGATTATAGAGTTTTGTATAGTAATTGTGGAAATGATCCGCGATCGCCTCGGTCGTCACATCTAAACTCCCATCATCTCGTCTTATGCCAGCAATATTGTTGGCGGTGGAGCACTCACGAAGTGCCCTTGCCAAGAACCTGCCGGTCTTGTCTCCCGATTCGTAGTAGAGTCGTTTTTTGAAAAATAACAAACGTCTGGCCGATGAGTCTAGCAGCTGCTGCAATTCTCGTCTCAATTCAAGCAACTGTTTAGCTGAATCAATGGAGAGCGATTGTTTGTGTAGGGCTTCCAGGGTATTAATTCGAGCAGTCAATTTGAGCATTAAGGCCTCCCTATCCTTTTTACGCTTGGAACCAAGACCCATCAAGACCCCTCTAATGGTGCACTTGTGGGCTTCCCAGACCGCAAGCAGGTCTGAGCCGGGGATGGCATTAAGTGTAAAGAATTCCGTCAGGGATTCAGTTATAGAGGGGAACGTAGTCTGGTCAGTCAAGAGGGATGCATTGAGCCTCCACGTAGGTGAGTGCCGGGAGGGCCCCGGCAGATCCATAGAGAGCGACACTGGAGCATGGTCCGAGAATGTCTGGATGCCTATATGAGCTCCCGTCACTCTCGCAAGGTCACGTTGTGTGACAAAAAGATAGTCTAATCTAGCATATCTCGCGTGCGGGATTGAGAAGTGAGTGAAGTCACTCCCCTCTGGATGCGAGAAACGACACCAGTCAACTAATTGGAGAGACTGAAGCATCACCTTAAGTCGCTTTAGGAGTCTATAGGTGATACACGACTTCCCGTTAGAGGTGTCTACAAGGGGGTTCAGGGGCACATTAAAGTCCCCCCCCCCCCCAAAATAATACAGCCATTGGCAAACCCCGCAAGTTCCCCAACAATTTTCCGGCAGAACACGCCGTGAGCCTTGTTCGGGAAGTATACGTTCGCTAGCGTCAACGGGGATCCTCTGTATGTGCCCTTAAGGAAAAGAAACCTACCCCCAGGGTCGCTCAGCTGGTCCGTGATCTGGAAAGAAGCATCTCTGCTAATCAATATCGTCACACCTTTTGATTTTGAGTCATTGTTGGTCGCATGAAACACATCCGGGAAGTGGGCATTGGAGAGCCCAGGGACATGGTTGGTCCTAAAGTGGGTTTCCTGGAGAAAAACAAAATGGGGCCTACCTTTTTTTAGTTCTCTTAGGAGGGAAGAACGACGTTTCGGTACATTCAGTCCCCTGACATTGTGCGAGATCACCAGAGGGTGGCTCCCCAGGGAGGAGTAGGCCATTCTGAGAAATTCAGGCGGCGGGGCCGGTCGGAGGAGCAATCTAAAGGAGTACAACTGCAATAGACAAATTATCAACAGCACCTTTGAGTCTATTAACATCAAAACACAGTAGGTAGGCTAAAGTACTTTAGCAACACGGGGTAGAGGGAATTGGTAGGGGAAGAGCCAAGGGTTGGTATAGGTAAAGGAAAGAGAAAGATCAGTAGGTATAGGAGTGGAGAGACAGAATCAGGAGAAGGCCACCTAATAGAAGATCTCCCCACGAGACCAAAATCAGTCCCGCCAGGGAGAGTCTACCTGAGGTGTAAAGCGTGCCCTACGACCCTAGGAAGAGGTCAGAGCACTTTGCGGGGTGTTAGGGAGGCAACGACAGCGGAGCGACAGCACCCCAGACAAATCACTATCTGAACAAAAACAGAAACAGTAAATTCCAGATAGGTGATGTAAAACAACGGGCGGCACACACAGCCCTATAACGCTAGATCAAATTGATCCAACAGGCAAAATATTAAACAAATACCCAGCCTTCTTGTAGACAGCTCCTGCAAGCAGGAGTGAGAAGGCAGCTAAAAGTAACTGGTTTGAGTCCCCCGCCCCCAAGTGCATAACAACAATATTTCAGCAGAAATCCCCCCTCACTGCATCCCAACAGCGATAACATGCCTTAAAAATAAAAAAGGAAGGGAAAAAAGCAGAAAAAATAAAAAACAAAAATACAGTGATTAACAGTGAGCTGAGGCATTATAAGACATTGATAACCCTGGTAACTAAGAACAGCAAAAAAAAAGAGCTTTCCTTGAGGCACAAGCTATTAGGATACCAGACTCCCACCACTGTATGAGTGGTACCATGTCGGTTGGAGGGGGTCCTCCCTCCAAGTGCAGGTGGTGATCAAAAACCTGATAGGCAGAAACGGTCCCGTACCAAGAAAAGAGCCACGTCCAGGGCAGGGTACATAATTAAGCGAGAAGTTCCCATCTCATGCAGGCTGCGGTCGGTAATGGCATCTGCGGGAGTTTCAAAGTGTCCGACGCGCCTCTCAATAGCGCAGTGAAGGGAGTCCGGTTGACAGGGCCGTAACATGGGGGATGACAGGGTTAACGATGAGGGGTCAATTGCTGAGAGTGCAAGCTCGGATCAGCTAGGGGGAACACAAGGTAGTTCGGGAGGAGAACAACTGGGGGGGGTAAAACATCGGGGGACAAGTCTCAGGATAAAAAGTCAGTACTCACGGTTCCTCAGCTCTGTTCCTGGGCGCATCAGCAGGACGACCCGGGGTGTTGTTTCTCGAACCTCCACTACGGGCTTGTTTGGGCCTCTTCGCCTGCCTTTTGTCCGGAGTGGAGAGCGGCGAGCCAGGCGGGCTACATGCTTGCGGCGGGAGCAGGAATTCCGCGTACCATTCAGGCACGTCCACCTGACCTAGATCAAGGGCTCCGCAGAACTCAGGAAGATCAGCCGGAGTGCGGAGTGTGAACTGGCGCCCATTTTAGGAAACATTCAGCGCGAAGGGGAATCGCCAGGTGTACCTGAGCTCCCTCTCTCGAAGCCTCTCCAGCAGGGGGCGAAGAGCTCTCCTATTGCGCAGTGTTATCTGTGACAGGTCCTGGAATAGCATGATTGAGGAGCCATTAACCACTTAAGGACCCCCGCACGCACATATACGGCCACAGAATGGCACGTACAGGCACAAGGGCGTAAATTTACGTCCCCGCCTGAGTGCGGTTCGGGGGTCCCATCGGGACCCCCTCCGCGGCGTGCGGGGGTCCCCCTGGCTCCGGGAGCGATCCAGCATCTGGGGGCGGATGTCGGCGAATACCCGCCCCCCCGCGATCGCTCCCAGCCAATGGGAGCGCGCTCCCATCCTGTCATTTCCTCCTCCTGTGTTTACACAGGAAGGAGGAAATGATGTATTCTCTCATCGCAGCGCTGTTTCCCAGCGCTGCTGATGAGAGAAGACACCACAAGTAAGTGTGCACCAACACAACACTGACACACACTCACATAGGCATATTAACCCCTTGTGATCGCCCCCCCCACCCCCCTGTCACAGTGTCACTGAATGCAGTGATCTAATCACTGCATTTAGTGTCAGTGTGACAGACAGTGTAAAAAAAAGTTAGTGTTAGGTTCAGGATAGCCCCCCCACCCCCCCTAATAAAGTTTTAACCCCCTGATCACCGCCCTAGTTAACCCTTTCACTCCCTATTGCCAGCGTCACTAAGCGATCATTTTTCTGATCGCTGTATTAGAGCCGCTGTTCCCGCTAGGTAGCTATTTTTTTTTATTGCGATTTTTTTTTTTACTAAAGACATGTGGCTAAATAAATTTTGGCCTAAATGTTTGACTAAAATTTAGTTTATTTGATTTTTTTTTTAACAAAAAGTAAAAAATAGTGTTTTTTTTTCAAAAATGTCGCTCTATTTTTGTATATAGCGCAAAAAATAAAAATCGCAGAGGTGATCAAATACCACCAAAAGAAAGCTCTATTTGTGGGAAGAAAAGGACGCAAATTTTGTTTGGGAGCCACGTCGCACGACCGCGCAATTGTCTGTTAAAGAGACGCAGTGCCGAATCGCAAAAACACCTTGGGTCATTTACCAGCGTATTGGTCCGGGTCTTAAGTGGTTAAAGATGATGTTGTCACTCCTTCTGGCTTTGTGCATAATGTCCTCCTTGAGAGTGTAGCTCTCCAGACAACATATTATGTCCCTCGGCGGCGCCGTATCAGGTCCTCTAGGCCGCAGTGGCCTGTGTGCTCTCACAAAACCAATGTCCGCATCTTCCTGCCGTTCTAGCAGGCTGTTAAAGACACTTCTCAGTGTGATAACAATTTGGTCTGGTTCCACTGATTCCGGAATGCCCCGTACACGCACATTGCACCTGCGGCCTCTGTTGTCGAGGTCCTCTATGTGGCGGTTCATGTCTATTAGGTGCTGGGCATGGACCATGGTAATCTGTTCTATCTTGTGTATCGCCCTGTCCCTGCGTTTCCCCGCCGTTTCCGTGGCCGCCATCTTCTCATTGAGCACTAGCATGCTCGTCTTTAAGTCTGTGAGGGCTGCCGAGAAGGTCGCTTTAATGTCAGCCGCAATCACTGACATGCCTGCGAGGGTCAGGGGGTGATCAGGGGAAGACTTACTCCGTGCAGTATTCTCAGGAGCAGACTGGGAGTCATCGCTGTAGTCTTCCTCATGCTGGATCGGCGCCATCTTGGCGCCGGCAATAGCACCGCGTCCCGATTGCCTCGGCTTGAAGAGCTCGGCGATGTTTTTAGCCAAGGAAGGCACCGGATTCCGCCTCGTGCGGGATGAGGGAGTGGAGTGGAGCTTTTTGCTAGGCATATGGGAGCTTACAGCCGGGTATAAGCTGCTAACGGGCCGTGTGTGCCGGAGAGCCGTCTCAGCAAGCTGCCATCCTTGGCGCGCGCCAAGCCACGCCCCCCGCATATTATCTTTTCAATACCTGTTAAGTCGTTTAAAATGTTGTTTCTATGAGAAATCTGTAATTATATATATGTACGTGAGGGCGACCATATTTGCTCATCACTTCTGCTTTATTGTGCGACACATTGGTTGAGCTTTACTGCTTTTTTCACTGACTTCAATTCATTCATTGGGGCATTTATCAAGACTGGAGCAGGTAGATTCTGGAGCAACTATGCATTACAACCAATCAGTTTCTACCTTTTATTTTCAAATCTGAAGATAGACATTGATTGGTTGCCGTCAATGGTTGTCATTCCTCTTTCCTAGGTCTGACACTAGTTATCACCATATATTATCCCGAATGAACAAAGTGAGAGTCTCTCTTTAACTGCTTCAGCCCCGGACCATTTTGGTGGTCAAAGACCAGGCCACTTTTTGCGATTTGGCACTGCGTCGCTTTAACTGACAATTGTTTTTTTTTTCAGCTTGCTTGAAGGAAAAAATGCTTTAAATTTTGTACCTGCTGGGTGTCTATAGTATGCCTGTGAAAACGTCTTTGAGAACCCGGGTCTTGCCCGAGGGAACACATAAAAAAAGTTTTAAAAACTGTATTTTTTTCCATTGATACATGTTCCCTGGGGCAAGACCCGGTTCTCAAAGACGTTTTACAACAATAAAATATTGGGCTTTAAAATGAGCACTTTTGAATTCAAACGTTCGAGTCCCATAGACGTCAATGGGGTTCTAAATGTTCGCACGAACGTTCGGTCCGTTCGAAGGTTCTGGTGCAAACCGAACGGGGGGGTGATCGGCTCATCCCTAGCCTCAATCGCCTCATCAACTATGCCAAGTCACCACTGCTTCCTGACCAGCTGGTTGCTTATGCACACCGACTGTAGTCATTGGCAATGGCAATATAGCCTCCTCCAATTAGCTTCATTGTACAGTAGACATCTGTACTGCATCTTCTCGATCTTGTCTTGTCTTCTGGCATGAAGGACCCTGCCCTGTGGCAGCCTTCAAGATTAGCTATTACAAGCTACTATTAAAAAATGCCTGTGTGTGTATACAGCGAGTTTATCTTTGTATTCATTGATAATTCTTGATAATCAACATTTTTTATGTGTATTAATATTGCATGTGTATCACATTTGGAGCACTATTAAATATAAGTGCACTTTCAAACTAGTGTTGCTCACGAATATTCGCATTGCGAATATTCGCTACGAATATTGCATATTCGAGTATTCGCGAATATCTCGAATATCGCGGCGAATATTCGCTATTTCGAATATTCGATATTTTTCAAATTTCGCAAAAAAATTCGCAATAAAATTCGCAATAGCGAAAATTCGCAATTTTTTTTTTTTTATCAAATATCACGAATATTCGATATTAACGAATATTCGCAACCGCATATGTGAAATTTCGCTTTTTTTTTATATAAAATATACCGAATATTCGTAAATATCGAATATTCGTGATATTTTATAAAAAAAAAAAAAAAAATCGCGAAATTTCACATTAGCGAAAATTCGCATTAGCGAAAATTCGCATTGGCGAAAATTCGCAATTTTTTTTTTTTTTTATAAAATATCACGAATATTCGATATTAACGAATATTCGCGAATATTCTTCGAAATATTCGCGAAATATCGCGAAATCGAATATGGCGTATTCCGCTCATCACTATTTCAAACACATTCTATAGGGAGCAATGACTTGTCAGAGCAGAAGTTGTGGCAAATCTCTCCAGTGGGAGGACAAACTTCAGTATGACAGTAAAATGGGGAGTTATTACTGCCTATGCCTTTCTATCTTGGTGACAACAGCTCTCTTTGTTTCTTTTCCTACTGTCACAGTGACAGGAATTGAGGTAAAATCTCCCCCAGCAGAATCAAGGACAGCAGCAAAAAACTTGGTAGGCCACGTACACACGATCAGACCAAACCGATGAGACTGGTCCGACGGACCATTTTCATCGGACCACCGCTAAAGTGGTCTGATGGTCTGATGTGTGTACACACCATCAGTCCTAAATCCCATCGGGCCAGAACGCGGTGACATAGAACACAACGACGTGCTGAAAAAACGAAGTTCAATGCTTCCAAGCATGCGTCGACTTGATCCTGAGCATGCGCGGGTTTTTGGTCCGAAGCTTTTGTGTACTAACAATAGTTTTGGTCCGACGGACAGGTGTCCATCAGACAGATTTTAAAGCAAGTTTTAAAACTTTGGTTTTATGGAAAACGGTCCGATTGACCGTACACACAATCAATTTGGTCCGATGAAACTGGTCTTCAGGCCAGTTTCATCAGACCGGTCTGATCGTGTGTACGCGGCCGCAGAGGTATTTACTTAGTTACCGAAAGCCATATAAAAAAATTGAGCTGGGCTTTAAGATTAGCCTGGAAGATATGTGAAAAGGAGCCTAATGCCGCGTACACACGATCACTTTATGTGATGAAAAAAAACGACGTTTTCTGTGAAGTAAAAAACTACGTTTTTAAAACTTCACTTTTCAAAGACGATGTTGCCTACACACCATCGTTTTTTCACAAAAAGCGAGGTTACGTTCGTCACTCTTTTTCATTGAAGCTCGCTTCATAACTAGCTTCTGGGCATGCACGGGTTGAAAAACGTCGTTTTAAACAACGTTTTTTGCTACACACACAGTGACTTTTTGTGAAACAAAAAACTACGTTTTGAAAAACGACACATAAAATTGAAGCATGCTTCAATTTTTTTTTTGTCGTTTTTTATAAGACATAAAACAGCGTTTTCCCCTACACACGGTCAATGAAATTGACGTTTTTAAAAACGTCATTTTTTTTCATCACATAAAGTGAACGTGTGTATGCGGCATTATGCTCCATCTGCTGACTGAAAAAATGTATATGGGCAGGCAAGAACCAGTAACCAGAACAGGTAGGAGAAAGAGCCAGGAATATAAGAGACAGGAGCAAGAATGTTGCAACAACAGGCTAACATGGATTACTGAGAGCAGGACTGACAAGGTTAGCTGCAAGAATTTTATTATTGGATTACAACAATGCACACTCAGCCGGCCCTACCATGGGTCCCGCTGGGTCCATTGGGCCCAGGCAGCACTTTGGGTGGGGCAGCAAATTGACACCCAAGAAGATTTTTTTTACAGCAGTTTGGTGCGCACTGCCAGAACTAGATCAGATATACAGCTTTCCTCCACCTGGCCCAGCAAGTCTGTCCCTTCCATAAGATTGTAGCACTCCTCCTCCCCTCCCTTACCTTATTTACACAATTTGGGAAACATGGCAGGTCTGAAAAAAGGGCGTAACTTTTCAAGTTAAGAAGTGGGTGATTGGTTACTAGATATTGTGGCGGTCCCAGCAATCAATCACCTGCCTTTCACATGAAAAGTTCCAACCCAATGATTGGACGTACCGTGCTTCCCGTCTTGAGTAATGACTGGACATGCCGTGCTTCCTGTCTTGTGTAACTAAGTTAGGGGAGGGGAGAAGGGGCAATCTGTAATATCGATGCAGGACTGTGATGGGGGTCTGTGATGAAGGGGATCTGGGATGGGTGGGATCTGTGATGGACAAGATCTGGGATGGGTGGGATCTGTGATGGGAGAGGAGTTTGATGGGGGGTCTGTGATGGAGCGCAGTCTGTGATGGAGTTTAGAATTTAACATAATGGTATTTCATATAATTATGCATATAGACAAGGTGCTGTTGTATGTCAATCTGACTTCCTGATAAATTTAATTTTAGTTTCTAATTATCATGATATAAAATAATGAATGTGGGGGTCTTTTGGTGGGTCTGATTTCATTCCTGGACCCAGGCAGCACAATGATGGTTAACTGAATCCTACAATTAGAAACCTGAGAACAGTCTCTGACACTATTTTAAAGGAACATCCTCCAATCATATGTGGAGAACTTAACCATCACTACTAGGGATGAGCTTTGCGTTCGATGCGAACACATGTTCGCATCGAACATCGGCCGTTCGATCGTTCGTCGAAAATGAACAAATCGGGTCGTTCGCGCCAAAATTCGCATGACGCGCAACGGCCCATAATTCACTGCGGCGTTGCGCGCTGATGATTGGCCAAGCATGCACCATGACCCCGCATGCTTGGCCAATCACAGCGCCCAAAAAACTAAGAGACCTAATTGGCCAAAGCCTGGGTGCTTTGGCCAATTAGGGCTCAGGGCTTTAGCACACGCCCCACACTATAAAAGGCCGCCTCCCGGGCGGCCTCGTGTAGTGTGTTCCGGCTTGCTTTGAGAGAAGTCAGACAGAGAGAGAGAGAGAGAGAGAGAGAGAGAGAGAGATAGATAGATAGATAGATAGATAGATAGATAGATAGATAGAGACACAGGGGTAGATTAACATAGATCAGCGGATCTTTTGATCCGCGTGATCTATCTTTTTTACGATCCGCCTGCGCCAGTTTTTGAGGCAAGTGCTGTATTCAGAAAGCACTTGCCTCGTAAGTTGCCCTGGCGGATCGTAAATCCCCCGGCGGAATGCAAATTCCGCGGCTAGGGGGAGTTTACTATTTAAATCACGCGCGTCCCCGTGCCGATCGTACTGCGCATGCGCCGCCGGCTAAATTTCCCAGCGTGCTTCAAATGACGTCGCAAGGACGTCATTGTTTTCGACGTTAACGCAATTAACGTATGGCCGTATTCACGAACGACTTACGTAAACAACGTAAAAAATTCAAAACTCGACGCGGGAACGACGGCCATACTTAACATAGGATACGCCGCACTTACCCCGCATATAGCAGGGGTAGCGATCAGCCGGAAATAGCCGAACGCAAACGGCGTAAAAAAAAAGCGACGGCCGGGCGTTCGTTTCTGAATCGGCGGTTCTCCTCATTTGCATATTCGTCGCGCATAATACCAGAAGCGCCACCTAGCGGACGGCGGGAGATTGCAGCCTAAGATCCGACAGTGTAACTCACTTACACCAGTCGGCTCTAATGCCGCGTACACACGGTCGTTTTTTGTTATGAAAAAAATACGACGTTTTCTGTGAAGTAAAAAACGACGTTTTTGAAACGTCACTTTTCAAAGACAATTTTGCATACACACCATCGTTTTTTCACAAAAAGCGAGGTTACGTTCACCACTCTTTTCCATTGAAGCTCGCTTCAAAACTAGCTTCTGGGCATGCGCGGGTTGAAAAACGTAGTTTTGAACGACGTTTTTGCTACACACGGTGACTTTTTGTGAAACAAAAGACGACGTTTTGAAAAACGACACAAAAAATTCAAACATGTTGGAATTTTTTTTGGTCGTTTTTTTGAAGACAAAAAACGACGTTTTGCCCTAACACGATCAATTTAAATGACGTTTTAAAAAACGTAGTTTTTTTTCATCGCAAAAAACGACCGTGTGTACGCGGCATAAGGGAGATCTATGCGGAACCTGATTCGAGGAATCAGCCGCATAGATCCGAGCCTCGGATCTCAGAGATACGACGGTGTATCAGTAGATACACCGTCGTATCTCTATGTGAATCTACCCCACAGTGTCTTTTTAGATAGATAGGCCCAGATTCAGGTAGATGAGAGTATCTTTCCTCTGGAGTAACGCTTCTCATTTACGTTACTCTGAAGACCCTTTCAGCGCAATTCCTGTAATTCACATAGCAGTTGCGCGTAAACTTGCGCCAGAGTAACGATAATGCGCTGGCGTAACCCGACGCAAGTGGAAGTGGGTGTGATCATATGTAAATGATGGGCGGAGCCCGGCGCAGAGGCTTACGTTCAGCGCATCATCCACGGAGCATGCGCAGTGAGTGCGGCTCCACTCGCCCCCTTGTGCGCATGCTCACTTCCGTCGGCACCACTTCCTGGGAAACGTCAGCGCAATGCGTTCCGCTGGGCGCTTAAAAGCGCTGGCGGAAACGCCATTCCGGCGCAAAAGTAGTTTCCCCCCACCCCAGGGAAGATACTTTTGCTCTGTAATGGCTGCTCCCGCTACCCCCAGAGAGAGGAGGAACCTCAACTTTAATACCCAGGAGGTCTCTGTCATTATCTCGGCTATGGAGACGGAGAATGAATTTCTCCATGGGAAAAAAAGCCGGAAGACCAGCCGGGAGAGGAAGCAGGGCATCCTGGAGTCGATTGCTGCCAGGGTCAATGTCCTGGGGTACTCCACCCGGACTGCTGGGGACATACAAAAGAAAATAAATGACCTGCGGCGCAAGGTGAGGGACAAGGTGGCCTCCATCAGGAAGTATGAGAGGGGCACAGGTGGTGGTCCCCCATGTCCTGTCACCCTGACCGCAGAGGAGGAGGTGGTTGCTCGGTGCCTGGAGAGGGAGCAGGTGGAGGGGGTCGCAGGCTATGACTCCGTGGAGGAAGGCACAAGGACAGGTAAGTGTTTTTTAATCCCCTATTTGATGTTTTGCATTTGGGGGGGGGGGGTACATGTGCCAAGTGTGTGGGACCACCAACATGTGTCTGCTTTGTGTCATCCACAGATGACGGAGCTGGGCCATCATCTGTCAGCCTGCATTCCACCCCATCCCCCCCACGCCATCATGTGCCCGAGCCACTGGGTGGTGAAGAGGTTGTGGAGGAGGAGAGTGGCCACACCACACCTGCCGAGGTGGTTGTGGAAGATCCTGCTGTGGCAGAGCAGGACTTTTCTTTGGTTTTGTCTGTCTCCTCCCCTTCTCCTGGCCCGTCTGTCGTCCCCTCCCCCATCCTTGGAAGCCCCTCAAGGGCGACTCCTTCCACCCGAGGACATCCATCTTCTGGCCCCAGGAAGGCGACCCAGAAGACCAGGGGGGTGTCTGATGGTGTCCAGGACCAGTTGGCGAGGGATCACGCCAGACAGACAGAACAAATGGGGGCCATAGCGGTGCACTTGCAGAAAGTGTCTGACAGCCTGGGCTCCGTTGCCAACATCAGCAACGCAGTGCAGGATGTCAGCTCTAATTGCGCTGCAGTGGTCACCACTTTGGGGGAGGTGCAGGGGGATATCCAGCACCTCACTGCAGCCGTCCAGGCCAACAGTGCTGCCATCCGGGAGCAGGGGAGGCTGAGTCGGCGGGCCCAGCATTACCAGGTGACCCGTCAGCTCCGGATGCAGGCCCAGACGAACAATTACCTTGGACGGATAGCCAGGGCCTTGGAGGGCACGCAGGCCACACCTGCCAGGAGTGGCCCACCTGGGGATCAGCCACCTCCAGATGCCCCCCCACCCCCACCCACTCCATCCAGGCAGCTGCGGAGCCAGAGAGGGGCCCCCAGAAGAAGCCCCCGGCATCCCCGATGAGGCCTTGTTTTTGTTGCTGGTTTTATATTATTGTTTTTCACATACTCAGGTCATGAGTTTATTTTTTATTTTTCTCAGGTTATGAGATTATTTTTCTTTTATTGATCAGGATATGATCTTTCTAATTTATTTTTGTACTGCACACGGTCAGGAGTGCAGGGGACAGTGTGAATGGTGTGTGAATGTGAGAGGGTGGCACTCCTGAAAGTAAGGGGTGTCACCCTCGGCCGTGGTGGTGAAGTTAACCCCACGGCTGAATGAATCACGTGTGAAAGGTGTGTGAATGGACAGTGACATCATTGGGGCCTTGACGCTGGCGTTACTGCTCCCAACTCCTACATGCTGGACTTGGGCTAATCCAATGCGATGTGCATGTGGTGTGTGTGATCTAGGGACATTAGTGGTGTACACGCGTGCACTGTCTGTGTAATTAATGTTTTGGTTTAGTGTCCAAAGATGCCTACGGCGAGGACCCTCCTGACTGCTCTTCCATCAGCAGACTGGGTGTCCTCTGGCAGGGGGGGACTGTGTGGGTCGGGGGTCAGGTCATCACGTATGTCAATCTGCAGGCCTTTTTTCATAGCAAAGTTATGTAGTATGCAACATGCACCGATGATCTGACACACAAAGGTAGGGGAATACAATAGGGCCCCCCCAGACTTATCCAGGCAGCGGAAACGGGACTTCAGGAGCCCAAAGCTCCACCACTGCACGGGTTTTGATGTGTGCTTCATTGTATGTTTGCTCCAGTCACCACTAGCACGGGTTTTGATGTGTGCTTCATTGTATTTTCTCTCTCCTCTGGTTTGGGGGTTCCGGAAAGGAGTACGTTGATGGAGTGCCAATGCTTCCGATTGCGGTATATGTGCTCTGTGGCACTGGGGGGCTGTAGGGCCACATGTGTGCAATCAATGGCCCCCACAGTGCGTGGGAATCTGGCAATGTTGTAGAAATCTGTCATTGCCTTCTGCCGCAGCTCCTCAGTGGTGGGTCTGATGAACTGGTTGGACATGCGTCTGAGGATTGCAGGGACAACCTGGTGCACACATCTGCTTATGGAGGACTGTGACATCCCAGCCACCACTCCACTTGTACGCTGGAATGATCCACTTGCAAGGAAATGAAGTGTTGCCAGTACCTTCACCAGTGGCTGCACTGCTTGTGATCGGTGTGTCTTGCTGGTGATGTCATCCTGCAGGGTTGTGGTTAGTTCAAGTATTGCATCTGGGCTGAATCTGAATAGGCGATACACCTCCTCATCCCCCATGCCAAAGAGGTTCATACGAGTGCGGTATATCCTCTCACGTGCCCGCCTTCTTGGTTCCAGGGGACCCATCAGTAGTTCTAGGACCACGAGTGCCCCTGGCATGTTGGCACACAGAGGTGTTGTCCTTGCAAGTGGGGGTGCTCAGCAAGCTCCTATCGTCGGTAACGCTGCTGTAGCTGCTCTCCTGCTGACCTGTGACCGTCTGGAGTAAAGATAAAGCAGCCTTTTGTAGAAATAACTTTGCGCCGGACGGATCAGATACGCGCGGCGCATGTAGCCAGCGTATGGTGCTAATCCGTTCGTGAATTGAGAAAAATCCCTCATTTGCATATTTGCAGGGGAAATCAATGGGCGCGACTGATTCGCCCAGCGAAAATAAACGCTGACGATACTCTGGCGTCGGAACGTTCCGCCGGTCGCAAATGAGCCGTTATTGGGCGCATCTAGTTTGGTGGGTACGGGCACATAGAAACGTCGGCGCATCAGCACAGTTACGCGGCGCATATCCAAATACTCCAGAGCAAGTGTTCCTGAATCTGGTAGATAGATAGATAGATAGATAGATAGATAGATAGATAGATAGATAGATAGATAGATAGATAGATAGATAGATAGATAGATAGATAGATAGATAGATAGATAGATAGATAGATAGATCAGGGAGGCTACTAGTTAGTATAGTTAAATGTACAATTTGTAGAGAATATATTCACATACCTAGGAGTTGTCAATATATTTATAAACTGTATAGCTTAGCTAGTTCTGCTATTAGTATCTGTCAGGCAGGAGATTGTGCTTGATGCTCTAACGTGTTAGTGTACACGTGTTAGTTAATTGCACATAGACGCATTAACTGTTACTGCACGTGTGCTATTTATTTGCACAGAAAGGCAGTTACTGTTAATGCAAGTGGGCTATTGAATTGCACAGAAACGCAGTCGCTCTGACTGTGCGTGTGCTGTTTAATACCACCTGAGCGCATTTGGGGTCACCGTACGTGTGCTGTGACATACCACCTGAGCGCATTTGGGGTCACCGTACGTGTGCTGTGACATACCACCTGAGCGCATTTGGGGTCACCGTACGTGTGCTGTGACATACCACCTGAGCGCATTTGGGGTCACCGTACGTGTGCTGTGACATACCACCTGAGCGCATTTGGGGTCACCGTAGCTGTGCTGGTATATACCACCTGAGCGCAGTAAGTGCCACTGTACGTGTGCTGGTATATACCACCTGAGCACAGATAGTGCCACTGTACGTGTGCTCCTATATACCACCTGAGCACAGTTAGTGCCACTGTACGTGTGCTGGTATATACCACCTGAGCACAGATAGTGCCACTGTACGTGTGCTCCTATATACCACCTGAGCACAGTTAGTGCCACTGTAGGTGTGCTGGTATATACCACCTGAGCACAGATAGTGCCACTGTACGTGTGCTGGTATATACCACCTGAGCACAGATAGTGCCACTGTATGTGTGCTCCTATATACCACCTGAGCACAGTTAGTGCCACTGTACGTGTGCTGGTATAAACCACCTGAGCACAGATAGTGCCACTGTACGTGTGCTGGTATATACCACCTGAGCACAGATAGTGCCACTGTACGTGTGCTCCTATATACCACCTGAGCACAGTTAGTGCCACTGTACGTGTGCTGGTATAAACCACCTGAGCACAGATAGTGCCACTGTACGTGTGCTGGTATATACCACCTGAGCACAGATAGTGCCACTGTACGTGTACTCCTATATACCACCTGAGCGCAGTTAGTGCCACTGTACGTGTGCTCCTATATACCACCTGAGCACAGTTAGTGCCACTGTACGTGTGCTGGTATATACTACCTGAGCACAGATAGTGCCACTGTACGTGTGCTGGTATATACCACATGAGCACAGATAGTGCCACTGTACGTGTGCTCCTATATACCACCTGAGCACAGTTAGTGCCACTGTACGTGTGCTGGTATATACCACCTGAGCACAGATAGTGCCACTGTACGTGTGCTCCTATATACCACCTGAGCACAGTTAGTGCCACTGTACGTGTGCTGGTATATACCACCTGAGCACAGATAGTGCCACTGTACGTGTGCTCCTATATTCCACCTGAGCACAGTTAGTGCCACTGTACGTGTGCTGGTATATACCACCTGAGCACAGATAGTGCCACTGTATGTGTGCTGGTATATACCACCTGAGCACAGATAGTGCCACTGTACGTGTGCTCCTATATACTACCTGAGCGCAGTTAGTGCCACTGTATGTGTGCTGGTATATACCACCTGAGCACAGATAGTGCCACTGTACGTGTGCTGGTATATACCACCTGAGCACAGATAGTGCCACTGTACGTGTGCTCCTATATACCACCTGAGCGCAGTTAGTGCCACTGTACGTGTGCTGGTATATACCACCTGAGCACAGTTAGTGCCACTGTACGGGTGCTGGTATATACCACCTGAGCACAGATAGTGCCACTGTACGTGTGCTCCTATATACCACCTGAGCGCAGTTAGTGCCACTGTACGTGTGCTGGTATATACCACCTGAGCACAGTTAGTGCCACTGTACGTGTGCTGGTATATACCACCTGAGCACAGATAGTGCCACTGTACGTGTGCTGGAATATACCACCTGAGCACAGATAGTGCCACTGTACGTGTCCTCCTATATACCACCTGAGCGCAGTTAGTGCCACTGTACATGTGCTGGTATATACCACCTGAGCACAGATAGTGCCACTGTACGTGTGCTGGTATATACCACCTGAGCACAGTTAGTGCCACTCTACGTGTGCTCCTATATACCACCTGAGCACAGTTAGTGCCACTGTACGTGTGCTGGTATATACCACCTGAGCACAGATAGTGCCACTGTACGTGTGCTGGTATATACCACCTGAGCACAGATAGTGCCACTGTACGTGTGCTCCTATATACCACAGAAGCGCAGTTAGTGCCACTGTACGTGTGCTCCTATATACCACCTGAGCACAGATAGTGCCACTGTACGTGTGCTGGTATATACCACCTGAGCACAGATAGTGCCACTGTACGTGTGCTCCTATATACCACCTGAGCACAGTTAGTGCCACTGTACGTGTGCTGGTATATACCACCTGAGCACAGATAGTGCCACTGTACGTGTGCTCCTATATACCACCTGAGCACAGATAGTGCCACTGTACGTGTGCTCCTTTATACCACCTGAGCGCAGTTAGTGCCACTGTACGTGTGCTGGTATATACCACCTGAGCACAGATAGTGCCACTGTACGTGTGCTGGTATATACCACCTGAGCACAGATAGTGCCACTGTACGTGTGCTCCTATATACCACTTGACCGCAGTTAGTGCCACTGTATGTGTGCTGGTATATACCACCTGAGCACAGATAGTGCCACTGTACGTGTGCTCCTATATACCACCTGAGCACAGATAGTGCCACTGTACGTGTGCTGGTATAAACCACCTGAGCACAGATAGTGCCACTGTACGTGTGCTGGTATATACCAACTGAGCACAGATAGTGCCACTGTACGTGTGCTCCTATATACCACCTGAGCGCAGTTAGTGCCACTGTACGTGTGCTCCTATATACCACCTGAGCACAGTTAGTGCCACTGTACGTGTGCTGGTATATACCACCTGAGCACAGATAGTGCCACTGTACGTGTGCTCCTATATACCACCTGAGCACAGTTAGTGCCACTGTACGTGTGCTGGTATATACCACCTGAGCACAGATAGTGCCACTGTACGTGTGCTCCTATATACCACCTGAGCACAGTTAGTGCCACTGTACGTGTGCTGGTATATACCACCTGAGCACAGATAGTGCCACTGTACGTATGCTGGTATATACCACCTGAGCACAGATAGTGCCACTGTACATGTGCTCCTATATACCACCTGAGCGCAGTTAGTGCCACTGTACGTGTGCTCCTATATACCACCTGAGCACAGATAGTGCCACTGTACGTGTGCTCCTATATACCACCTGAGCGCAGTTAGTGCCACTGTACGTGTTCTGGTATATACCACCTGAGCACAGATAGTGCCACTGTACGTGTGCTCCTATATACCACCTGAGCGCAGGTAGTGCCACTGTACGTGTGCTGTTATATATCACCTGAACGCATTTGGTGTCACTCCGCTTGTGCTGTTACATACCACCTGAGCACTTCAATATATCTGGAAGGAGAACAAAGAGAGGCAGAGAGTCACGAGGGCAAGCAGGCTCTGCATGTAGAGGTAACGCTGGTAGTGGATGTGGTGCATCCTCTTCAGCCCGTGGCCGTGGCCGTGGCCACTCGTCCTTCTTTTCGGGAGCTGGCCGTGTTGAACCTCAACATGCAGAGGAATTAATAGAGTGGATGACCAAGCCGTCCTCATCCTCTCTCACACAGACAGATCAAAGTTTATCTGGCAAAGCAGGTGCCAAGGCGTCCTCTTCCCTCTGCACAATGGCTTCACACAATACTTCCCTAGTACCACCATGTCCTCCTGAGGAGTCCCCCGAACTGTTTCAACACAGTGTGGGGTACATGCTGCAGGAAGATGCACAGCGTTTTGAAGACTCCGATGACGGAACACTGATAGAGGAAGGCATTGATGTGAGCCCAGGGAGAGGGGGTGGCCGAGAGGGACAGAAATTTGTCAGTGATGATGTTCCCCCAGCTGGAGCATACTGCCAGGTTGTTGACAGTGATGAGGAGGGAGGGGATGATGAGGTCACTGACTCTACCTGGGTGCCTGATAGGAGAGAGTAGGAGGAGGAGGAGGAGGACGAGGCACAGGCACATCTCAAAAGAGGCAGGATGCCCTCCAGGGGTCAGCTTAAGGTCACACCCACTGCATTACAGCGCACATCTACGGCGCTTGTGCATGGCGCTGCTGTGTCTGACCGGTACAGCAAAAGTTCTTTGGTGTGGGCCTTTTTTGAAACATGTCCACAAGATCGTACCTTTGCTATTTTCAACTTATGTCGCAAGCGTATCTCGCGTGGCCAAAACATCAACCGCCTGGGTACCACATGCTTGTCCAGACATATGTCGACCTGCCATGCAGCTCGTTGGCAAGCACACCAGAAAGACCCACACCAAAGACAACAGCGTACCCCCCCTTGCCCTTCTGGGACCTCCAACCCCAGTAGACCCCCAGTCCTCTCTGAAGCCTGCAGTGAAGGTGTAGAAATAGGTCACAAGCTAGTAGTAGCGGTCAATCTTCTGATAGTACCAGGCAAATTTCCCTGCCCCAGCTGCTGCAGCGCCGAAAGAAGTACAATCCCAGCCATCCACATGCCCAGCAGTTGAATGCTAGCTTAGCGAAATTGCTAGCACTTCAACTGCTACCTTTTCAGTTGGTAGATTCTGCCCCCTTCTGTGAGTTTGTGCAATGTGCAGTACCTCAGTGGCAAGTACCAAAACGCCACTTTTTCTCACGGAAGGCTATTCCGGAAGGCAATGTCCATGCCTCGCTGGACAGGGCGGTCAGTGGTAAGGTGCATCTTACCGCCGACTCATGGTCCAGCAGGCATGGACAGGGACGTTACCTGTCTTTTACGGCGCATTGGGTGACTCTGCTGGCAGCTGGGAAGGACGCAGGAGGTTGTTCCGCCACCACGCCTCCAAAGCACTACTACTGTTTGTGACACACCTCTCTCCTCCACCCCCTCCTCTTCTTCTTCCTCTGTGGCCTCTTCCTGTGGTGACGTTTTTTCCGAACCAGCTGTGCTCCGTAGGCGTACGAGGGGCTACGCACGAATGCAGGCCAGGAGATGCCATGCGGTGCTAGAGCTGGTGTGCTTGGGAGACAGGAGCCACACTGGGGAAGAGGTTTTGTCAGCTCTGCAGGGTCAGGCTGAGAGGTGGTTGACGCCACGCCAGCTGAAGCCTGGAATGGTGGTCAGCGACAATGGCACCAACCTCCTCTCCTCCTGGAAAACTCACCCACGTGCCCTGTTTTGCGCATGTCCTCAATTTGGTGGTGCAGCGGTTCTTGGGCAGGTACCCGGGATTGCAGGATGTCCTGAAGCAGGCCAGGAAAGTCTGTGTGCATTTCCGGAGGTCATATAATGCCACTGCTCGGCTGACTGACCTACAAAGGCAATACAAACTGCCCAAGAACCGCCTAATTTGTGACATGCCCACCAGATGGAACTCAACGTTGGCCATGCTGCAGCGGCTGCACACGCAGCAACGGGCCATCAATGAGTACCTGTGCCAATATGGCAGCAGAACTGGGTCAGGGGAGCTAGGTTTTTTTTCCCCACGCCAGTGGGCCTTGATCAGGGATGCATGCACTGTCCTGTCACCATTTGAGGAGGCCACAAGGATGGTGAGCAGTGACCGTGCATGCATCAGTGAGACTGTCCCTCTTATTCACATGTTGGAGCACACGCTACGTGGAATAATGGACAGGGCCCTTGAGGCAGAACAGAGGGAGGAAGAGGAGGACTTCCTTACCTCTCAAGGCCCCCTTTACCCAGACAGTGGTCCTGCTTGCCCACCCAGCACACAGGAAGAGGAGGAGGAGGAGGAAGAGGAGGAGGAGGATTGTATCAGCAGCATGGAGGTGGAGCCTAGCACTCAGCAGCAGCAGTCTTCAAGGGATCATTTACAGTCCCAGGGAGCACGTGGAGTTTTACGTGGCTGGGATGAGGTGCCTGTGGATCCTGTCGTCCTCAGTGACCCGGAGGACTGTGCCCCGAATGCCTCTGCAAACCTACGCTGCATGGCCTCCCTGATTCTGCAAAGCCTGCGTAAGGATCCTCGTGTACGTGCTATTAAGGAGAGGGATCATTACTGGCTGGCGACTCTCCTTGATCCACGTTACAAAAGTAAGGTTGCGGCCCTTGTGTTGCCATCGCAGAGGGAGCAGAAGATGAAACTTCTGTGGGAGGCCTTGCAGAAGGGTCTGTGCAATGCGTTCCCAGAACCGGGGGGATTACCAAAACCTGGCTCTGGACAACGTCTTGCTGAGGCTTCGGTGAGTCACAGAAGGGGCGGTGGAGAAGGTGGTCGTCTGACTGATGCATTCAGGCAGTTTTTTTGTCCGCAGCCCCAAGGTCTGACCGGTTCCAGCAACCATCACCAGCGTCTGGTTTACATGGTCCGGGAATACCTAGGGGCAAGATCCGACTTGGACACCTTCCCCACCGAAAATCCTCTGGCTTACTGGGTCTTGAGGGTGGATCACTGGCCAGAGCTTGCTCAGTACGCAATTGAGCTACTGGCTTGCCCTGCATCCAGTGTTCTTTCAGAACGGACATTCAGTGCTGCTGGAGGCTTTTTTCACTGATCACAGGGTGCGCCTCTCCACCGGCTCTGTTGATCGACTGACCTTCATCAAAATGAATCAGGCTTGGATCAACACCAGCTACCAAGCACCTGATGCTGATATTAATGAATAATATCTTTTTGTTGAAATGTCGGATCCCTTTTAGACTGCTGATGCTGAGTGACTGTCCTCTTATGCTGCTGATGGAATATCCTTCTCCTCCTCACTTTTCTTGCTGATAGCTAGTAAGAAATGTTGCATGTGGCTCATTGTTGCGCTCCAATTACAGTATGTTTGAGGGGTGCCCTTTTTTCTAAAAAATGTCTTTCACAAAACAATAATGGCCCCCCACCACCGCTAAAATATTTGACATAATGTTGCCACACAGAACTTGCACAAGTAGCATTAATTACTTTTTTTTTTGTCCTTTCATGTTGTGCAGGGACATCTCTAAACACGTGCCACTACTATAGACACCCAGCAGGTGTGATATTTAAAGGAGTTATTTTTATTTTTTTTTCGTTTAAAAAAAAAAATTTGATACATGTTCCCTGGGGCAAGACCCGGGTTCTGAATGACGTTTTCCAACATTTAATTGAATTTTGGTCTTTAAAATTACCGTTTTTGAATTCGAACGTTCGGGTCCCATAGACTTCAATGGGGTTCAAAATATTCGTGCGAACCCGCGGTCTGTTCGAACGTTCTGGTGCGAACCGAACACGGGGGTGTTCGGCTCATCCCTAATCCCTACCTCATGTGCACTTCTTACCTGAAGAGTGCATATAGCAAGTATGCTTGTGACAAGACATATGAAGTGCAGAAGACGACGATAGGAGGATTAGAAGACAAATAGAGGAGCAGTTCACCAGCAGTTCACCACAGGCTTAAGCCCCGTACACACGGCCGAGGTTCTTGGCAGAAACCAGCGAGAACCTCGCTGGCATCCTGATTCTGCCGAGAACCTCGGCCGTGTGTACAGATTCGGCGAGCATCCCGTCGGGAATGCCGTCGAGCCGAAATAGAGAGCAGGTTCTCTATTTGCTCGACAGCCCGTCGAGATGAATGGCTCGTCGCCCTTCCCGACGGGCTGGTCGCCGAATCTGACGGCCGGGCGAGAACCTCGACGGGCGGAACGATGTGTTCTGCCCGTCGAGGTTCTCTGCCGTGTGTACGAGGCTTGACACGCACAGTGAGTCCAGTGTTGCCATACAGCAGGTCCCACACCACCTTCTTGGTTCACTTCATCTGGCTGCCTCTTCCTGGTGCAGGTAGTCAGCTCCAATGATGCCTGGATCTGCCCCTCAACCAATTCTCTGGCTGCTCTGTGCCCAGCAGTCTCCTGTGAGAAGTGATGTAAGTATCCCAGGCGGCAGTAGGACCAGTGATGCGTCATTCTGGCCTAGGCCAGAATGGCAGCAAGGGCAGGGATTTAAAATTGAGAAAAATAGATATATTAAAAAAATAAAAAATGTCCTACATTCTTGCTGGGGGGGTTTCTTAACCACTTAAGCCCCGGACCATGTCTCTGGCCAATTTTTGCATCGCTTTAACTGACAATTGTGCGGTCGTGCGCCGTGGCTCCCAAACAAAATTGACTTCCTTTTTTTCCACAAATAGAGATTTTTATTTTTTGCATTATAAACAAAAATAGAGTGACAATTTAAAAAAATATATATTTTTAAGTTTTTGTTATAATAAATATCCCCAAAAAATATATAAAACATTTTTTTCCCCTTAGTTTAGGCTGATACGTATTCTTCTACACATTTTTGGTAAGAAAAATCGCAATAAGCGTTTATTGATTAGTTTAAGTTATAGCGTCTACAAAATAGGGGATAGTTTTGTGGCATTTTTATTAATATTTTTGTTTTACTAGTAATGGCAGCGATCAGCGATTTTTATCATGACTGGGACATTATGGCGGACACATCGGACACTTTTGACGCCATTTTGGGACCATTGTCATTTTTACAGCTATTAAAATGCAATGCTTACTGTAAAAATGACACTGGCAGTGAAAGGGTTAACCTGTAAGGGGCGCTTAAGGGGTTTAAGTGTGACCTAGGGAGTGCTTCTAACTGTTAGGGGGCTTGGCTTGCAGTGACACGTCACTGATTGCTGTTCCCGATGACAGGGGAACAGACGATCATTGACATGTCACTAGGAAAGAACAGGGAGATGTTTTTACACTGACATCTCCCTGTTCTTCAGCTCTGTGACGCGATCGTGGGACACGGAGTCCGTGGGTCCCGCGGACAGGGTCGCGAGCACGGCGGTGTGGGACCACGTGGCCGGCAAATTATCCACTTAAGGACCGCCTATTGCACATTTACGTCGGCAGAATGGAACGGCTGGGCACATCAACGTATATATACGTTGGTTTCTAGTACCCAGCCGTGGGTCACGGGCGCGCGCCTGCGGCGCGCTCCCGTGACCCGGTCCGAAGCTCCGGGACCAGGTCCGCGGGACTCGCGGACACGATCGCCGCTGGAGTGCGGCGATCGGTCCCCGGAGCTGAAGAACAGGGAGAGCCGTGTGTAAACACGGCTTCCCCGTGCTTCACTGTGGCCGCAGCATCGATTGCGTCATCCCTGTTATAGGGGGACGTGATCGATGACGTCACACCTACAACCACACCCCCCTACAGTTGTAAACACACACAGGGAACACTCAAATCCTACAGAGCCCCCTTGTGGTTAACTCCCAAACTGCAACTGTCATTTCCACAGTAAACAATGCAATTTAAATGCATTTTTTGCTGTGAAAATGACAATTGTCCCAAAAATGTGTCAAAATTGTCCAAAGGGTCCGCCATAATGTCGCAGTCATGAAAAAAATCGCTGATCGCCGCTATTAGTAGTAAAAAAATTTTTTTTATAAAAATGCAATAAAACTATCCCTTATTTTGTAAACGCTATACATTTTGCAAAAACCAACCGATAAACGCTTATTGCGATTTTTTTTACCAAAAATAGGTAGAAGAATACGTATCGGCCTAAACTGAGGAAAAAAAAATGTATATATATTTTTGGGGATATTTATTATAGCAAAAAGTAAAAGATATTGCATTTTTTTCCAAATTGTGGCTCTATTTTTGTTTATAGCGCGAAAAATAAAAAACGCAGAGGTGATCAAATACCACCAAAAGAAAGCTCTATTTGTGGGGGAAAAAAGGACGCCAATTTTGTTTGGGAGCCACGTCGCACGACCGCGCAATTGTCAGTTAAAACGATGCAGTGCCGAATCGCAAAAAGGGGCAAGGTCCTTTAGCAGCATTTTGATCCGGGTCTTAAGTGGTTAAAGGGGATGTATATATAAGCCCATTTGCCCAGTCGTGCCATTCTGTCAACGTATAAGTGCGTGCGGCGGTCGGCAAGCGGTTAAAGCGCAACTCCAATATGCCATTGAAGCACACTCTCAATAAAATTCCTAAATGTACTGTAGCCAAAATGAGTGTTATTCTGTTTTATAGTGCAGGGAATTTTATCTACTTTTTTTAAGCTAGACATCTGGCTGAATGGCATCTCCAGAAGAACCAGACTTGTGTTCCTACACAGTGGGTGACATTGGGTTTGACTTTGAACACCTAGAATCTGCATATTCCTTTGATGTGCCATGCTTTTGATCAGCATCTAATTCATTCCTTTAATACTTCACACATATTAAAGTTTGTTTTCACGCTAATGTGGGTAATATAAAGCAGTTAAAGTATAGCATGGTTTAATTTAGCATACGTGTCACATTGTGTCAACAGAGAAGTAATATGTAAAATATCATTTTAAGTACAGCTCTACAAGATGTACAATTATAGTGATAATCCAGCTACAAGGTGAGGAAGGCATTCCAGGACACATAGGGCCAGATTCAGAAAGAATTAGATTCCCGCAGAGTATCAGAGATACGCTACGCCGCCGTACTTTACCTGGCTCTAGGAGGAATTCAGAGAGATTTTGGCCCGTAAGGTACGGCGGCGTAGTGTATTTCTCCCGGCGGAATCAAAATACGCGAATAGGGGGCGTGAGGCATTTAAATTAAGCGCGTCCCCGCGGCGATCGAACTGCGCATGCTTCGTTCAGAAATTTCCCGCCGTGCATTGCGCGAAATCACGTCGTTACGTAATTTTTTTTTTTGAGTAGCGTCGTTTACGGACATTCCTATTCCCGGACGACTTACGCAAAAAATAAAAAAAAGTCGACGCGGGAACGACGGCCATACTTAACATGGGCCGCATAACGTTAGACCAGCTAAAAGCTGGTTTAACTCTACGTAGCGAAAAAATGACGTACGCGATTGCGAACGACGCTTGTAACTTTGTGGATCTCCGTAAAAAGCTCATTTGCATACCCCGACGCTGAAAACGACGCAAACTCCACTCAGCGGCCGCAAAAAGATCGCAGCGTAGATCCGAAGGCGTACGAAGACGTAAGCCTGTCAGATCGAAGCCCAACGCCGCCGTATCATGGTTTGAGGATTCAAACTAGTGATACGGCGCGCGAAAATTGAAATTACTCCTGTCTAACACAAGTTAGACAGGCGTAATCGCTCTGTGAATCTGGGCCATAGGGTAATTCCTGTAAAAGGTAAGGCCAAAAAACTTGTGTTTAACAGAATTTTTAGAGCATTGCCACCCAGAGCTTATTTTACTATTTTTTTATTTTTTTTTGTTCTGTGTTTCTACTTCTTTTTTTAACTTTAATACTTTTTATTATTTTCATTGTTTTCTTACAGATATATAAAAACAAGCAGTACAAATCCATATTTTACAATCCATATCATACATACCATCATGAAAAATACATAATTCAGTAGGTTAAACAAAAATACCCATTAACCCCCTTTCCATCTTGTCCAGTTTCCAAGCTGCTTCTTTTTTCCTTTCCTTTAAAGTGAGCCCCCTATTTTATGTAACCAATGCTCCCATATTGCTTTAAATTTTTTGAGGTTTCCACGTCTTATCCATATTCCCCTCTCCTTTCCTACTATACTATTCATTGCATTAATCCATTCTATTACTGTGGGTGGACTTTGTGCTTGCCAGTTCAGTGCTATTACTTTCCTCGCCTGATACAGACATCTTGGCCCTTCAACAGCTTCTAATGTGGCCTTCTGCCCCATTCCCTCCTCGATGCAACCTAATAGGCATACCCTGGGCTCAAGTTCCAGAGTAGTTCCAAAAGTTGCATTTATAATGTCCAAAATCCCAACCCAATATCTATGCAACTTTGGACATTTCCAAAACATATGTGCGAGGTCACCTGTGTTTGGGCACCTTGGGCATTTATCGTCCGGCCTCTTTCCAAAGCTATGTAATCTCTTAGGGGTAAAATAAGCCCTGTGGATCAAAAAAAAATGCGATACCCTCTGTGATGGGGCCAGTGAGACCACTGTCCCTAGTTCCAATATCCTATCCCATTGATCGTCTGTTATAGGACCAACATCTTCCTCCCATCTCTGTTTTTTCTTACTCAAAACCCCTTTCCCTACCAAACGTGCATTGATCTGCTCATATACTTCTGAGATAAGACCTTTCAGCACCCCTGGTTTGATTAGTCTTTGGAGATGTGTTAACTTTTGCCATCTCACTGGTTGCAGCTTAAATTGAACTTGTAATGCATGTCTGATCTGTAAATAGGCGTAAATCAAAGTTTGGAATACCAAATTCGGTACACAACTCTGAGAAAGATTTTAATATACAGCCTGTATACAATTGTACCAGTCTGGTTATCCCAAGTCTATCCCATTCCTTTAGCTTGCCTATTGCCAGTACTTCTGTCAGGTGCTTGTTGTTCCACAATGGGGAGTATTCCGTTGGTCCCTTATAGCCCAAGGCTAGTTTTCCTACTTGCCAGATTCTCATGACCAGCTTTACTGTAGGGCATTGTACGGAAAGGAATTGGCCTCCAGAGACTCTATCACAGACCTATCTGGGGACCCTACTAACAACATTTTCCCACTTGCGCTACCTTCTCCTTCTATACTACACCCTCCCAGATGCTGCAGCTGTGCCGCCAAGAAATAACTATAGGGGTGTGGAACCGCCAACCCACCTTTATCTGTTGGTAGTTGTAATATCTGGAGGCCAATCCTTGCCTTGCCCTTCTTCCAGATTAGAGTTCTAAAAAGAGCCTCTATCTTCTTGAACCATTTATTGTTAATCCATACTGGGGAATTATGGAGCACATAAAGCAATTGTGGCATCCAGACCATTTTGATAAGATTACTACGTCCAGCTACTGAAAGTGGGAGGCGCCCCCAGACATCCGCTTTACACTTAAATTTACTCAGGAGTGGCTCTAAGTTATTATTTATAAATTGGTCTGGGTTTCGTGTTACCACGATTCCCAAGTACTCCATCTTCTCCCCAATCCTTAGTTGGGGTATTCCTAACCCATCCAAGTTGCTTACTGAGTCCACCAGCAGGAGTGTAGATTTTTCCCAGTTTACTACTAAACCAGAGAAATGCCCAAATGCTTCTACTATTTGCACTGCACTTTTAAGGGCGGTGGAAGAGTTCCCTAAAAAAAGGAGGATGTCGTCCGCATATAGTGCGACTTTTTCCTCCTCTACCCCTCTCTGGAACCCCTGTATGTCCTGTCTGGATCTAATTACAGTTGCCAATGGCTCAATTGCCAAGGCAAATAGGAGGGGGGACAGGGGGCAGCCCTGTCTTGTCCCCCTTTCCAGTCCGAACGACTGTGAGTATTCATTGTTGATTTTAATTTTAGCACTTGGGGAGTTATACAGTAATTTGATCCATTTAATAAACGATGGGCCAAACCCAAATTTTTCTAAAGCAAACCAAAGGTATTCCCATTCTAAGCTGTTGAAAGCCTTAGCTGCGTCCAATGACAGTATGACTCTATCTCCTGTATTTTCCGTTGGTATTTGTAGATTCAAATATAGCCTTCTAATATTCGTGCTTGTGGATCTATCTGGGATAAAACCAGACTGGTCTGGGTGTATACGTTTCTGAATATGTTTATTTATTCTTGTTGCCAACACCTTGGCCAAAATTTTATCATCAGAGCACAGCAGTGATATTGGTCTATAAGACGCTGTATCTAGCTGGTCCTTACCCTCCTTATGGAGTACTACAATCGTTGCTTCTAGCATCAAAGGAGGTAACCTACCTCCCTCTAGCGCAGATTTCAACACTTCTAGTAGTTCCGGGAGTAACACCTCACTATATTGTTTATATATCTCTGCTGGTAGGCCATCTGGCCCTGGGGATTTTTGATTGGAGAGTCCTTTGACTGCCTGTTGTAGTTCCAATAATGTAATTGGGGCTTCTATCGCAATTCTTTCTTCTTCCGATAAAACTGGCATTTCTATATCTCTAAAAAATTCCTCCATTTGTACTTTTACCTCCCCCCTTTTATATTTATATAAATCTTTATAATATGCTGTAAACGTCTCTATTATTATAGATGTCTCAGATGTTATCTCCCCACCTGATGCCCTAATTGCGGAGATACTAGAAGGTGTTACATTATTTTTTACTAGGAGGGCCAGCGTACGACCTACACTTTCCCCTTGGGCAAAGACACTCTGCTCTTGGAATAAGCGTTTATTTTCAACTTTCTTGTTTACTACCAGCTTATACTCCTGCTGTTTCTCCAGCCATTTACTTTGTTTGATCAACGTTGGGTCCTCCACATACTGCTTTTCTGCAATCAACACCTCTTCTCTAATTTTCTCTTCCCATTCCCTAGAGTTCCTCTTAATTTTCGCTATCTGCTGGATCAGCAAGCCTCTAAGAAACGCCTTCAGGGTGTCCCATATAACTCCCTCTGTCGCCGTCCCCGCATTTAAATCCAGGAACTCCCCCAATTTGGTGCCTATCTCCTCCCCTTTCCCCATCAATTCTAGCCAAAAGGGGCTTACTTTCCAATTACCTGGGGGACAGCTTTTCCCCGTTCTCAGCGACAGCACCAGAGGAGAGTGGTCCGAGACCCCCCTGGGGTAATAAGATATTTTACTAATCGCCTGTAGGCTTGCATCATTACCCAAGGCCATATCTATTCTTGATAGAGTAAGTGAGAAACAGGAGTATTGGCGCTCAACTGGGTGCTTTACCCTCCAGATATCCCACCACCCAACTTCTGCCAAAAACTGGTTCAGATGTCCCTCTCCTTCCCCAGAGCTCCGTGTCCCTGTGGGAAATCTATCCAATGTTCTATTTAAAACCACATTTAAATCTCCCATCACTAGTACTGAACTATTTTCCTTATTAATCACAAATTCCATTAACTTATACAGGATCTCCATTTTAAAGGGTGGAGGTATATATATATTCGCCAATACATATGGTACATTTTCTATTAAGCAATGCAAAAAAATATAACGGCCCAGATCGTCTATTCTTTACTCTATACATTCAAACCGTACCCCTCTTTTTACCATAATGCTCACACCTCTAGAATAAGAAGAATGGACTGAATGGTACTGAGTTTGATATTTCTTGCTGGTCAGTTTTACCTTTGTTTCTTTAGTCAAGTGGGTTTCTTGAATACATATCACCTCAGCACCATACCCCTCCAATGTAGAAAAAATTGCTGCTTTCTTAGCTGGATCCCCCATCCCCCGTACATTCCAGGAGCCTATAATTAAATTTTTAGGTCGTATGCTCGATATCATAGGACAAATCATAAAGAGGAGGAAGAATTGCCCATAGGGCCTGAATTACCCTGGCTACCCAATCCAATAGTCGAGTGGAAGCATAGGTGCAGTTTTCACTTATAGCTAAAGAAGAGGCACAACGAACAGCAAGTATGAATCCCTTCATCTCATAAAAAATAAAAAAAAGACGGAAGAGAAAATAAAAAATAAAAAAGTTTAAATATAAATACAGGTACAGCCCATCTTCTAGAGCTTGATATGTAGTGCCCGTGTACTGAAACAACTTTACCCCTCCTTCCCCCCTTAGCCTCCCTCCCACCCCCCCTCCCCCTTGGCCTATCTAGGCTACCCCTGAGAGCTTTACCTGTGGCCTCCTTCTTCCTTCCTTCCCTTACATTACCCTTATTATCCATCTCCTTTGTGGTCCTGTGTGATCACCACTCTAAGGCCTCGTACACACGAGCGGAGATGTCCGCTGAAAACGGTCCGATGGACCGTTTCAGCAGACATCTCCGATCGTGTGTATGGGCTAGCGGACAGATTTGTCCACCCGACAGATTTCAAAGCATGCTTTGAAATCTATCGGGTGGGAATGTGTCCGCCCGACATGTCTGCTGGTTAGTACACTTACCAGCAGACATGTCGTCCCGCACCGCCGCCGCGCCGCCGCCGAATGGATTCGGCGCATGCGCGGAAGTGTTTTACTTCCTGGTGCGGTGACGTAGCGGTGACGTGGCGGCGTCAACGTCACCGCCACGTCACCGCGCCGTCCGCCGGCGGGGAATTTGATCCGATGGTGTGTACACGCCATCAGACCATCGGACCAAACTCCAGATCGGACCGTTTTCATCGGATATGTCCGATCGTGTGTACAAGGCCTAACACTCACTCACCACAACAACCGCAAACAACGTATATCGCACATCAACGTATATATACGTTGGTTTCTAGTACCCAGCCGTGGGTCACGGGCGCGCGCCCGCGGCGCGCTCCCGTGACCCGGTCCGAAGCTCCGGGACCAGGTCTGCGGGACTCGCGGACCCGATCGCCGCTGGAGTGCGGCGATCGGTCCCCGGAGCTGAAGAACAGGGAGAGCCGTGTGTAAAAGGTAAAAGGTAAGGCCAAAAAACTTGTGTTTAACAGAATTTTTAGAGCATTGCCACCCAGAGCTTATTTTACTATTTTTTTAGTCAAAGGGGGCTCGGTTTAAGCCACAGTGATTTCTAAGACCCAGCAAGGCAGTCAGAAGCCACATACTGCTTTTTATCTGAGCTACCATTGTCTCTGACCTAAGTAAGTTCTCTATATATTCCTAAGAAGAATTCTGCAAAATACAGTATATACAGTACATTCCTCTTGTGTCTTCTCTATGGAAATATATTGAGAGCTCTTAAAGACGCAGAAGTTGTACTTCCTGACACTCTGGGCCAGATTCAGGTAGTCCAGAGCATCTTTGCTCTGGAGTAACGCTTCTCATTTGCGTTGCGCTGCAGAAATTTTAGGAGCAAGTGCTGTCATTCACGAAGCACTTGCTCCTAAAGTTGCGGCAGCGCATCGCAAATGAGCCGGCGGAATTCAAATTGGGCGGGTACGGGGCGTGTAGTATGCTAACTAAGCGCGATCCCGCCGCCAACGTACTGCGCATTCGTCGAGTGTCAAAACATCCCCGTGCGCATGCTCCAAAATCTGTGAATGAACGTCAATGACGTCACATTCCCATTCATGACCGTTTTACGCAAGCGACGTTTTTTTTTTTTTTTTTCGACGCGATGACGACGCCTATACCTAACATAGGATATTCCAACCCCATGTAGGTATAACTATGTGCCGCGTATCCCGTCCGGAAACGTCGTAACGTCACTGCGTCGCGCCGGAATGCGATCGTGAATTGCCGATTTCCGCTCATTAACATATTTTTTGAGCGGAAATCGGCGGGAACGCCCCCGGCGCCATTTTTAAGTTGAAGTAACGATGCGATGGCGAAACTCAGTTACGCTGCTCGCATCGGAGCTTCAACCCGGCGTTTCTTGTTTTCTGGTTACAGAAAACAGAAACGCCGGCTCAAAGTCACAGTTAGGCTGGCGGATCACTGGATCCGCCAGCCTAACTGTTCCTGAATCTGGCCCTCTGTCTTGCAACCTTAGTTTGTTGCAGTTTAAAAGGAGGGGAGAAGTCATTACTCTAACGCATTTACTTGTATGTGTGCATTTCAGCTAAGGCTACTGAACTCTGTAAACAAGCAATGATTTTTCCAACAGAAAGTAAAGAGAAACTGGAAAAAATTAAAATGAGCCTAAAACTCCACCTGTTGGATGAAAGCTAGAATACAAAATATTTACTGTATATCAAATATTTCATAGTAGAAATATTTTTTACATTTTATTTTTTATTCCTGATAATAACAATAAAAAAAAACGCCAGTATAAATTCCTTTAAAATGAGCCTGTTGCCAGACCATGGACACTAACATTAAAAGTGGATAGGCTCAACTGATATTGACTGTGGTATACATGATACAGGTTTGCCCTGCACTTTTTTTTTACCAAGGCCATACAAAAATCACAGTTCAATATATGATAGCTTTGCACAGCAAGTCCATTGCAAAAACAAATAAAACATCTGTTGGTCAAAGACAGTAAGACCCCTTTCACACAGGCTTTCCAATCAGGTCCGCCCATCAGTTTTTCAGGCGAACTTGATCGGACGCTCCATTTACTCCTATGGAGCAGCGGATGTCAGCAGTGACCTGTCCACGGACACATGCTGCTATCTAATCCTGTCCGCCAAATCCAGATGGATGGTGGCCCTATTTTACATTCGTCTGACAGATCGGATCATATCGTATGAGCTCGGTCAGAGCGGGACTCTGACAGGTCAGTCTCAGCCCAGTGAGTGGAGATGGACCTGTCACCCACCTGCTCAGTGGGGATAAGCAGATCGATCCCTGTTGAGCAAGCATAGTCCATTAAACGGACAAGCCTTTGTGAAAGGAGCCTAACTAAACTTATGTTACCTATGTCAGATATAAAAAGGCCCATAGGCAGCTGACTCATTAGTGGGTTCTGGCTAACTAGTAGAAGACTTCTGTGAAGGACTGCCTGGCACCCAGCCTGGGTGTCTCCACCAAGATACAGCTTCCGCCACTCTGGAAGCAGGAACCAGGTATTATAGCTGAGAATTACACCCAAGAACTAGACGACACTAGTTTAGGTGCAAACTAAAACTCTTTATTGTAAGTCCACACAGAATTTATACCACACAATATCAGATAGGAACTTGATCACGTTATCCTAAACAATGCACACTTTAAACAGTAATATCATCAGTACATCTAATCTATTAAGCAAGCAGCTAATAGTGATCTAATCAAACAGCAATCCTATCAACAGCTAACTAATTAACCAGTAAGCTAATTAACTGCTAGGCCCCCGGACAAGCCTTGATTAGTCAGGGAGTGCCCACCCCAGACAGTCCGGCCACAGATTTCATTAACCAGCTTTCTTTTCACATCCATCTTCTCACTGAGTTTGAAGGTAGCAGAGACCATCATGGCTTCCTTGACTGTTAAATGTGGTAATAACATATCATCTTGCATTATTTAACAGGACATCTTCCTGAATGCTTATAGCTTCCTTAAATGCCAATGCCTATAGTGAGTATTCAAGAAGCTACCCTGCAGTCCCCTCTAAAAGCCCCTGTCCCAGTTGGGTCTGTCACAGCTTCACCCTACCAAGGAGAAGGAGTAAACTTAGCCCAAAGATTGTTTTCTACCATTGGCGCCACTAGCTACCTAAACTTCAGGACACCAGCTGGATATTAAAACAAAAACTGTTGGATGTTGTACAATTGTATAAAGTTACCTTTTTCTGCTGGGTTGCAATTCTACAAAAAAACCTTCAAAGATAATTCCACACGGCTTAGTTCAAACAATATTTCCCTTCATATACTCTGTCTTTTTATCCTGATCAAATAATTCACTCTGAAATATTGCATTAGTTGCCAGTTTTGAAGAAATATTAATGTGACATCTTTGAAAAGACAAAAATCAAAATGAAGCAGCAGTTTTTCTAAACTTTCTGACTTGAGAAGGAAGTTACCTTTCCACACATATTCAAATAAATTTAAAGTAATTTACAAAATAATGAACCCTCATTTTCTTTCTCATACAAATGTGAATATGAAAGGTGTTATTTTTATCACTCTCTATTATGCCTCATCTGCAAAAAAACAAAACAAAAAACATCAGTGTTTGGAGAAAAACTCACCTTCAAATGTTCAGAGATGCAGGAGTTTACTGAAGCATTTGCTGAGTGTCTCTGGGGGGGTGGAAAACAAATCACCCAGTCTCTGGCTCTAATTATGTGGTCGAAAAAAAAAACATTGGAATCTATGCATCTGGCGCTCTGTATGTAGATTCGGGGGGCTGGGCCCCGTATGGACAAGCCGCCATTGTGTAGCGCCCTTCTCTAGTTAGGCTGCTGGAATAATTTTGTTTTTGCCTTTTCTGTAGTAGGTAGAGCAGTGATTGATTGTTTTTGTCTGTTCAGGGTTTCCTGAGCTGGATGTTTAATTTCTCTCACCTGCAGAATGAATATATACCATGCTTCAGCCAATCCTTGGAAGGAGGCATTCAGAAGGTGGCTGGGGTGATAAATGTTTGGGAAACATTCCCAAAGTGTTGGGTGTTCGTTCCTTCCCGGGGAGGGTTTCAGTTCTGCTGCCTCTGGGCGAGAGTTAGTAGGACTGAGATTGCAGTCTGAGCCTCAGCAGGATCTGGGCCAAGAGACAGGAGGAGATATCTACAGGATTGTTTGCTGGAGGACATTTTTCTGATGTCCTGGTTTGAACAAGAATCTTTTTATCTCCCTCACTAAGGATCTACATGTGGATGCTGAGTGGCAGACAGCTCTTAGAACACTGACTGAGTAAAGACCTTGATGTAAGTTGTGCAAGTACCAGAAGGGAACTAAGTACCAGAAGCTGTTATATGGACAGGGACTGCTACTGTATGGTCCTAGGTACACTGGCTATTCCCTATTACCTCCAGGAAAGGCTGCTATTAAAAGATTAGTGAGAAGCTTGTCCTCTCATTACTGCTATTGATCATTTTTGAGTATCCTGCAACCCTAAACCCCTGTTAAAGTTCTTCAGCAATAAATACTAAAATTACATCCCCTAGACTGAGCCTGAATTGTCACTGTGCTTGTGTGACTGGAGGCCTCCATAATACAATGGGAGACCTGGGCAACTGTCTGCTGCCAGCTCTGTAGTGAGAACTGAGCGATCAAACATCCCTAATTACTCAGTTCTCCCCCTCCACTGTGAGAAGAGAGGCATGACTGTCAGCCACCAGCTCTATGCTCTCCCCTACCGCACTCACTAGAGTGCTGGGCTATGGAGGAGGCGTTAGGGGCTGGCTTAGGCTGGGAGGCCAGAATACCGACCATATGGTCGGGATCTTTTCAGAGCCTGGACTGGGTCTGTGATGTCAGAACGAGCTTCACACCTGTGATACATAGAAGTACAGACAAAATAGCTGTGGCCACCCTTCTCCTTTAAAATGAACATGTCTTTTTGCTTATTCAGGCAAAATGACAAGTTTTCATGATAGCCTAAAATCCTCCTTACTGTAAAAAAGGACTGTGACCAGGTGCCTAATGTTTAATGCATCCATCCCCATATATAACACACACACAACTAATATTCGCTCATGGGACTTTAAATGAGGCATAATACAAAAGTCATAAAATATCAATTTATTGTACAAGGATTGGGCACATAAATGTATAAAGTACATATAATTTTTTTGGCCACATCAAGCCAATAGGTTACACGTAAAAATATATAATGTACATCAAGCTGGTGTATTTTCCAGTACATGCTTCACATAACCAAAACTGTCCCTGACCTTTCAGAGACCTAGTGGTGACCCCCAGAGAGAGAAGTATACTCACTCAAAACTGAATTTGCTGTAATTCATCATACTAATGCCAAAGGTAACAGTGCCATCTATTGACAAAAGAAAGAACCCACAGTTAAACCCAAGCTTAGGAGAAATCCATTTGATCAAAGTCTACAAATTAGCCAGGCTAGATACCACCTAGCACAACTAAATGTACTAGCAGCCCTGTTTAGGACAAGGGTACTATATATATATATATATATATATATATATATATATATATATATATATATATGAAGGCCAGTATGGTGGCCTTAATTTATGGATAAAGCCTGGGGGGTATTTAAGCAGTCCGATTTGAACCTAGTCACATAGGCGGCACAATGGTTCGCATCAGCTACATAGCACACGCCGATTTGTATCGATTCATGTTGCTTACCCTGTTACCAATTTGTATTGGTTCATGTCATCTCATTGGTTCATGTAATTTTTCCCTACCTACCGATTTACATTGGTTCACATCCTGCCCTACAATCAATTTGTATCGTATACGTTTTTCATACTCGTCACAGTACGATGGGAATCTAGTCACATCAGCGGCACAACCATTCGTATCGGATGCACTACACATACCGATTTGTATTGGTTCATGCCCTATCCTACAACCGATTCGTATCGTCATGTCTTTATTCATATAATTTACCCTACCACCGATTCGTATCGGTTGTATTACCTTATAACCAATTCATATCGGGTCAAACCTTTCATACTTGTCACAGTCAGATTCGGACCTAGTCACATTGACGGCACAACGATTCGTGTCAGAACACATTGCACACTGACTCATATTGGTTTGTGTCATTTACCCTACCTACCGATTCGCATCGGTTCATATCCTAACCTCCTACCAATTTGCATTGGTCTACCTCGTTAACCTGGTTATGTCTTTTACCTTAACTACTATCCTACCCCACAATCAATTTGCATCGGATCCATTATTTTCATACTGACCATAGTCCGATACTAATCTAGTCATCATCAGCGATGCAACGATTCATATCGGATGCACTTCTCACCTATTCAAATTGGTTTAATGGCCTACCCTTCAACCAATTCGTATCGGGTCCAATCTTCGTACCTGACACAGTCTGATTCAAGTCTAGCCTTGTCGGCGGTGACATGATTCGTATCGGATTTATTTTCTCACACTCTCTACCACAGCTACAACCAGTTAGGGTCACAGTTTATTCCCACAAATTTTAAATTCCTGCTATCCTTTTCTTTCTTCACCTGCCAGTAAGGCCACCTTTCTTGCAATCGTTGCACACACGTCTCCAGTAGTACAGACACTTGCAATCGTTGCAAACATGCCTGCTGCAGCTCAGACACTTGCCATTGCTGCATATACTTTTTCTGCAACTCAGACACTTGCAATTGCTGCAAACACGTCTCCAGCAGCACAATCATCTTGCATTCAAGCACATACACAGCTAATGCAATCTTCTTTCGGTCACCATAAAAACACTTTGCTAGCACGTGGCTAAACATAACTTCTTGCAATCTCTGCAAGTGCACATCCAATGCCTCTTGCATTTGCTGCAAGCACAGGCCTCTTGCATTAGCTGCAAACACGCATCCAAACACAGCCTCTTGCGATCGCCGCAAGCACAGCGTCTTGCAGTCGCTGCAAGCATGCATTTAAACACAGTCTCTTGTGATCACTGAAAGCACAGCCTCTTTCAGTCGCTGCAAGCACGCATCCAAATGCAGCCTCTTGCAATCGCTGCAAGCTCGCATCCAAACACAGCCTCTTGCGATTGCCGCAGACACAGCCTCTTTCAGTCATGGCCAACATGCACCCTAAACACTGTCCCTTGTAATAGCTGCAAGCACTCATCCAGGCATGGCCCCTTGCAATGGCCGCAAGCACACATTCAAACATAACATCTTACAATCATTGCAAACTAACATCCAAACACTGCCTCTTGTGATAACGATTAATTGACCGTGATACAATCTCAGGTCTACCCATTCTACCGTTTGACCCAGATTAAATTATATGGTGAAACATGTAGAGAGCAGAGAGACAAACTACATTCTCACCTTCCGACGCTCAGCCAGCAAAGAGGGGGCTATAGCCCACACGGCTTCTTTTTATTAACAATACAACATCACAAAATGCATTCTCATTGGTCAACCCATATAATTCACTTCCCATTTTACACGCCCCCTTGTACTTGGCATGAAACCCTCATTGGTCAGATAGTTTCCTCCCACAAGTCCATTTCACAATCGCCATTGATTCTTCCAGTGAAACAAGAGGAGGGAGAAGGGGGAGGAGGAGGAGGGGGACAGGGTAACAGCTGTCCTTCTAAGTCCATATCTGCAAACAGTTCTCTTGGTCACGAGACCGAAATTCCTTCAGTAAAATGGAGACAGGAAGAGGGGGAAGGGTTGAACACATTTGAAACATGAGGGAAAAAATGGCATCTACTCCCATCTTCAGTCTTTTTTCATTCATTTCAAACAGATTTGTAGTTGTAACTTTAGAACAATATCTGACAAATATTTTCAAGGAAAATATACACTTCATTTCAGTGGTTCTAATCATAACACAAAAATATTAATTTTAGCACGTCTATCACAGCCCCCCCTTAAAATGACTATTTTATCAGTACTGTCCCTATGCTCTCTTTGTCCCTGTGTTTGGCCTCCCTACTGTCAACTATTTTATGTTTCGCCTAGCTTCCAGACAGGGCTATTCCGTAGTCCTTCTTCAACGAAACTTCAGGAGGCACTCAAACACTATTCTTTCCCTCACTTGTAAATGTGGTATGGGTTTTTCTTAACAGGTAAGGACGGTAATGGAGGATACGGTCAATATAACAAAACATTATCGTAACCAATATAAGCAGAAACAAAATTGCTATACCTGGGTACAAATGTGTTATCACCCAAAATTACTGTCCCCAGGTGACATTCTAAATGCACCCCCTTTGTTCACTAGGGGCATATGTTTTACAAAGTAATTTGTGAAGTATCCTCGGCGTTTTGTAGTTAACGAACCTCTGTTGACCATAACAAACATAATTAATCCAAATTTACATTCCCATTACTAAGTTAAATTTCATAAAAGCATCAGTTTCACCGAATTCCTATATTCTCCCTTATTGGGCTTTCAATCATAAACATTTTAATTTTGCAGAAGAACATTAATTTTATATTGGGTTCTTTCCAAAATATTTTATTCCCTAAAGAAACGTATTCATTAAATTACACTAGTTATCAGAACCGATCGATCATACAGTATGAATACTCTTGCCACGTGACTGTTTAAACAAACAGCCCTTGGTTCAGTCTTAAAGATTCATTGTGCCCTCATAGGGATCCATCTAGAAAGGCACAACACCCCTTTCCACTGAACACATTCGTCAATCCAAAATCTGGAAAATTACCTTTTAATGCATAAATATGGCTCTATCATACTGCACCATCTGTTCATATTGTATCTTTAATTTTCACTATTTTATCTGACCTTTCTTAAGCTATGCAGATTAACACCATATTTCATTCTCTTTGAAACGACACCCTTAAAGTAAAATGTTCTTCAAACCAAATGGTGCAAAATCCCACATTTTAGTAAAATACTAGAGAGAGAGAGAGAGAGAGAAAAAAAGAAAGAGAGAAAGAAAGCAAGAAAGCAAGAAAGAAAGAAAGAAAGAAAGAGAGAAGGAAAGAGAGGGATAGAGAGAGAGAAAAAGAGAAAGATCTCTATATCAAACAAAAACTATATTATTAATAAGGAATTTCCTTCAGATCTCCAAATGATTGTGTACAAATCACCTCTTATTAAAAGATTTTACCCTATAATAAACCTTTCACTAATCTCAGTGAACTCTCAGGCCACGTACACACGAGGAGACATGTCCGATGAAATCGGTCCGGGATATTTTGGTCTGATGTGTGTACACACCATCAGACCAAAATCCCAGCGGACAGAGAACGCGGTGACGTAGACGACACCGACGTGCTCAAACAAGGAAGTTCTATTCTTTCATGCATGTGCGAATCAATTCGACGCATGCGTGGGATTTCGGTCCGATGGTTGGATGTACTAACCATCGGACATGTCCGATGGACAGGTTTCCAGCGGACAAATTTCTAAGCATGCTTATAAACTTTTGTCTGCTGGAAATCTGTCCGCTAGGCCATACACACGATCGAACTTGTCCGCGGAAACTGGTCTGCGGACCAGTTTCAGCGGACATGTCTCCTCGTGTGTACGCGGCCTCAAAGTCATTTAAACTCATCACTAGAAAATGTTTTCACTTGAAAGTCACATGTTGGTTCAAACACACAGAAGGCAATTTGTCACAGCATGTGGGTCTGTGTAACCTGATCTCCAACAGCTAGGATCACATCTCCTTAATTCTCTCTTAAAGGAAACATCTGTTCCCCCCACTGCTTAGAGAAGATTGTACAAGCTTATACGATACTCCATATACCACACAATCGAATTGTATAATTTTTCTCATTTTTAACCCTTTTTCAAAAATTTTTAAACATATTTGGTTTGTACATCAGCCAAAAATCATGTACATTACATTATAATATGAAATTTCTTGACTACAGCAGCGACAAAAGATCGTTTAGAAGACAAACTCGTGAAATTCACAGACTAGCTCCAGCCTAATGAACTGTGAAGTGGCCATCTTCACGAGAACCTCCTCCAACCAATACAAAACCTCCACCCTGTCAGAAATGTCACATTATAAAAACTTTTTAACACTTGTTTGTTTTTATTTTATTTTTACCGTTTTTACTATTTTTATATATTTTTTTTTTTTTTAGATTGAACATAACTTTCATATTTTGATATGTTCCCTGTTTTAGAATCTGTTGTAAACCATGCTGTTTACCAACATCTGAGTTTTTATACAATTCTTTACACAATCTTAATCAATAATTTTCTCTTAAACCTTTGTTCTGATCCCATGTTTGTGCTTTGCCATATCATAACACATTTTCAGTTGTTTAGGCTAGATATTCATAAACATTTACAGACAATAATAAAATTAATTTTCTCATTATAGAACTTCTTTACACTCTGACATTAATTAACTAATTATCCTATGAAATATATCACAGTGATTTTGGGACTCAAGACCTGTAGTTACTTTAAACTTATCCGGGACCCCCCTTGGGACCCCTCTATATATCAGGGCCTATATCACACATATATCAGCTATATTCCAACCCACAGATTCCCAGTGGTCGCAATCACATGTATTTAAAAAAAGATATATATAGTTTCATTCAGATGTGGGTGGCACAGTCCATCGTATCTCATCTCCAGAGAATGTTTTTGCGAAGGAACCTTTTATTCATCACCCAGGGGATATCGATAATTATCGCTACCTACATCAGAAATGCAAGAAAAACTCGTACATGGATATTAGTTAATTATTTTCCAAGAAAGGTCACATAATTTTCAAAGTATCAGACTGTAATTGCAACTGTCATCGCCCATGACAACCTAATCTAGAGATTGTCTCAAACAAGACATCAAAAGGGGATAATAAATGCCCTTGGGGAATACCGTATACTATGCCTGAGGGTGGTATGGTATGTCATGTGGAATAAAACCATTTAAATGTGATATGTAACACTTTCTAATGTGATACCCAGAGGCCTTCATCCTTCATTTGTGACTGTGAGCGCAAGGACTGTAGCAATGAACGCAAGGGCTTACTCTCTTTGTCTACCCAACTCGGCTACCCCATGAAAGCGGAGTCTACCTCTGCATCTCTGCATCATTCTCGTCCTCCGTGTTTGTCCAATGAAATGGCATTATCATACCCCCCTTGGACAAACCCAAGGAGAGAAGAAGGACCGGTGCGCCGCAGAGCACAGAAGCCAGTATGGGCAATGGGCAGCGGGTAGGAGGGGACACCAACTGTGTTCACAGGGGACATGGGGTTTGGGGCAGGACGGGGCAAGGCCTCCAGCAGAGAAGAGCATCCGGGCAGGCCCATGCTTCCACCAGCCGGGCATACAGTTGGGCAGAAAATGAGGGGAAGGAAGGGACAAGTACCATAGTAACAGGCCCAGGGTACCACATTACAACAGTCAAACTGGCAAAAAGACCTTTATGTATCAGAGTATAAATCATACCACCATCAAAGCCAGTGAGAAATATTAAAAATCATTGTGAGTCACCAAAACTCCTTCTTACATATTACCATCAGTTGTTATAAACGTGTAACATGTTGCAAGTCGGCAGTCTTTTTTTTCCAAGAGGAGGGGTGTAAAGGGGGCTGGGGGAGGTCCTCCAACCTACAACTGCAATCGTGGCAGACATTCCTCACACACCCAGTGTGTGCCACTATTACTGGGGCAGAAGTTTACCTTACGGGATCAGGAAGTCAGCTGATGACTATTAAAAAGAAGCCCCAATATACAAATATATGTAGATATACAAATGGCCTGCGTTATCCCAAAAACCTCAAACTTCTGTGAATCAAAAAGATACACCAGCAGCTGCTGAGATTTTAAACAGATAAATTGTGATAAATACATCTCCACATAGATCTACACATACACATATATATATATGGAACAGCAATAAGCCGTGTCTGCTATAAACGTAATTGCTTGTCCCAGTGTTCCTTTCAGACTGACGGGAGAGGGGGGAGAGAGAGAGGGAGAGGGAATTAATTATGTCCAGCAGAGAAAGAGTTAAGTGAAGGGGGGAGGGGGGATTCCTGTGTGTCAACTTTAAAGAACTTTTGGCCATGCTTAAAAGTACTATGGCTTTGCTAGCTCGTCCCAGAACCGTACAGACAGTCAGAGAAACCTGATCTGAGCCAGGCAATAGGGTTTGTTTTCTTATTTTTTTTCAACAGCTAACACATGTGGTCAATAAGACATATGAAGGGTTAAGTATGCTGCGAGGGGAGGGGAGGCCATCAGCACAAAAGCACAGCGATCTTCGAAAATAATTTTCACTGATGCTCCGGGCTTCATGGCAGGGGAGGGGGAGGAAATGTGAAGGGGGGGGAGGAAAACACCACACAGCCAGCTTTCTTGGACTGCTTGCATTAACCATACAAAAATGCATGTAAAAATGCATGGCACTTTATAACACGGACAAACAACAAAACTCAAAACTCACAGAATACACAGAATACGACTGTTTCAGCCCTCTGCCTGTAGAGCGTTAATTACCCCTAACCCCGATATATAAATATAACTAAAAAGATATTTAACGTGTTCACAGAGCTCTCTATATCGACACCACGTGGCTCAAATCTTTACTAAAAGAAAAGAACCCAACGTAATTCCGTGTCTATCCAAAACCATATTTCCCCGAAACTCCTCTTCAGACCAGACATATGTGCATATTGCCAACCTCACTTAACCCAACACCAGCAAATCACGGATGTTTTTTTTTTATAGGAAGGATTTTATCGGCACCATACACACATAAACATCTCCACCTCAAGACACACCACCGTGCGTCACCGGGTCAGGACCCCTGAAGAGAAGATAGTGTCCACCCGCCAACTACAGACATACCCCAGAAACAGTCACATTCAAACTAACATAAAACATAAACTTCAAACCGGCAGAAAGGTGCGGGTCGTCTTTAAAAAGATACTTCGCTCAAGAAAACACGAACCGTCTTTGATCAGGTGGGGCACAACACAAAGACAGAGAGAATGAAGGGCGCCTGCACGGAATCGGACTGCGGCAAGAAGCGCATCCATGGAGGTGATCAGCCTCAATCCACACAGATGCGCACCCCGGCATATCGGGGTGCTGTATCCCCCACAATAGAGCAAAGTACTCACGGGACTGTGATAGATCATCTATTTGTGATATCCTCAAACAATTTTATAAACCTGTCCATGCCCCATTTAAAGTCCCATGGCCCATTTCTTCAGCCAAGCCAAGAGGTTGATACCCAGGAAGTGGAAGGAAACAGAATGCCCCATGGTATGGGAATGGTTCGATTCCGTGGAAGAAACATACATGATGGAAGATCTTAGAGATAGCCTAGAAGAATTCAGCGGTAACAAAAAATGGGAAAATTTGAAAATTTTTAAAAGATCATGGAGTTATGCAGAAAACCTACGAGCAGACGTTTAAAGGGTTTAAAAAAAAAAAAATTCATAAAAAAAATTAAATGGTGAGGTGGGAAGGGGAGGGGGGAGAGGGAGGGGTGGAGGGATGGGGAGAAAAATAAGTTGTTTTGTTTTTTCTTAAAGGAAATAAAATAAAATGTTTTCTTCATCCTTAAAAAAAAAAGTAACTGAAAAGAAAACTATTTCAAATTAAATAAATTACCACAGATGATGCAAATCTGAAACAGAGACGAAAACAAGCATCACCCCGTGAGCTGGTCTCTTGTATGCGGTTTAAGCTGAATGTGGATTTAAAAAAAATGTTTTATTTAATTATCAACATATCATTTTTCACTTTACACATCAGCTGTCTTGTTTTCTGTCACAGTATAATCAAATCTAGAACCAGTCTAATCCAATTAAAGTGGTACAAAGGGCACACTGTGTTGGCGGAGCACCTGCCATAACTCGCAAGTATACTCTGTACTTACCAACTAGTCTCATCCTCTCCAGCAATGCAAGTTTCACACTCCCCCTCATCGCTCCATCACCATGGTTGCTTTCCTAATGTTTTTTGAGGTCCATTATCTTCTGTCTTCTGCCATTGGTCAGACACTGATGATGTAAATCGCTATACCCATATGGACAGTCAGTGTACAATAAAAAATAAATTGCTTGCAGGATAGGAAAAAATTCTTACAATATACGTGTCTCGTCGGCCATAATTGTCTGCCTGCTAAAAAAAATATAACTTTATTTATACATTTTTTATTGTTTAACGCCACACATGCAGTAAGACTCCAGAAAAGTGTAAAATTGACTCTACAATATGGAAAGGATAGCGGGGCACTGGCAGTACCCCATCCCAAAATGTACTTTTTTGCTTCCCAGATACAACAGTTAGCAGGATGGGGACGGGAAGAAACAGAGGATCCGAATAGAAACTTAGTGATTAGCAAGGTTCCATCATTAAAGGCAGCCTTCCATATTCAGATGGATTTGCCAAGTATGCCACACTCAGCACCCACAGGAATCCTCCTCAGAAAGGTATGGGGGGAGTTACGGAAGACAGTGGGGACAGAGGGAGTGCTACCATTCACTCCAATATGGAACAATCCTAGATATGCAGAGTTACAGGATTTATTAGGCTTTTCCCCTTGGAAAAAGAGGGGAATATGGTTCTTCTCACAGCTGTACGAGGGCCAGGCACTGAAAACCTATGAACAGTTGTGTAGAGAATACCAATTAGCCCCACGAGGCTTTTATCAGTATCTCCAGCTTAGGCATGCTTTACAGAAACAACAACAAATACGATCGCTGGGGGTAACATCGCCGTCACCTATGATGACGGCGGTTTTACAAACAGAGGTTCGGAGAGGACTGATAACTAAAATATATGAGGGACTGCTCACAACAATTCAGAACCATGTCTCTTTTAGAAGCCGAAGGAAATGGGGGGAAGACATTGGGGAGATAGGCGAGGACCAGTGGGAGAGAGCCTTGGAATCTGTTCCGGTGGTCTCCGTCTCTGCGTCTCACAAACTTTCACAACTCTTCATCCTACACAGGGCGTATAGAACAGCACCACAACTACACAGATGGGGAAGAAGGGATACCCCTATGTGCCCAAAGTGTAAGGTTCAGCAGGGGGACTTTATACATTTAATTTGGAGATGCCCAAAGCTGCATAGGTAATGGGAAGAAATATCTAAATGTATTACCAGTGTAGCACAGGTACCAGTTCCATTGGATCCCCTGGTATACCTATTAGGGGTCATTGACCCGGGAGAGTACACAAAAGGAAAGTACTGTATGATAACAAGATTGCTGTATTTGGCAAGAAAACTCATTGCATGTCAATGGATGGCTCCGGGAGTTACCACAGGGAAACAATGGATTGCATATGTCAACTCCCTGTTGGGTAGAGAACATCTGGCCTACAAACGAAGGAAAGCAGAGGGTAAATTTGAGGAAATTTGGCATTCCTGGTTGGGAGATGAGAGTGTTGCACCTTCAAAACTAGTGATGGATAGATTTTCTATGTAAAGTGTAGTGGGCAGGGGGGGAGGAGGATGGGATATAAAAATATAAGAGAAAGGTACATTGGAATACCACGTGAATGTAAAAACGTTGTAGAAATGTACACTAGATGAATTGTAAAGGATGCTGAATAGGCATGTTTATGTATGAAATACGAAAAAAAGAAAAGAAAAATAAAGTGGATTAAAAAAAAAAAAAAATTGAGGATGGAAGCTAAACAAGTATTTTTCCTAAAACATATTTTAATCAATTTTTTAATGTAAAGTACGCAGAGGTTTACTGTATATTACACATGCACATATTGTACAGTTACTTTCATAATATTTGTTTATTCTAATTTATTATCAAGAACATTATTCACTTTTTTTTTTTTTAATCAAGAAAAAGGTTTTATTGAAAAAAAATATGTAACATACAAAACAATTCACACGGTTGTACTTGCAGCAAGAATATAAATATAATACTCAGAACAATACACGGACAGGGTTAGTCCAAAAGTAAAGGTAGAGAACAACTAAGTAACCCTCCCCTGTATAAAGGTACCATATGCCCTGACAGTAGAATTAAGTTGAATCAAAAACAGTGAATCACTATTCAAATGCTACAATCCCAACTATAAAATTCCAACAAACACACAGTCATAGGAGATAAACACTATTACAAAAGTGCATCCAGCATAGTTGTACAAGCTGGCATCAACATTGTGATTGTGTATAGTGTACGAACACAAGCAAGTCATGGGATCCTCATTCTGCCGAGAACCTCGGCCGTGTGTACACTCTCGGCGAGCATCCCGTCGGGGAAAGCCGCCGAGAGAAAATAGAGAGCAGGTTCTCTATTTTCTCGGCGGCCCGTCGGGATTAGTAGCTGGTCGCCTTTCCCGATGGTCGCCGATTCTGACGGCCGGCCGAGAACCTCGACGGGCCGAACGATGTGTTCCGCCCCTCAAGGTTCTCGTACGTGTATACGCCGCCTTACACCTGACCCTGCCTTCGCCGACCATGTACAGAAGTAATAAACTCTAGACATGTGCATTTGTTTTCGTTAGAATGCATTTTCGTCCAAAAATCAGTTTTTTTCGTTATCGTTTTAACAAACGATAACGAAAGCGCAAGAAACGAAAACCGAAAGATCCAACATAAAAAATGCCTTATTTTGTTTTCGTTGCGGTAAAAATTCGACATTATAGAGATAAGATTCAACATCATAGAGAAAAGATTTGACATCATAGAGAAAAGATTCGACACTATAGAAATAATAGATTCGACATTACAGAGAATAGATTTTGATTTATGAGAAAATAGATTCGACATTATAGAGAATAGAAGGCTTATGGTGTATATCGAAAGTGCTAAGCAGATTCGACGGAGAAGATATACTGCACTCGTACATTTTAATGCTCCGCCCATAGGCTATAGAAACATTCTAATGTTGGTTGACTATGACTAGTAATAATAATATAATTATTTATTATTATTATTACTAGTCATACAACATTAGAATTCTTGTAGGCGGGATATTCGACTGGAAATGTACGATTCGGCATAAAGTTTCGAAGTTCCGTCGAATATTCTTTGACCATTCGACAGAAACCAAGTATTATTGGATTTTCAGATGAAAGCTATTCCCCAACGAAAAACAAAATAAATCAAAACGATTTTCGGGAGTAACTAAATAAATTTATTTTCCAGACAAAAACGAAACAAAATATTCCAGTCTGCACATGTCTAATAAACTTTAATGCAAGAGTGCATTCTCCATCCCATCCCAAACATTGACACATTAGACTTGTAATAGCCTGTCTATCACCAATTGAGCTGGCCCCAACCCGGGGGTATCAAGCCAGGGCTGCCACAATGAGTAAAATTTCTTAAGTGCGTTTCTGTGTTGGTATGTGAGCTTTTCTCGTATCAACAAGCTATTCACCATCTCCACCCATTGACACTCTTTCGGCACTCTTGGGGTAATCCACAATCTCGCTATAGCCTTCCAGGCAACATACAACAGCCGCATTACAGCCGAGTGGCCATTGGGTGAAAGTGAAGGCACCTCGAAGGCACCCAGTAAGCATACTATGGGATCTTGCGTCACCGGAAAGCCATAACCCTGAGATATGGTGGTAATAACAAACTGCCAGTACCTGAAAAGCTTTGGACATTTCCACAGCATGTGTAACAAATCACCATCATGTGCCCTTCATTTTGGACATAACGGGGAGTCCCTTAGTTCCCATTTGTGTAACCGGGTAGGGGTCCTATAAACCCTGTGTAGCATGAATAAGTGTGAAAGTCTATGCTGTGGAGAGACCGAGACCAGTGAGGCAGAGGATAGGCACAGTTCCCACACCTCGCCATTGATGGGGCCCAGATCTTTTTCCCAACCCTTCCTACATGTCAGGGTGGATGCATCGTGAGTGGCACTGAGCAGTTTGGCATATATTTGTGAAATCATACCTTTCTTTTCTGTAGCTATCACAACATCATTATATAAGGGATGTCTTAACATTGTAATAGGGGAGAGTCTGGTCTCACTTTGTATGACGTGTCTCAATTGCAAGCACTTGTAAAACTGGGTCCTATCAAGAGCAAACTCTTCCCCCAGGTCAGTGAACGACTTAAGAACTGGTCCCACAAACAGCTGAGATAAGTAATGGATCCCTGCCGTTTCCCAGAAGCGGTAACCCCTGAGCTTGGAAAGCTCCCTATAGTAGGAATTCCTCCAAATGGGAGTAAAGGAGCATACTCCCTTAATGTTCAGAATAGACCGAACATATTTCCACAAAGGGCCAGATTCAGGTAGATGCGCGCATATTTTATCCGGCGTAGCGCAGCGCATATACGTTACGCTGACGCGAACTAGTGAGTCAAGTACAGTATTCACCAAGCACTTGTTCGTTACTTTGCGACGGAGTAACGAAAATGCGATGGCGCAACCCGACGTAAGTGTAAGTGGGTGTGACCATACGTAAATGATGGGCGGAGCCTTGCGCAGAGACTTACGTTCAGCGCATCATCCACGTAGCATGCGCAGTGAGGGAGGTGCTCCACTCGCTCCCCTGTGCGCATGCTCACAACTTCCGTCGGCACCACTTCATGGGAAACGGCAGCGCAATGTGTTCCGTTGCGCGTATAAAAGCGGCCGTAGATGCGCCTTTCCGGCGCAAAAGTATATCCGGTTCCCCCCACCCCAGGGAAGTAACTTTTGCTGTGCAATGGCTGCTCCCGTTCCCCGCAAAGAGAGGAGAAACCTCAACCTTAATGCCCAGGAGCTGTCTGTAGTCATCTCGGCTATGGAGACCTACAATGATTTCCTCCATGGCAGGAAAAGTCGCAAGACAAGCCGGGACAGGAAGCAGGGCATCCTGGAGAGCATTGCTGCCAGGGTCAACATTTTGGGCTATTTCACCCGGACTGCTGCGGACATTTACGATTTTAGGGGAGGAAAATCCGGGGCAAGGTGGCCACTATCAGGAGGCATGAGAGGGGCACAGGGGGTGGACCCCCATGTGCGGTCAGCCTGACCATGGAGGAGGAGGTGATCGCCCGCTGCCTGGAGAGGGAGCAGTTGGAGGGGGTACCGGGATATGATTCCATGGAGGGAGGCTCCAGGACAGGTAAATGTCTTTTAACCCTCTATTTGGTGTGTTGCATGTGGGGGGGGAGGGTACATGTGCCAAGTGTGTGGGACCACCAACATGTGTCTGCTTTGTGTCATCCACAGATGACGGAGCTGGGCCATCATCTGCCGGCGGCCAGTCCACCCCATCCCCACAACTGCATCCTGAGCCCGACCTCCTGGGTGGTGAAGACAACGAGGTGGAGGGGAGTGCCCACACCTCACCTGCTGAGGTGGTTGAGGAGGAGCCTGTTGTCACCGAGCAGGAGTTTGTTCTATTTTTGGAGGAGTCCTCCCCTTCAGCAGGGCCCTCTCAAATCCCCTCCCCCATCCTAGGAAGCCCCTCAAGGGCGACTCCATCCCCCCGGGGAATACCATCTCCTGGCCCCAGGAAGGCCACCTGGAAGACCAGGGGGGTGTCTGATGTGGTCCATGACCAGATGGCAAGGGACCAGGCCAGGCAGACCCAGCAGATGGGGGAGATAGCTGGGCACCTAGACGGGTAGCTGACAGCCTGGGCTCCGTGTCCCAGATGACCAACGCAGTGCAGGATGTCAGCTGCAACTGTGCTGCAGTGGTGACCAGCCTGGGGGAGGTGCAGGCTGATCTTCGGCACCTCACTGCAGCCGTCCAGGCCAACACTGCTGCCATCCGGGACCAGGGGAGGCAGAGGCAGTGGGCCCAACATTATCAAGTGACCCGGCAGCTGAGGATGCAGGCCCACACCAATTCCTACCTCGGCCGGATTGCCATGGCCTTGGAGGGCATGCAGGCCACACCTGCCAGGAGTGGCCCACCCGGGGATCAGCCACCTCCAGATGCCCCCCCACCCCACCCACTCCCTACAGGCAGCTGAGGAGCCAGAGAGGGCCCACTAGAAAGAGCCTCCGTCAGCCCAGATGAGGGCTTTTTGGGGTGGTTTTTTTTTCGGCTCAGGTTATGAGCTTTTTATTTTTTGTTTTATGTTGCTCAGGTTATGAGCTTTTTATTTTTTGTTTTATGTTGCTCAGGTTATGAACTTTTTATTTTTTGTTTTATGTTGCTCAGGTTATGGGCTTTTTATTTTTTGTTTTATGTTGCTCAGGTTAGGAGCTTTTTATTTTTTGTTTTATGTTGCTCAGGTTAGGAGCTTTTTATTTTTTGTTTTATGTTGCTCAGGTTATGAGCTTTTTATTTTTTGTTTTATGTTGCTCAGGTTATGAGCTTTTTATTTTTATTTAAACTGCACACGGTCAGTAGTGCAGGGGACAGTGTGAATGGTGTGTGAATGTGAGGGGGTGGCACTCCTGCCAGTAAGGGGTGTCACCCTCGGCCGTTGGGGAGAAGTTATCCCCACGGCTGTGTGAATGGTGTATGAATGGACAGCGACACCATTGGGGCCTTGACGCGGCGTTGCTGCTCCCAAGTCCTGCATGTTGGACTTGGGCTAATCCAATGTGATGTGGATGTGGTGTGTGCATTGTCCGTGTGATCAATGTTTTGGTTTATTGTCCAAAGATGCCTACGGCGAGGACCCTCCTGACTGCTCTTTCATCAGCTGACTGGGTCTCCTCTGGCAGGGGGGGGCTGTATGGTTGGGGGGTCAGGTCATCACGTATGTCAATCTGCAGGCCCTTTCTCATGGCAAAGTTGTGCAGAATGCAACATGCACCGATGATCTGACACACGAAGGTAGGGGAATACAATAGGGCCCCCCCAGACTTATCCAGGCAGCGGAAACGGGACTTCAGGTGCCCAAATGTTTGCTCCACCACTGCACGAGTTTTGATATGTGCCGCATTGTATCTTCTCTCTCCTCTGGTTTGGGGGTTCCGGAAAGGAGTCATTAGATGGGGTCCCAGTGCATATGCAGAGTCACCTGTAAGGGAAAAGACAGGAGGATGTTAGTCATGCATGTGCCCCTTGTGATATGTGCATCATGGGGGGGGACAGTCATGCCTGCCACCCATGTCACTCACCAACCAGCCAGCTGTCCCCATGAATCTGAAGAGGCGATACACCTCCTCATCACCCATGCCAAAGAGGCTCATGCGCGTGCGGTATATCCTCTCACGTGCCCGCCTCCTCCGTACCGGGGGACCCATTAGTAGTGCTAGGACCACGGCTGCCCCTGGCATGTTGGCACACAGAGGTGTTGTCCTTGCAAGTGTGGTTGTTCAGCTTGCTATTTTCGTCGGTAACGCTGCTGCTGTACCTGCTCTCCTGCTGACCTTTGGCCGTCAGGAGTAAAGATAAAGCAGCTATTTGTAGGAATAACTTTGCGACAGACGGACGACTTACGCGCGGCGCATGTAGCCAGCGTCTGGTGCTAATCCATTTGCGAATCAGCATATCTCCCTCATTTGCATATTTGAATGGGAAATCAATAGGCGCGACGGATGCGCCAAGCGAAAATATGCGCTTAAGATACTCTGCCGCAGGATAGTTAAGCCGGTCGGAGAAAGCCCGTTTTCTGTCACATCTAGTTTGGTGGGTACGGCCACATAGATACTACGGCGCATCTTGACAGTTACGCGGCGCATAGCGATATACTCCAGCGCAAGTCTTTCTGAATCTGGCCCAATGTGTTTAATAGGACAATAGTAGGGAGTGTCTGCGATAAGTGCAGAAACCCTGCCTCTAAATATGTTAGAACCGGGAGCCCAGACCCTGGTGGGATTAGTGGTGCTCTAAGGCCTTGTACACACGATAGGATTTATCCGATGGAAACGGTCCGACGGACCGTTTCCATCGGATATGTCCGCCAGGCTGTTTTGATCCGATGGCTGTACACACCATCGGTTCAAATTCCCCGCCGGCGGACAGCGTGGTGATGCGGCGGTGACGTTGACGCCGCCACGTCACCGCACCAGGAAGTGAAACACTTCCGCGCGCATGCGTCAAATCGATTCACAGGATCCGACGCATGTGCGGACAGATATGTCCGCTGGTTAGGCGTACTAACCAGCGGACCAATACCGACGGGCAGCTCTCCGGCGGAAAAGTTTCAAAGCATGCTTTGAAACTTTTCCGCTGGAGAAATCCGTCCAAATCTGTCCGCCGGCCCCTACAGACGAGCAGATTTTTCGGCTGAAATGGTCGGTCGGACCATTTTCAGCGGATAAATTCCCTCGTGTGTACGAGGCCTAACTGGATCATCTTTGTCAACAACCCCCCAATTACCCAGATGTTGAATTTGTGAGGCCACAAAGTAATAACGAGCATGTGGAACTGCCATTCACCCCTGATCTTTATCTAACTGTAACGTAGAGAGACGTATCCGCGCCATCTTACCTCCCCAAATCGATCTGCGCAAACCATTTAAGTGTTATCCAGACTGGAGTGTTATGAAAAACATAGAGGAGCTGGGGGGCCCACACGATCTTAATAAGGTTAGTTCTACCAGTGACCGAGAGAGGGAGTTTCTTCCAAGCCACACACTTCGTTCTTAATTTGTGAAGTAATGGGGCCAAGTTCAAAGAAAGATATTGGGTCGGGTCTGGGGTCACCTGAATTCCCAAGTATCTAAATTCCTTTACCACCAATATGTCCTTGGCGCAATCAGGTAAGGGATCAGTTAGGGGATCCAAGGGCATGAGCACTGATTTGTTCCAATTGATGCTGAAGCCTGATAAGTCTCCAAAGTCAGCGATTAAAATCATCGCATTCCGCAAAGAGGCATCAGTGTCTCCCAAATATATTAAAGTGTCATCTGCAAATAAAGAAATTATGTCCTGCCTGGCACCCCTGGTAAAACTAGTAATGCCAGGCGAGGCTCTCATATGAATTGCCAGAGGTTCCAGAGCCAGGGCAAACAGCAGGGGCAAAAGCGGGCACCCCTGCCGTGTTCCCCTGAAAAGCCGGAAGGAGTCTGAGGCCTCGTACACACGAGGCAATCTATTTGTTCAAATCGGTCGGACCAACCGATTTGAACAGATCTGTCTGCTGGGATTTTGGTTTGCTCGCGTGTACACACGAGCAAACCAAAATCCCCGCCAGCAGACGGCGCGCTGACATGTCGGTGACGTGGCGGTGACGTTGACGCCGCAACGTCACCGCACCAGGAAGTAAAACACTTCCGCGCATGCGCCGAATCCATTCGGCGGCGGTGCGGGACGACATGTCTGCTGGTAAGTGTACTAACCAGCAGACATGTCGGGCGGACGGATTCCCACCCGATAGATTTCAAAGCATGCTTTGAAATCTGTCGGGTGGCCAAATCCGTCGGCTCGGCCGTACACACGATCGAATCTGTCTGCTGGGACGGTCTAGCAGACCGTTTCCAGCAGACAGATTTGATCGTGTGTACGAGGCCTGAGACCTCTCCATTAATTCTCATCCTTGCCAGCGGTGAACTATAGAGCAGCTGAACCCACTTCAAAAAAGAAGGACCCACCCCAAATCTACTCAAAACGTCCCATAGATATGGCCATTCAACGCTATCAAACGCTTTAGCCGCGTCTAGGCAAAATATGGCCCTATTGCCTGGATTATCGACTGGTATTTGCAGATTAAGAAACAACCTACACAGGTTTTGTGAGGTAGACCTAGTTGGAATAAAGCTGAATTGATCCCTGTGCACCACATGGTGTATGCACTTAGACAACCTAATGGCCATAACCCTGGCCAGAAGCTTCACGTCAAATGTCAACAGGTAAATAGGGCCTCATTCATATGGGGGTGAGCTCACCAGTTCTAAAAGGCCGTGTTATAGACATTCAAAAGGATAGGGATAAGCTGTTCAGAGTAGCGACTATAAACCTCAGAGGGAAGGCCATCAGCTCCTGGCGCCCGCCCGTTTTGAGCCTGCGCCAGTGCCTCCAGGAGTTCCTCCCTGGTCAAAGGGGCGTTAAGCAAAGCTACAGCCGAGGCGGGTAGACTTGGGATAGGATATCTATCCAAGAAGGAGTGTAACTCCTCAGGAGAGGGGCTAACCTTGGACGTGTAGACATCCTGAAAACATTTTTTTGAAGCAGCCCATAATGGAGTGTGTGGAGTAACATACCTCTCCCTTTGCGTCCACGATGGCCACAATATGGGAGGGGGGTTGCTGCGATCTAGCCCGGAGCGCTAGCATATGGCCTGTATTCTCCCCCTCCTCAAAGTGCTTTTGTTGCAAAAAAAAAAAAAAACTCTTGTTTTCTGCTAGTTGAAGGGATAGATTTTTGAGCATGGTCTGAGAGGCTAGCCATTTCCTTTTGAGGGGTCTGTTACTTAATCCGCCTCTGATCGGTGGGCCTCTTCCAGGGCCTGCATCTCCCACTCCTTAGTACTAGACTTAATACGGGTTATAGCTCTGATAAATTGGCCACGCATGTAGGCCTTGGCCGCATCCCACACCACTTGCAGATCTGACGATCCTATATTGTCCCTAAAGAACTCATTAAGGAGCAACGGGATCGGGTCAGAGGCCGGCATAAGAGACAGCCAGAATGGATTGAGCTTCCAGAGGTTGGTACCCACGCTTGCCCCTAGCCCCAGGTCTACTGTCAATGGAGAATTGTCTGAAGTGTGCCTAGGGTGATATTGGGAAAGCTTCACCAGGGGCAACAAGAGATCATTCCCTAAACCCATATCAATCCTTGATAATCCCCCCACAGAGGCCGACTGGCACAAAAATACTTTGGCATCAGGGTTGTGCATTCTCCATACATCAGTCAGACCCAACTTACCCACCAGACGGGCAAACAGTGTTGAACCTCTCCTCCCCCGTGTACCCTCATCCACACCTGGTTTAAATGTGTCCTTCTCGTAATCCATAAAATTGTTAAAGTCTCCCATGACCAATACAGGAATACCGGGAAGACAAGACATAAATTCAGCTAAAGTCTTAAGAACACTAGAAGAGAACGGAGGGGGGATGTATACTCCTGCCAACACACACTTTGCCCCAAAAAGGGAGCAAAAGAGGAAAACGTATCTACCCTCAAGATCAATCTTAGCGTCTATGAAAGAGAATTGAGTACCCCAACGAATCAGGACACTCACCCCTCTCGAGTACACCGAATGGGTGGCATGATATTGATGACAAAATTGTCTTGTCGCAATTTTTGGAGTGGACCCTGGGGGGAGGTGAGTCTCCTGTAGACAAATCACATCAGCACCCAACCTTTTATTAGTGTGTAACACTGCCAGACGTTTAACCTGGTTATTTAGCCCCCGGACATTCCATGAAAGACATCTGGTTAACTTAGACATTGCACCTTCAAAAGAGTAAGAGCAGGATAATAGATATGTGCATTCCCGTTCGTACGAATGTTATTTTCGTACGAAAATGTTCATTTTCGTACCCGCGGGATAATGTGTACATACGAAAACGGTAAAGCACCAAAATACGAAAACGACGGGATAACGGATGAGCCGCATAACGAACGACCGCAAATACGAACGAACGATCCGACGGGAAAAAACGACAAAACGAAAATGGCAAAATAACGAAAATTAAATCTGTATCAAGAGGTTTGCATTGTGTATTTTGTTTGAATCCGTTTTGTGTTCGTTTTCAGTTGTATGTTCATTGTTCAATGACATCTATAACAAAATAATTTCATTATGTATATTGAATGAATTCCTTTTTCTGTTTTCTGTGTATTCAAAATACTGAAGGCAAATTTTTTGTTATATCAACATACGAAAATAACAAAAGAAACGTGTTCAAATGCAAATCTTTTGTTTATGGTTTTTTTAATGGCCAGAGAGTTAGGCTGGCCATACATGATAAAATTTTCTGTGCAATTTTCTTTAGATTTACCTTCAACTATGTAGTGCAAGGGCCTGCCTGATTGCATACAATTGAAAGTGTTGTTTAGTTTGACCTCATATATGGCTTTTGGTAAATCTAAAAGAAAATTGTACAAGAAAATTGAACATGTATGGCCAGCCTCAGTGACTGAAAGCAGCTTCTCTTTTGTGCAGAATAGTGAGTACACTTGTACAGTAAAGCCTAATAAACTTTTCTGTGGATTTTCATCTGAAGGGAGATCAGTTGGCCAGACTTCTGAACCCAAAAATGGTTTTCTGATGCAGTTTAAAAACGAACAAATTTTCTGAGAACGATCGGAAAACTATCGTTTTTATGTTTGTTGTTAAATTTGTCTGACCAAGTGTATGGGGCTTAACAATAGTATTTGGTGTACACTTGGTGCACATTTTCTGTGCACATGTCTACAGGATAATAAGATATCAGCATATATAGGTGAAAAGGACAATGGTCAGAACTACATTCAGCACAAGTAAGAAAAGACAGTCCATTAGAATGCAACAGGTAAAAAGTTTGGCTTGGCAGGATTCCATGTGGTAGATGAACAAAAACGTGGACATATAAGGTATGGGACAGAAAAAACAAAAAAAGCAGCGAAAAGCAAAAATCAGCAGCAAGGTTCCGGGTCACAGTAAAATCTTCTCTCAGCAAAAACAAGTGTAAACCGGCCAACATGGCCAGGGGGATCTAGTCAACAGGGCACTTCAGGGCCTATAACAGACCCTTTCGGGGGGCAACAGTGGAAGCGCACTGCAGTGTCTTGAAGCTTCTCAACAGCCAACTTATAGGACACAGCAACCAAAGCGCGCATTACCAGCCTCATAACTGGTATCATGGAAGAAGCAGACTTATTTTATATCAGTGATACTGTGCACACTTTCAATTGGCCGGATGTCTGGCACAGGCCTCCCGGATCGACTGCTCTTCCCGATCAAGCCACTGTGCAGCAGCAACAGGGGAATCAAAAAATTGAACATAGCCGAACACTTCTACTCGAAGACGCGCAGGATACAGCATGGCATATTTCAGATCAAGATCTCGTAGTCGGCACTTGACATCCATGAACTTACCCCTTTTCTTCTGTAGTTCAGCAGAAAAAATCAGGGAATAGGGTGACTTTGGCATTGTCTATCTTAAGGGCAGCCGGTTTGATTCTAGCAGTGTACAGTAAAGCATCTCTGTCTTGGTAATATAGAAGTTTAAACAAAAATGGTCGTAGAGGTGCTCTCGGCTGCGAAGGCCTAGATGGCACTCTGTGTGCGCCTTCAACAGAAAACATGGGGGAGAACGCCTCCCGCCCAAACGCAGCAATTAGCCATTTCTCAATAAACTCCACTGGATTCTTCTCCTCCATTTTCTCCAGCAGTCTTATGGCCCTCACGTTATTTCTTCTCATCCTATTTTCCAATTCTTCTAAACGGGAGAAGTGTTGATAGATTAAGTGGTTATTATAGGTGAGATCCCTCTGCATAGGCCCCAATTCATCATCAATGGTGCTCACCCTTTCCTCCAGAGCGGAGGTTCTTTCCCGCATCTTTTGGGCATCATGTCTAAGGAATAAAATTTCAGACTTCATGCCCTTAATTTTCGTGGTGAGAACTGCAATGGACATATTGCAGGATGTCACCGCTGTGAAGATTTCATGCAGCGTAGGTTCCCCCTCTACACTGGGACTCACTGCAGTCTGAGGCCTATCAGACCCCGGGGTAGGAGTACTCACTGCATCCCATATTATGCCGGCTGGTACCGTATCCTCTAGTGGCACCGTGTCATCAGCATCAGACACCCCTCCCAACGAATCCTCCAGAGTAGTAGAGAGCGCCACCGAGTCTTTTGTGAGCAGCTGAGGGAACAGCTTCTCAGCTGCTTCTCTGTGTATCCCCTTGGCTGTGCCGCCTGCATAGGCGCCATTTTGGGACATGAGCTCTGCAGGCTTGTTCACAAGCTGGTGCTTGGTGGATGACATTGCGGGACCAATTCACCGGGGAAGGTATGTAAATGTTTCTGGAACCGTCCGGCACCCTTCGGCGTGTGATAGGGGGATTGTAGTCTTCTCTCACAGGATAATAGAGCGAATTATGGGTGGAGCTCACTTCAGTTGCGTCCGGCTACATCCGCTGCCTGGCCACGCCCCAACAACATTCACTTTTAGTGTTCCCTTATTTGTAAAAAAAAAAAAAGCATAACGTGTATTTCTGTGCTTTTAGAAATTCCACATTGAATAATATTCTGGGGATAATCTATCATTTATCATTTATTTTGTGAATTTTCTAAAACAAGCTGGGTAAAGTAGACCAACCAAATAAAATTTGACAGTAATTATAGACCCTTCATATTGTGGAAGATAATTCTTTAGAAAACAGGTGACATTTACTTTTAGCAAAACTTCATTAAATCATTTTGTAATGAAAGTACTAAAATCTAGATTTAGACGTCTAATCGTATTTTTTAGGCTGCTACTCTTTTGAAAACTAATTATAAGTGACCTTTTATGTTGCAAGTACTGAAAATGTTGCATTGTATGCAACTTGGGAAAAGTAATTAAATTGTTATAAGATTCAAACTAACTGAAAGGAACCATCAGTATAATCACACTAGCTAAGTCTGTTATTAAAAATGTTTCATTTATCTGTTCTTTTTTTAGGATTTCTAAAAGAGGACCTCCCAACTTTTTGAGATGGGAATGAGGGACACCTATCAGCAAAAGTATGCAGGCATAGGACACACCCCCTTGCCACGCCCCTTAAAGGAGAATTGTACAAAAAAAGATTGATTAAACCCAATCTTACCACTACTACTCCTTTATATTGGCTTTTGACATTTACAAATGCAGCAATTTAGAAATCAGATAAAATGTTTAGCACTGGTAAACACTTATTTTTTACTTTTTGCTATATTAAATATCCCAATTTTATTTTATTTTTTAAACACATTTTTTCTTAGGTTAGGCCAATACGTATTCTTCTACATATTTTTGGTTTAAAAAAAAATGCAATAAGCGTATATTGATTGGTTTGCGCAAAAGTTATAGCGGCTAGATTTATAGCATTTTTCTTATTTATTTATTTTTTACTAGCAATGGCGGCGATATGCGATTTTTTTCGTGACTGCGATATTGCGGTGAACACATCGGACACTTTTGACAATTTTTTGGGGACATTTATACAGCGATCCGTGCTATAAAAATGCATTGATTGCTGTATAAATATGACTGGCAGGGAAGGGGTTAACACTAAGGGGCGATCAAGGGGTTAATGTGTTCCCTAGGGAGTGATTCTTACTGTGGGGAGAGGGGATTGACTGGGGGAGGTGTCCGATCAGTGTCCCTATGTACAAGGGACGCACCATTGGTCTCCTCTCCCTGACAGGATGTGGATCTGTGTGTTTACACACACAAATCCACGGTCCTGCTCAGTTACTGGGCAATCGCGGGTGCCCAACGGACATCACGTTTGCCGGGCATGCGCATCGGGTTCCCAGTGACGTGGTGGCGCCCTAGTGGCTCGGGAAGGCTAGTGGTTAAAGATAGATACGCTACGCTACGCCGCCGCATATTATGGAGCTTTCTGAATATGGCACTTGCCCATAATATTTGCAGCGGCGTAGTGTAAAGAGGAAACGCTACGCAGCCGGAAAGATACATTTTTGTATCTGAATCTGGCCCACAGTTCACCTTTACAAAAATCAAAACAAAAAAACTGCCTATGTAGATAAGGGACTGTACAAAAAAAAACTGTGGCGCTTTGATCAAAGTTGAATAATACCCTTACTATAGGTGTAGGCCATATATGTACCTCATGAAGCCCGACTGAAACACTTCCAAGATGTTGTTAGGGGCATTGCTAAGAGAAGACTAGTATTACAGTGCACCTTTACTATCATGGCATACATTTTCAGGCATGATGGGAAATTTTTCTTTACTTTCTATCATAAGGATAAGTTAGAGGAAATCTCTCCAAAGTCCAGTCAACTGTCACTGGAAAAATTATCACCATTTAACCACTTAACGCCCACCGCACGACTATGTACGTCCACAGAATGGCACGTACAGGCAGATGGGTGTATATATATACGTCCCTGCCTTCTAGCGGGTCGGGGGTCCGATCGGGACCCCCTCCGCTGCGTGCGGCGGGTGGCTTACCTGCAGGAGCGATCCGTCTTGAGGGGGCGGCTGTTCGTTTCTGTCCGCCCCCTCATGATCGCTCCCAGCCAATCAGCATATTGGTCCGGGGCTTAAGTGGTTAAAGATTTCCATGTAATGCCTTGTCCTGGTGACAACTTTGAATTTTAGAATTTTTCATCACTTTTTGTTCTGGTGACAACAGACAACTGAACACATAGGGTCAGATTCATAAAATGTGTACGCCGCCGTAATTTCAAATGTGCGCCGTCGCATCTTTGCGCCGATTCACAAAGCGAGATACGCCGAAAAACATGGCTTCAGCCGTCCGACATAACTTGCCTACGCCGGCGTATCGTGGGCACATAGTTATGCCGGACGCATTCGGCGTTTCCATTATAAATATGCAAATGAGTAAGATACGCGGATTCACAAACGTAGATGCGCCCAGCCGCATCATATACGCGATTTGCGTAAGGCTTACGTACGGCGTAAAGTTACCCCTGCTATAGCAGGCGCAGTTAATGCAAAGGTATGGGCCAGGGAACTACGCCATTGAATTTTACGTCGCATACGCCGTTTACGTAGTACTACATGAATAGGGCTGTGTGTAAGTTACGTTCACGTCATAAGCATTTACGCCGACGTATCTTATGGAGTTTATGCGTCGTAATTCTGAGCATGCGCGCGCATGCCCAGTTTGACTGCCCTTTCATTTACATGGGGTCACGCTTGATTTAAATAGATGACGCCTGAACCAGGCCTGATACCGCACTGTTCTCTATTGCTTCTCTATTGCTTCATCAGGGTTTGACTCACCGACTTCCCAGGTTAGCCGGGACGTCAATGGACGGCTGCCAGGTTCCACTAGGTGCGCTCCAGGCCGGAGCGTTTCTTCCTGGGCCACATCAGGGTACATGGGGCACATCAGGGCACAATTAGGGCACATCAGGCGGCTGCTGCTCCCCGCCCCCCAGCGAACCCCCTCTCTTCTTGTCCATCCCAGGTGATATCACAAGCAAATGGGGATGGACGAGAAGAGAGGGGGTCCCCCGGGGGGCGGGTAGTAGCCGCAGCGTGACATGAGAGAGAAGTGAACTTATGACAGACGCTTCCTGCGCTACTCTGCATGTGAAGAAAATGGCAAATGGCCCGTGGGCCGGTACTTTGAGACCCCTGGAACATTTTCGCTATTGTCAGAAATGTGGAATTGAGGTGATGTGGCCCACGAAACGAAACAAAATTTCAGGCTATGCGCAGGAAGAGATGGGAATTAATTAGGATTCCAAGTAATTATGCATGCTGCTCCAAAATTACTTTGACAACTTTTCAGTGAATATGTATAGTTTTTTTTAACCTTTGCTTGGAGTACTTTGCAATACCTGTAAATGTAAAACACCTGATATATGTAAATAGAACTAGTAGCTTATAAACTATTTACATATATTAGATATTTACATTGCTGTCAAGCTAAGTACAGCTTGTTCATTTTTGTAATCACTGTGCAGCACATTCAGGTTGCAGGGAAGCTAATTGATGTCTATACTAATCGAGCTATTTATTTTAGGACAAATTTGTATAAAATTTGTATAAAAGGTTCCCTCCTCTTTAAGAATTAGAAAATATGTAAGTACGGTACATTTTTAGTCTGACAACTGGGCAGTCAGAGATAAAACTCTGAAACTGGCAAGTTATGCCTCATACACACGATCAGGCTTTTGCACGACCAAACTCACATTGGAATTCCGATGGAATTCCATCAGAGGAAAAGAGAACACATTCTCCATGTAAACACGTATTCTTTGCAAAGTGAAGATTTACCTAATTTATGTCCTGGAGAAAATGCACTTTATGGGCCAGATTCAGAAAGACTTACGCTGGAGTATATCGATATGCGCCACGTAAGTGTAAAGATGCGCCGTAGTATCTATGCCCCGTACCCACAAAAGTAGATACGCCTGAAAACGGGCTTCCTCCGACCGACTTAACTTTCCTACGCTGGCGTATCGTAGGCGCATACTTTCGCTTGGCGCATCTGTCGCGCCCATTGATTTCCCATTCAAATATGCAAATGAGGGACATATGCCGATTCGCGAATGGATTAGCACCAGACGCTGGCTACGTGCGCCGCGCGTACGTCGTACGTCCGGCGCGAAGTTATTCCTACAAATAGCTGCTTTATCTTTACACCTGATGGCCACAGGTCAGCAGGAGAGTAGCTACAGCAGCAGCGTTACCGACGAAAATAGCAAGCTGAGCAACCCCACTTGCAGGACAACACCTCTGTGTGCCAACATGCCAGGGGCAGCCGTGGTCCTAGCACTACTAATGGGTCCCCCGGTACGGAGGAGGCGGGCACGTGAGAGGATATACCGCACGCGCATGAGCCTCTTTGGCATGGGGCATGAGGAGGTGTATCGCATCTTCAGATTCAGCCCAGATGCAATCCTTGAACTAACCACAACCCTGCAGGATGACATCACCAGCAAGACACACCGCTCACAAGCAGTGCAGCCACTGGTGAAGGTACTGGCAACACTCCATTTCCTTGCCAGTGGATCATTCCAGCGTACAAGTGGAGTGGTGGCTGGGATGTCACAATCCACCATGAGCAGATGTGTGCACCAGGTTGTCCCGGCAATTCTCAGACGCATGTCCCACCACATCATCAGACCCACCACTGAGGACCTGCGGCAGAAGGCAATGACAGATTTCTACAGCATTGCAGGATTCCCACGCACCATTGGGGCCATTGATTGCACACATGTGGCACTACAGCCCCCCCCCCCCCCCCCGTGCCACCGCAATCGGAAGCATTGGCATTCCATCAACGTACAGGTGATAGCCGATGCCCAATGCCTCATATGGCACGTCCGTGCCAAACACCCCGGGTCCAGCCAAGACAGCTACATATACCGTCAAAGCCCCATCCCAACGGAATTCGAACAGAACGTGTACAAGGACAGCTGGCTGGTTGGTGAGTGACATGGGAGTCAGGCATGACTTTCCGACCCCATGATGCTGACATCACAAGGGGCACATGCACTACTAACATCCTCCTGTCTTTTCCCTTCCAGGTGACTCTGCATATGCACTGGGACCCCATCTCATGACTCCTTTCCGGAACCCCCAAACTATAGGAGAGAGAAGATACAATGAAGCACCTATCCAAACCCGTGCAGTGGTGGAGCAAACATTTGGGCTCCTGAAGTCCCGTTTCCGATGCCTGGATAAGTCTGGGGGGACCCTGTTGTATTCCCCTACCTTCGCGTGTCAGATCATCGGTGCATGTTGCATGCTGCACAACTATGCCATGAGAAAGGGCCTGCAGATTGACATATGTGATGACCTGACCCCCGACCCACACAGTCCCCACCTGCCAAAGGCTACCCCGTCTGCGGATGGAAGAGCAGTCAGGAGGGTCCTCGCGGTAGGCACCTTAGGACAATAAACAAATACATTGATCACACATACAATGCATGCATGCACACCACTGAGGTCCCTAGATCACACACACCACATCCACATCACATTGGATTAGCCCAAGTCCAACATGCAGGACTTGGGAGCAGCAACGCCGCGTCAAGGCCCCAATGATGTCGCTGTCCATTCATACTACATTCACACGGGGATAACTTCTCCCCAACTACCGAGGGCGACACCCCTTACTGGCAGGAGTGCCACCCCCACATTCACACACCATTCACACAGTAGTCTGCACTACTGACCGTGTGCAGTTTGTTTAAAAAAAAAAGGGCTCAAAACCTGAGCATAAATTTAAAAAAAAGGCTCATAACCTGAGCATAAATTAAAAAAAAGGCTCATAACCTGAGCATAAATAAAAAAAAAGCTCATAACCTGAGCCGATAGAAAAAATGTAGAAAAAAAGAGCCACAAAAACAACCCATCAATTGGCCTGACGGGGGCTCCTTCTGGTGGGCCCTCTCTGGCTCCTCAGCTGCCTGGAGGGAGCCTCGGGTGGGGGGGGGCATCTGGAGGTGGCTGATCCCCAGGTGGGACACTCCTGGCAGGTGTGGCATGCATGCCCTCCAAGGCCACGGCTATCCGGCTGAGGAATGAGTTGGTCTGGGCCTGCACCCTCAGCTGCCGGGTCACATGATACTGCTGGGCCCACTGCCTCTGCCTCCTCTGTTCCCGGATGGCAGCTGTGTTGGCCTGGACGGCTGCAGTAAGGTGCCAAACATCAGCCTGCACCTCCCCCAGGCTGGTCACCACTACAGCGCAGTTGCAGCTGATGTCCTCCAAAAATAAAAACAACTCCTGCTCCAACACGATCTGCTCCTCCTCAACAACCTCAGCAGTTGAGGTGTGGGCACTCCCCTCCACCGCGGTGTCTTCAGTGCCCAGGGGGTCGGGCTCAGGATGCAGTGGGGGGTTAGGGTGGAATGGCCGCCGGCAGATGATGGCCCAGCTCCATCATCTGTGGATGACACAAAGCATACACATGTTGGTGGTCCCACACACTTAGCACATGTACCCCCCCCCCACATGCGACACACCAAATAGGGGATAAAAATCACTTACCTGTCCTGGAGCATTCCTCCACTAAATCAAACCCCTCCACGCCCTCCAACTGCACCATGCCTTCTGATGGCGGCCACCTTGTTTCGGACTTTGATCCTGACATCATTAATCTTTTTACAGATGTCAGAAGCAGTCTGGGTCGAATATCCCAAGCTGTTGACCCTGGCAGCAATGGACTCCAGGATGGCCTGCTTCCTGTCCCGGCTGGTCTTGCGACTTCTACATCCATGGAGGAAGACATCGTAGGTCTCCATAGCCGAAATGACGGCTGACAGCTCCTGGGCATTAAAGTTTAGCTTCCTCCTCTGTCTGCGGGGAACGGGAGCAGCCATCTCCAAGCAAAAGTAACTTCCCTGGGGGGGAACCGGATATACTTTTGCGCCGGACTGGCGCATCTGCGGCCGCATTTATACGCGCAACGTAAGACGTTGCGTCGACGTTTCCCAGGAAGTGGTGCCGACGGAAGTTGTGAGCATGCGCACAGGGAAGCGAGTAGACCCCGACACCACTGCGCATGCTCCGTGGATGATGCGCCGTACATAAGTCTCTGTGCTTGGCTCTGCCCATCATTTACATATGGTCACACCCACTTCCACTTACATCGGGTTGCGCCTTCGCGTTTACGTTACGCCGGCGCAAAGTAAGGAGCAAGTGCTTGGTGAATACTGTACTTGCCTCACTAGTTCGCGTCGGCGGAACGTATATGCGCTGCGCTACGCCAGAACAAGTATGCGCCCATCTACCTGAATCTGGCCCTATGAATTTTTCATTTACCTAGAACAGGTAAAAATGCTAGAACAAACAACACACTTTAAATGAAAAATTTAATGACTGGCATATTATTAAAAAAAAAAATTCAATGTAAACGGCCGGGCCACCTATTGGACAGGGCCCATTGGCTTGAGCCCAGTCAAGCCCAATGGTAAGTCCGGCCCTGCCCATGTGATATGGCCTTTAGATAACTAGTCAACCAGGATGGCAGGGGGACATCCAAATACAGGCAAGAGGTAAATATTTGGTTATGCTGATAATTGTTTGTAGCTCGGGATTTTATCAGCTCCGAATTTTAAAATAATATTCTAATTTTTAATTAGACCAGTGCCCTTCTGTTATATAAAATACCTACATGATAACTAAGGGAACTACTCAGAAATGTTATTAAGATTAAAAGACATAGACCAATTCTGAACAGGCTAATACAGTTTCTATGGATGTAATTATAAAGCACTCCTCCAAGTCAGGTTTGTACAATTAGAAGAATCTCAGCAATTGTAACAGTCTTAAATACAGTACACGTAGCACATCCCTGTCTGGCTTCATTTGAGGAAATCACTTGTAGAATTTTTAATTAAAGTTTCGTTTTGATGAAACCTACACTTCCATTTAATGCTGACTGTAATTCTGCAAAAGCCAGCAATAACACACTAATTAAAGCTGTCATGTATCAGAGTGGGATGATTATTATTACAGAAGAAGGATGAAGTCTCAGAGATGATGATGTTTTCATTCGTTGTCATAAGTTTAGTTTTTACACAAAGAGACATGTCAGCCAGATTAAATACTTTGGGCCAGATTCACAGAGCCCTTACTCCTGTCTAACTGGTGTTAGACTGGAGTAATTTCAAATTACGCGCGTTTTTTAGCTAGTCGGAAACCTCAAACCATGAATAGACGGCTGCGGGCTTCAATTTGACTGGATTACGTGTTCGTACGCCTTCGGATCTACGCTGCAATAAAATTGCGGCCACTGGGTGGACTTTCCGTCGTTTTCCGCGTCGGGGTATCCAAATCAGCTTTTGCCGGCGATCCCCGAAATTACATACGTCTATCGCAGTCTCTTACGGCACCTTTAGTCATCTTTTTTTTGCGTAACACTATACCAGCTTTTTGCTGCTCTAATATTAGACAGCCCATGTTAAGTATGGCCGTCGTTCCCACGTCGAATTTCTGAACGGAGCATGCGCAGTTCGATCGCCACGGGGACGCGCCTAATTTAAATGCTTCACGCCCCCTAATCGCGTATTTCGAATACGCGGCGAGAAATAGACTACGCCGCCGTAGCGTACGGGCAAAATTCTACCAGAATTCCATTTAGAGCCTGGTAAAATACGGCAGTGTAGAGTATTTCGATTACGCAGCGCAATATTAAGTGTATCTGAATCTGGCCCTTTGTATTTTTGTCAGGGAAGCACCTCCATCTACGATTGGAAACAATTGTGTCAGCTGTTGTTACTTGCCATTGGAGGACTGTAGGCTTTCAAATCATGACCAGGTATTTAAATATATGTAAACCCAGTCATAAAATCTCATAATCCTTAAAGGGGAGTTCCACCCACAATTTCACTTTTTAAATATAAATACCCCTGTAATTCACAAGCTTAATGTAATCTAGTAAAGTTAGTCTGTAAACTAAGGTCCGTTTTGTTAGGTTGTTACAGCATTTAGTTTATAATCTAGAAATAGACCGTGGCCATCTTAAGTGTGGGCATCATGAAGCCAGACTATATGACTTCCTGGATTTCAGCTTTGCATATCTCGCACATGCTCAGTGCTGCACAAGCAATGTAATAGGTTTCAGTCAGGTTTGCAAGGACTACTGGGAAACATGATGCCTATCCCAGAAACCCTTGCAAATAGCCATGTGACTTAATAGCCTAGGCTAATAAGAAGGAGGAAGTAATGAAGGACTATAAAATAAAGGTATTTACAAGCAACAAAATAAATAAAAATTGTCCATTCTGAACACTATGGGCCAGATTCAGGTAGAGTTGCGCTGGAGTATTTCGATATGCGCCGCGTAACTGTGAAGATGCGCCGTCGTTTCTATGTGGCCGTACCCACCAAACTAGATGCGACAGAAAACGGGCCATTTCCGACCGGCTTAACGTTACGACGCCAGAGTATCGTCAGCGCATAGTTTCGCTTGGCGCATCAGTCGCGCCTATTGATTTCCCCTGCAAATATGCAAATGAGGGAGATTTCCCAATTCTCGCACGGATTAGCACCATACGCCGGCTAAATGCGCCGCGCATATGTCGTCCGTCCGTCGCAAAGTTATTTCTACAAATGGCTGCTTTATCTTTACTCCAGACGACCTCAGGTCAGCAGGAGAGCAGCTCCAGCAGCAGCGCTACCGACGAAAATCGCAAGCTGAACAACCACACGTGCAAGGACAACACCTCTGTGTGCCAACATGCCAGGGGCAATCGTGGTCCTAGAACTACTGATGGGTCCCCCGGAACGAAGGAGGCGGGCACGTGAGAGGATATACCGCACGCGCATAAGCCTCTTTGGCATGGGGGATGAGGAGGTGTATCGCCTCTTCAGATTCAGCCCAGATGCAATACTTGAGACACACCGCTCACAAGCAGTGCAGCCACTGGTGAAGGTACTGGCAACACTTCATTTCCTTGCAAGTGGATCATTCCAGCGTACAAGTGGAGTGGTGGCTGGGATGTCACAATCCTCCGTGAGCAGATGTGTGCACCAGGTTGTCCCTGCAATCCTCAGACGCATGTCCAACCAGTTCATCAGACCCACCACTGAGGAGCTGCGGCTGAAGGCAATGACAGATTTCTACAGCATTGCCAGATTCCCACGCACTGTGGGGGCCATTGATTGCACACATGTGGCCCTACAGCCCCCCAGTGCCACAGAGCACATATACCGCAATCGGAAGCATTGGCATTCCATCAACGTACAGGTGATAGCCGATGCCCAACGCCTCATATGGCACGTCCGTGCCAAACACCCCGGATCCAGCCATGACAGCTTCATATACCGTCAGAGCCCCATCCCAGCAGAATTCGAGCAGAACATGTATGGGGACAGCTGGCTGGTTGGTGAGTGACATGGGTGGCAGGCATGACTATCCCCTCCCGTGATGCACATCAGAAGTGGCACATGCATGACTAACATCCTCCTGTTTTTTCCCTTACAGGTGACTCTGCATATGCACTGGGACCCCATCTCATGACTCCTTTCTGGAACCCCCAAACCAGAGGAGAGAGAAAATACAATGAAGCACACATCAAAACCCGTGCAGTGGTGGAGCAAACATTTGGGCTCCTGAAGTCCCGTTTCCGCTGCCTGGATAAGTCCGGGGGGACCCTATTGTATTCCCCTACCTTTGTGTGTCGGATCATCGGTGCATGTTGCATTCTGCACAACTTTGCTATGAGAAAAGGCCTGCAGATTGACATACATGATGACCTGACCCCCGACCCACACAGTCCCCACCTGCGAGAGGACAACCAGTCTGCTGATGGAAGAGCAGTCAGGAGGATCCTCGCCGTAGGCATCTTTGGACACTAAACCAAAACATTTATCACACAGAGAATGCACGCGTGTACACCACTGATATCCCTAGATCACACACACCACATCCACATCACATTGGATTAGCCCAAGTCCAGCATGTAGGACTTGGGAGCAGCAACGCCAGCGTCAAGGCCCCAATGATGTCGCTGTCCATTCATACACCTTTCACACGTCATTCATACAGCCGTGGGGTTAACTTCACCACCACGGCCGAGGGTGACACCCCTTACTGGCAGGAGTGCCACCCCCTCACATTCACACACCATTCACACTGCAACGTGTGCAGTATCAAAAAATAAAAAACTCATAACCTGAGTATAAATCCAAATAAAATAAAAAACTCATAACCTGAGTATAAATCCAAATAAAATAAAAAACTCATAACCTGAGTATAAATCCAAATAAAATTCAAAAAAAATCATCGGGGATGCCGGGGGCTCCTTCTTGCCGAACCTCTCTGGCTCCTCAGATGCCTGGATGGAGTGGGTGGGGGTGGGGGGGCATCTGGAGGTGGCTGATCCCCGGGTGGGCCACTCCTGGCAGGTGTGGCCTGCATGCCCTCCAAGGCCATGGCTATCCGGCCGAGGTACGCACTGGTCTGGGCCTGCACCCTGAGCTGCTGGGCCTGCATCCTGAGCTGACGGGTGACCTGATAATGCTGGGCCCGCCGACTCAGCCTCCCCTGGTCCCGGATGGCAGCACTGTTTCCCTGGATGGCAGCAGTGTTTGCCTGTACGGCTGCAGTGAGGTGCCTAATATCCCCCTGCACCTCCCCCAAACTGGTCACCACTGCAGCGCAGTTGCAACTCACATCCTGCACTGCGTTGCTTATCTGGGCCACGGAGCACAGGCTGTCAGCCACTCTGTCCAAGTGCCCAACTATGTCCCCCATTTGTTGGGTCTGTCTGGCGTGATCCCTCGCCAACTGGCCCTGGACAAGATCCGACACCCCCCTGGTCTTCTGGGTCGCCTTCCTGGGGCCAGCAGATGGTTGTCACCGGGGGGATGGAGTCGCCCTTGAGGGGCTTCCAAGGATGGGGGAGGGGATGACAGACGGCCCTGGAGAAGGGGAGGAGTCCTCCAACAATAAGGAAAAGTCCTGCTCTGCCACAGCAGGATCCTCCACAACCACCTCGGCAGGTGTGGTGTGGGCACTCTCCTCCTCCACCTCGGTGTCTTCACCACCCAGGGGCTCGGGCACACGATGGCGTTGGGGGGATGGGGTGGACTGGCCGCTGACAGATGATGGCCCAGCTCCGTCATCTGTGGATGACACAAAGCAGACACATGTTGGTGGTCCCACACACTTGGCACATGTAATCCCTCCCCCCCCCCCACATGCAACACATCAAATAGGGGATAAAAAACACTTACCTGTCCTGGAGCCTTCCTCCACGGAGTCATATCCAGGGACCCCCTCCACCTGCTCCCTGTCCAGGCAGCGAGCGATCACCTCCTCCTCCGTGGTTAGGCTGACCGGACATGGGGGACCACCACCTGTGCCACTCTCATGCCTCCTGATGGTGGCCACCTTGCCACGGACCTTGCGCCGCAGGTCGTTTACCTTTTGGATGTCACCAGCAGTCCAGGTGGAGTACCCTAGCACATTCACCCTGCTGGCAATGGTGTCCAGGATGGCCTGCTTCCTCTCCCGGCTGGTCTTCCGACTTTTTTTGCCATGGAGGAAATGATTAAATGTCTCCATAGCGGAAATGATCACAGAGACCTCCTGGGCATTAAAGTTGAGGTTCCTCCTCTCTCTGGGGGTAGCGGGAGCATCCATCACAGCACAAATGTATCTTCCCTGGGGTGGGGGGAAACGGAAATACTTTTGCGCCGGAATGGCGTTTCCGCTAGCGCTTTTAAACGCACAACGGAACACATTGCGCTGACGTTTCCCGTGAAGTGGTGCCGACGGAAGTTGTGAGCATGCGCACAAGGGGGCGAGTGGAGCCTCACTCACTGCGCATGCTCCGTGGATGATGCGCTGAACGTAAGCCTCTGCGCTGGGCTCCGCCCATCATTTACATATGATCACACCCACTTCCACTTGCGTCGGGTTACACCAGCGCATTATCGTTACTCTGGCGCAAGTTTACGCACAACTGCTATGTGAATAACAGTACTTGCGCCGAAAGTGTCGGCGGAGTAACGTAAATGAGAAGCGTTACTCCGGAGTAAAGAAACTCCCATCTACCTGAATCTGCCCCTATGAGATTAGGGCATGCAGCACAGACAAACATAAAAAAATGGGTGAAACTCCACTTTAACATGTTAATGTAAATGTCATCTGCATCTGTCTTTCCCCTAAACATCAAGCTGACACTGGAGGTGAGGACCAGGATCAGGTGCAAGGTGTATTTTCTCAGCTACTTATCTTGCCACTATCTTGCCACATTCTGTGACCAGAGTAAGATGGTGAGCCCTACCTGCAGCTAGTTAGAGGTTTTCAGTAAGAGTCTATGAAAGGGTGGGGAGGGAGGCAGACTGGGGTTTATTTCTTGTCACTATTGTCATTGCCCACCTAGAGGGGGGGGGCTCTAGGGATCCTGATGTAAGGGAGACCATCTGGGGACCCTGATGTATGGGGGGCCCTCAGTGTACAAGCAGAGCAACTCACTTGTACACTGAAGAGTGAAACTGATTCATGTTCAGGTGAGAGGGCCCTTCCCTCTTCACTGTATACACTCAAGCCCCATACACACTATCAGTTTTCTTGCAGGTTTTTTTCTTCAGGTTTACCAAAACCATCTAATATAAGGTCAATCCTTAAGAGTTTCAATTTGTATGCAATCAGGCAGGCTCTTCCACTTCATGGTTTTGGTAAACCTGAAGAGAAAAACCTGCAGGAAAAATGGTAGTGTGTATGGGGCTTCAGGAGGAGAACTACTAACCCCAGGGAGATCTTGCGGGCACCATAGAGCTGCCAATATCCCCCTCCCACTCCCATCATTGCATCCTAAACTGACAGCCAGAGGTGCAGGTGGAGATGCTGGGTCTTGCCCCCCCCCCATAGCGGCAGAACGCTAGGGCCCAATCGCAAATGCGACTGCTGCAACCCTGAAAGTTCTGCCACTGAGCAGAATCCAAGATCACGTTAGAGGCATCCTGGCTCAGTAACGGAAGAAATATGCAGACCATCTGACACCAACATTGACTGTGGAAGTGCTCCCACCTCCAGGCGCATGTTTGAGTGCATTCCTATGCAATTAGTCACAGTTCTATGTGTGATACCATGTGCATGTTTCAGAGCCAGTCATTTTACAGGAGTTCCCTGACAAAAAGGCTTATGCTGCGTACAAACGGTTGGGCTTTTGCACGGCCAAATCACATAGAAAATCCGACGGAGTTCTATCGGAAAAATATAGAACATGTTTTATATCTAAAGTCCGATGGAATTAATCGGAAATTTCGATGAAACAACTCAGATGGGGCTACACACAAATGAAAAATCTGATGGAAAAAGTCCATCTGACTTTTTCCATCGGAAGTTCCGAACGTGTGTACGGAATATAAGACTCTCTGGGCCAGATTCTCATAGATCTGCCCTTTTTTTAGCGTAGCATAGCGTATCACCTTTACGCTACGCCTCCGCACTATTTACGGACAAGTGCTGTATTCTCAAAGCACTTGCTCCGTAATTTGCGGCGGCGTAGCGTAAAGGGGACTGCGTAAGGCTGTGTAATTCAAATAGGGAAGGAGGGGGGGCGTGCTGTATTTAAATTAAGCGTGCCTCCGCGCCGAACGAACTGCGCATGCGCCGGCCCTAAACGTAGCCCACTGCGCATGCTCCATAGTACACCGCAAATACATTGATTTCGACGGCAACGTAATTGACATACAGCCCTATTCGCGACGAGTTACGCAAATGACAGAAAAACACGACGCTGTCCTGACGTCCATACTTAACATGGTGTACGCTGGACCTACTGTCACGGTCGCTACCGTGCCAAACAGACAGCGAGGCGTGGTCACGCCTCAAGTGGCTCTGGGTGGAATTGAACCCAGGACCTCTGCGTTGCTACTCTGGGTCTTTTCCCTCTGAGCCACTTCTCAGTTTAGATTCTGCTTGCTGTCCGTCGGAGCCTGGTGCTGAACTATTTGCTGATTGCCTGATCTCCCTACTATCTGCACTTGTCTATCCTGGTCCAGCTGAGGCAGGTTTCCTAATCAACCAGGATATAAAGCCCTGCCTCACTATGAGGGAGGTGTCAGTTCATTGTTATCTGATCGTCCTGTCTGTGCTAACGGTTCCTGTTGTGATCTTCAGCTGCAAGACTGACCCCGGCTTCTGACCTTTGGCTTATGTACCTTGGATTGCTGCTGTCTCCTGTCCTTTGACCCCGGCCCGTACCTTCGGACTTCCTCTGCCGTCTCCAGCCCTTGACCCACGGCTTGTGCCCCGGACTTGTCTTTGGTTCCTGTTTGCGAACCCTGAACTTTCTGTCGGTATTTACCCGACCCTCTGCTGTCATCAGTGTACCGCGTCTGCTCAGCTACAAGACTAGCCCCCGTGCACGGACTCACAGCCCAGGTAGTGTCTACCTTATTACTGTGGGCTGTGTGTACCTGCAAGGGTGAGCTTACAATCTGCAGAATGGACTCCACTCAAGGTAAGCCCTCACACCACGCAAGGTTACCCCTCATATAGCAGAGGTAACCTTACGCGTACGCAAACTACCTAAACTACGTCGACGGGGCGCAACTTCGTTCGGGAATCGGCGTAGCATACTCATTTGCATATTCGACGGGAACGCCACCTAGCGGCCAGCATAGAATTACATCTAAGATCCGACGGTGTAAGTGACTTACGCCAGTCGGATCTACGCCAAATCTATGCGTAACTGATTCTAAGAATCAGTCGCATAGATAGGAGGGCTCAGAAACACGATGGTGTATCTGGAGATACACCGTCGTATCTATTCTGAGAATCTGGCCCTCTATCAGGTTTTTGTTGTTGTCTGTGTCCCCGTGTGGAGGTTTACCCCTCTATTTGTCCATGAGTCTTCATCAGGGAAAAAGAGGTAAAGGAAATTCTTCCGAATGTTCTGGTAGCAACATAGGACTGCACGTAATTTTGGAGAGATTTCCTCTCACATCTGTTTTTGGGACAAAGGTTTTGAATCGTTTCTATCTGAAACTAAAAAATGTTTGGGCTTTACTTATACTTTAAATAAATATGTTACGGCTCTACATAAAGAAATGTTTATTATTTTATTAACCATGGATACTAACATAAAAATGTTGGGAGAAGATGGAAAAAATAGATATAGCGTATTGTTCCTCCATTCTGAGTTTTTCATCATATGCCGGACTTTCCAACGGGAAAAAATCAGTCGGAATTTACGACGGAAAAACTGAGAACCTGCTCTCTATCTAAGTCAGAAATCCTGACAGAAAAAGTCAGATGGGGCATACACACGGAATATTTGACGAAAAGCTCCAATCTGACTTTTTCTGCCGAAAATTCGGACCATGTGTACCCGGCATTAGGCCTACGCAAATGTGTCAAATCCAGTTCTCCAAGCCCTGTACATCAGACACATTGTGCCAGGTAACAATTTTTGAAAGCTCCATTCACTGCAATAGGCAGTAAATAAGAAAACTGTGCAGGTGTGAATGGGGCACAGCTTAGACTGTGGTGGGAAGACGGCTGGGCCTCAGAGACAGAAGCTCCTAAAGGAGACTATTGACAACGAGTCATTACCCTTGTACCTGGTACTGAGATGCTCATTAGTCAGTTTAGTATGGGCAGTAACAATGGAGAATTCCGGAAACTGTAAAGGTCAAGTAAGCTGTTGTCAGAGTGAAGTTGGTAAAACAATTATATTCCTTACTGTCTCCAATTATTAAATAGAAAAGCCATTCACAAAATAGAATATGACATGTTTTCAGATTTATTATTCAGAAGTCACCATAAGAACCTGCAACCAAAACACAATTAAAAGTAAGTCTCTGGCTCACTTGTAGTAGATGATTTGCTGAGCAGAGCAGATCATGTACTATATCTGAAACTCTGCACATTAATGAGAAATCTCCTGTAAATGAACTCATGATCTGAAGTATTTGTGATGACTTGTGACAGGGACACATCCTGCTTACACCTCTTCTCTACACCACACACTCCAATTAGCCTGGAGGATCTGTCAGCCCTTCTAATGAGTACCCAGGAGCAACCATTACTAGGATCTGTGTGGCTGCTGGTTGTTTCCAGAGGTCTATTTGATGTTATTCTCCTGTCTCTAATGTTTAGCATTAATAAAAAATATAGTGGAGTGGCTACTAAGCACTTCAACATGAAAATGTATTTTTTTATAATTTCATATACAAAACACATTTTTCTGTATGTGAATATACAGCAGTGTATTTATAAAAAATATTTGCTATTTGTCCTTTATGTACAGTGGGGGCAAAATCAAATGTTGTTAGGCTATTGTCTCTCCAGGGTAAATGTTCTTCCTGGAGCTAACTAGAAAAATATGACCGAGATTGTGAAAAAACTGTAGGTCGGACTTTGTAGGCAAGATGGACGAGAGTGTAATAAAAAAAAAAAAAATGTTTAATAACGAATCGCTCACAAACAGATCAAGTATAGAAAGAGTTAAAAAAACATACATTAAACACCTAAAGATACATAAAACTATGATGTGAACAGAAGGTTGACACCAAATGGACAGCAGTGAGCCCCTGTGAGTCAACGTGTTTCGCTATTTTGCTTCGTCAGGACACACTTAGGCATTGGCGTCCGCTCCATATGGCGAAGGGGGGGCAATTGACCCCCCCCCCCCCACCGCTGAGGAGAGATCACATCTCACAGTAAGTGTACACAACACTACACTGACACACAGACACATAGGCACATTTAACCCCCGCGATCGCCCCTCCCCCTGTCACAGTGTCACTGAATACAGTGATCATATGTATGATCACTGCGGTTAGTGTCAGTGTGACAGGCAGTTAGTGTTAGGTCCAGGGTAGCCCCCGTACCCCCCCTAATAAAGTTTTAACCCCTTGATCACAACCCTAGTTAACCCTTTCACTCCCTATTGCCAGCGTCACTAAGCGATCATTTTTCTGATCGCTGTATTAGTGTCGCTGTTCCCGCTAGGTAGCTATTTTTTTTATTTAATTTGGCCTAAATGTTTGACTAAAATTTAGTTTATTTGATTTTTCTTTAACAAAAAGTAAAAAATATTGATGTGCTTCTGATCTAGTCTCTAACCTCTTTCTGCATTTTCCTAGGTACAGTATATGCATTCGCTCTAGCATGGTCTGTAGAACATTTCTCTGAACCAGCTTCCTTCTATTGACAATGGTAAACAATGCCTGCACAGTGTGTCGCCTTGGCTCTTGTGGTTCTCACCAGAGGTGTACATTACAGGGTGACGATGCAGGAGCACAAATGGAAAACAACATTTTAGGAAGTGTTTTCGAAAAACAACCTTCATGGAAGAAAACACAGGTACTATTTTAGAAATCACTGCAGATTTAAAAAGATTGAAAACAAATGTTTGACATGTTAACCACTTCACCTTGATTTTACCCATTCATGACCAGAACCTTCTTTTTTCTTTTTTTTTTTTTTTTTTGCACTGGGCTATTTTAACTGGCAATTGTGTGATCGTGAAACACTGTAGGCAAATTAAATTTATGTAATTTTTTTCACACAAATAGAGCTTTTTTTTTTGCTGGTGTTTGATCACCACTGGGGTTTTAATTGTTTGCAATATAAATAGAAAAAGACGGAAAATTTATAAATAAATGGTATAAAACTTATAAAACATATCCAATAAAAATGTAACAAATCACATTTCTTAATGAATTAATGCCAAATTGTATTCTGCTACATTATTTGTTGGTTTGTGTGAAAGTTATAGCACCTGGCATAGGTACTGGAATTTTTTGTGATTTTTTTCTTTTTTTTTCTTTATACTAGTAAATGTGGTGATCAGCGACCTTTATTGGGACTGTGATAGTATGGCGGGCAATCTGACATTAGCTGATGCTGGCGGTGTGGGGGGAGGGGGGGTTCACTAACTGACACTTGCATCAATAGTGACAATAATAAAGTGATCTGTGCTAATAAAAAACACTGTCACTGTACTAATGACATTAGCTGGGAAGGGGTTAACATCTAGGGGTGATAAGAGGTTTAAATGTGTGCCTAACTATGCGTAATGTCTGTGTTATGTGGTGCTTTTACTAACTAAAGCTGGTGTTTATAGTGTTATCCCATGATTCATCGTGGATCTGTTTGGGGTTTATCCCTAAAGCACTGCTGGCCTTTCATTAGTTTGAAAGCCATTTTATTCCGAGTTAGTTCTACTGGATTTTTGGAGTTTGGAAACACCTTCTGCACTATTGTGGACTTTAAATTTGAGTACTGTACTTGAGCACCGATTTTATTTTTATTTTTTATTTTTTTTGGGAGGGGGGAATTATATTTCATATTATAAATTATATATATATATATATATATACAGTATATAGTATATATTTTATTGATTATTGTTTCATGTTTTTATGATAGCACTGCACATTGTATATTGATGCTTGTTTGAGGTTTTGTATCTGTAAACCTGTGCTAGCAGCTTTCTCTCTGTTCAATGCTTTTGATACCTTTAATCTTAATGCAAAATTATACATCCTCCTATAAAAATAATCCTAACATTAACCCTCCCTGTAACACTAACCCTAATCCTAACCCTCCATGCAACACTAATCCTATACATAACCCTCCCTGTAAGGCCGCGTACACACGATCAAACTTGTCTGCTGAAACTGGTCCGCAGACCGCAGACCAGTTTCAGCGGACATATCCAACCGTGTGTACGGGCTAGCAGACAGGTTTTCCTGGTGCCTCCATGGCAGCATACCTGTGATAGAGCTCCGCCTCGACTCCTCCTTCAGGGCTAGTGAATAGCATAAATTAAAAGGCATAGCCCCTCCCCCAACATTCTCTTTTCTTCCCTCATCCCTCATACCTTCTTGTGCTGGTGAAGAGTAGCAGTATGTCCATACCTCTGCAGTCGGCAGCATCCGCCGGGTTTAGCCTTTCCCGTGCGAAGTCCTCGTCTTGGGCCACTCAAAGCGCTAAGAAGGCGGGGAACCCCTCTGTGGATCTGGTGGGGTCATCTCGCAGTGTTTCCTTTATGGAACAAAGGGGCTGATTTACCAAGCCTGTGCGCCAAGACTCATGGTGCACAAGCAGGAGTAAACCTGTTTTTGAGATTTACAAAAGAAACACGCTGCCAGTGCAGCGTGTTTCCTCATTTACTAAAGTGCCTAATGCGCCCAGAAGAGGGCGCACAGCACGCCAGTACAGAGCTGGCGTGCGGCATTTAGTAATGTAAACATCGGGGATTCGGGCGGGAGTTTATGAGGGGAGGGAGGGGGGTGATGCAGGGGAAGTGTAGTGACATGTGTTTAAACTTGTGTGGCGGGCCGATTTGAAAGGGAAAGTGACTTTTGGGACCCGATCCCCGTGCGCTTGCAAAGTACGCTAGAACCTCGGAAGGTTCACTTGCATACTGGGCATGCGCAGAGGGAAAAATCGGAGCTTACCGCGCGCCTCTTCAGTACGCCGGGAAATCCTTGGTAAATACCAGGCGGCGTAGCAGTGTTTGCACTGCCTGGAGCGGCGCACGGCAAGCTCCGAGCTGTTCTCGGGCTGCGCTGACACTGAAGGGGAACTCCGCGCCAAATTTCAAATGTGAAACCGGCGCGGCTTCCCCCCCAGGGGTACAATAGGCTCTCCGGCTTGGTCCGGAACGTGAGGGGTTAACCCACGCCAAAATCGGCATGGGGTTCCCCCCCAGATCCGTACCAAGCCCTCATCCCAGGCATGCAGTCTGGCCGGACAGGAATGGGGGTGGGGACGAGCGAGCGGCCCCCCCCCCTCCTGAGCCGTACCAGACCACATGCCCTCGACATGGGGGAGTGTGTGCTTTGGGGGAGGGGGGCGCTGCCCCCCCACCCCAAAGCACTCTTGTCCCCATGTCGATCGGGACAAGAGCCTCTTCCCGACAACCCTAGCCATTGGTTGTCGGGGTATGCGGGCGGGAGCCAATCAGAATCTGGGAGCCCCGTTTAATAAGGTGGCCCCCAGATTTCGGGCCCCCACCCTATGTGAATGAGTATGGGGTACATCGTACCCCTACCCATTCACCTGGTGAAGGTGGTTTTAACTTTGAGGGTCTTCTGCCGCCGCCCCCTTCGAATTTTTCGGCCTGGACGGGGGTCGCACATCCCATCCAGGACTTGGACGTGGCGGGCTTCTCGTCGCTGTCTTCTGCCGCTGCCCCCTTCACCACGAAGCTCCGTGCTTGTTTGATGAGGGCAGCGGGCTTCCGTCGTCTTCTCCGGGGCGAGGGTCGTACATCCCACCCCGGATTTCGTCGCCGGCTTCTGCCTGGCTCCTACTAGGGGCCAGGGCTTCTTTTGCCGTCTTCCGCCGGAGGGCGCCACTCTCCGGGCTTCTCGACGTTGTCTTCCGCCGCGGGGGCCAGGCCTTCTTCTTTGCCGCCCCCTTCGATTTTTTCGGCCTGGACGGGGGTCGCACATCCCATCCAGGACTTGGACGTGGCGGGCTTCTCGTCGCCGTCTTCTGCCGCTGCCCCCTTCACCACGAAGCTCCGTGCTTGTTTGATGAGGGCAGCGGGCTTCCGTCGTCTTCTCCGGGGCGAGGGTCGTACATCCCACCCCGGATTTCGTCGCCGTCTTCTGCCGCTGCCCCCTTCACCACGAAGCTCCGTGCTTGTTTGATGAGGGCAGCGGGCTTCCGTCGCAGTCTTCCGCCGCGGGGTGACACTCGCGGGCTTCTTCTTCCATTCGATGTTAACACGGCGAGGTCCGGCGCTGAAATGCCTTCTGAGCGGCGGGCAAGGACTTATATTGGCATTGGGCGTGGGCGTGGTTATGCCAACATGTGACCTTAACCCATGTGACAGTGATGTGACGTGACATCACTGTCACATGGGTTAAGGTCACATGTTGGCATAACCACGCCCACGCCCAATGCCAATATAAGTCCTTGCCCGCCGCTCAGAAGGCATTTCAGCGCCGGACCTCGCCGTGTCAACATCGAATGGAAGAAGAAGCCCGCGAGTGTCACCCCGCAGCGGAAGACTGCGACGGAAGCCCGCTGCCCTCATCAAACAAGCACGGAGCTTCGTGGTGAAGGGGGCAGCGGCAGAAGACGGCGACGAAATCCGGGGTGGGATGTACGACCCTCGCCCCGGAGAAGACGACGGAAGCCCGCTGCCCTCATCAAACAAGCACGGAGCTTCGTGGTGAAGGGGGCAGCGGCAGAAAACGGCGACGAGAAGCCCGCCACGTCCAAGTCCTGGATGGGATGTGCGACCCCCGTCCAGGCCGAAAAAATCGAAGGGGGCGGCAAAGAAGAAGGCCTGGCCCCCGCGGCGGAAGACAACGTCGAGAAGCCCGGAGAGTGGCGCCCTCCGGCGGAAGACGGCAAAAGAAGCCCTGGCCCCTAGTAGGAGCCAGGCAGAAGCCGGCGACGAAATCCGGGGTGGGATGTACGACCCTCGCCCCGGAGAAGACGACGGAAGCCCGCTGCCCTCATCAAACAAGCACGGAGCTTCGTGGTGAAGGGGGCAGCGGCAGAAAACAGCGACGAGAAGCCCGCCACGTCCAAGTCCTGGATGGGATGTGCGACCCCCGTCCAGGCCGAAAAATTCGAAGGGGGCGGCAAAGAAGAAGGCCTGGCCCCCGCGGCGGAAGACAACGTCGAGAAGCCCGGAGAGTGGCGCCCTCCGGCGGAAGACGGCGAAAGAAGCCCTGGCCTCGGGAGGAGCCAGGCAGAAGCGGAGGAGCCCGAGGTGGGGCGACACCCCCGTTGTTCTCCGCTGTTTTCGGCCGGCCCCCCCCGGATGTAAAAGAGCTTCATTTTGGGGTGGGGGCACAGTCGAGCATGGCGGAGAGCATGGGTGGGTGTTTCCCCCCCCCGGCAGAAAACGGCTAGAAGACCGAGGAGTGGCAATTTTTTATTGAAAATTCTACGACCAAAAATGTATACAGAAAAAACAAAAACAATTAAACCAAAACGACCCTCTGCCACAATACATTTTCTTTACATACAAATATTATCCCACCATGCTATACATATACCATCTATACATCACTAAAAATTAGCACCAATACCTGCCCCACTCACTTGCATTTTTATACTCTTTAGTCATTACCACTTCCCAAGTACCAAAGCAACCCTCTACCACTAAACATTTTCTTTACGTACAAACACTATCCCACCATACTATACATATACCATCTGCACATCACTAAAATCGCACCAATACCTGCTCCAATAACTTGCATTATTATACTCTTTAATCATTTCCACTTCCCAAGTAACCCCAACCCCTAAAACATACATACTTCTATTATGCATAAACAAATAAAACAAAATCATAACCCTAACCTTCCCCAAAACTTTAAAATCTACGCAACCACGCAATTGTACATACACATGTTACCACATTACTGCTTTTTTTTTTTTTTTTTTTTTTTTTAGTAAAATTACTCACCCCAGGACTGCTTTTACACCGCCCCTTTCCCACCGCCACCCAACATTGCTCATACACATGTTACCACATTACTGCATTTTTTTTTTTTTTTTAATAAAATTACTCATTTACTTCCATCAGCACAATCCCCTGCAACCATACCCCCACCAGAATCCTCCACAGGATCCAAGGTGGAAAACCTGTTCTGCAGGGCTATACCAGGGGGAGTCTGGGCACTACTTGTCGCCCCAACTCCACCTTCTGGAGAGGAAACACCCGGACCAGGACCTGACCCAGAACTGGGGATCACCCCAGGACTGCTTTCACACCGCCCCTTTCCCACCGCCACCCAAACATTGCTTTTACTCTCCTTACCTGGCTGAGAAGGCAAGTCTACAACTGGCTGGGGATCTCTAGGAACCTTACCCCTTCTGCCCTTACGAACAGGTCTCGTACTAGGGGTATCAGAATCAGAGAAACGACCCGCCTCTTGATCCCCCCCACCACCAGACACAGGGACAGAGGACCCAGACCAAGTAGGAATGGGCTGCGAATCCCGAGAAGGGGGATGCAACACCACCCTAGGCATCTTAGCCTTGCCACGAGATACCACAGATTGCACCAAAGGGGCCTTACCCCTCCCCCCAGATTTTAAAGGGGAAACTCTCGAGCCGCCCGACTTATGACCCAACCTTCCTGACGATGGCCCCGGACTCCCGGAACCCATCACAAAAGACTGACCCTCAAGAGTCACTGCGCCAGCCAGCTGGAGCGGGGCAGGAGGCCCGGCCGACGAAACAACCGGAAGCACAGACTCCCTAGACCCCCCAGGCCCCGCAGGGGGAGACACCCCCCCAACAGGTGCCCGAAAGGCCGAGGGGCACCGGCTAAAAACGTGCCCCATAACACCGCACAGATTGCATTGAAATTTATTGCACCCGCTGGCCAAGTGCCCAGCTTCATTACACTTTGTGCAAAAGGGTTCCCTACAGTCCCTACTGAAATGCAAAGGACTGTTGCATCTAAAACAGAGCTTGGGTTGCCCTGGATAGAATGCAAGGATCCTATCCCTCCCAATATAACCTGACGCAGGCACATGTGTCACTGATAACCCGATGCGTCTAAGCCTTACTGAGACAGACCAGGCACCAGTCCAGATCCCCTTGGCATCCAAAACTTTCCCTGGCGGGGCCATCACCTGGCCGTACCGCCACAACCATGTTGTGATATCTTCTGCGGGAATAGATTCATTTCTAACCAGGACTGACACCCTTTTTATTTCTTCCTGTCTAGACAGGGGGACTGCTCTAAAGGATTTCCACGAGGACTGATTCTTCACCACCTCCCGTCTGGAGATAAAACTCTCCATTAAGACGGGGGTACCAAAACTTACATCATACTCCAGGGAGCCCGAGGGGTGGATAACAGCAAAGATGTCTGATGCCTTAAACCCAAGGGCCAACACCATATCCACCACCTCGTCTCTCCCCGGAGGACGACCAAACTCTTCCAACCAGCGCAGCTGCACAACATTATGGCGCTTACGCTCCACTCCCCCCACCCTAGTGGCAGCTGGCACTGAGCCCCTAAAAGCCATCGTACCGTGGGCACTATAAAAACGCCCAAGCTGTACCCTGCCACCAGTGACATCTGCAAAAGACAACCCCACTTTTAGGGCCGACATAACCCCGGCCTCCTGGGACCCACTGATTTGGGGAGGAGGCGGGGGGAGATCAGAAACAACAACATTGCTAGAATCAACATTATCAACAGCTATACTTAAGTCTTTCCCAGGGGCCCCGGGCACAGCAGGTGCACAAGCACCGGAAACACCCCCAGCAGAAATAATTCCTGCCGGAGGGGTCCCCGCACCGCCCAGAGGACCCACTTGGGGCTGACCCGTATGCTCCAAAACCCCAGAGGGTACCCCAATGTCATGAAAACCAGTACTCTGGTCCGCTTTAGTTGGCTCACCCTCCAGCAGCCGTATGTGGTCCATCGCAAGACATGGGCTAGTTATACTACCCTGCTCGCAATCACCCCACTCCATGCGCTGGGGGGTCATCGCCACGGACTCAGAAACTGAAGGGCCGGAGGGGGAAACCACAAGAGGCACCCCACCACCCGGCAGCAGGTCCACAGGAAAAGATGACCCAACAGTCTCCGCAACAGTGGCCACCCCCAAAGCCCGGGATGAGACAATAGTAGGTATCTCACCCCTCACAGTGTCCTCGGCAGAAATCCCACGATCCATGGCACTCACACCCGCGGAACCGTCCTTCATTGCTCCATCCTTCTCAGCAACAGCCTCCACAAGTCCCATCTCCTCACCCGCAGCTGTCCCGGGATCCGCTACTTCCGGCTCCACACCTTCAGCGGTAACCCCGCAACCCGCGGTATTCACTTTCGCGGCCATACCCTCCGGCTCCACACCCGCAGCGGCAGTCCCGCGACCCGCGGCATCCACCGCAGCAGTAGCCTCGCGACTCGCGGCACACACATTCGCGGTAATACCCGCCGCGACTTCATCCTGCGTTCCTCCAACCTCCATGACTTCCTCCTCGTCCGCAGCAGCCCCGGGACCCGCCACTTCCGGTCCCGCGGTGATCGCGGGGGATCCGACCAGGCCTCCAGGCTGGGCGCCCCCTGATGGCAAAGGGGAAATTGGCACCTCAGCCTGGGAGCTACGGCGAGCAGCCTGGCTTCCCTTATCACAAACCTCCATCAGGCGTTCCTCCAACTCATCCATCTCATCAGTGTCCATAGTAGACTGATCCAACAGCCGGTTCCAATAAGTGATATACTCACTCAGGGTCGTTTTCAATGTCTGAACACTCAGGCGATAGCCCTTCCGCTTCTTTTTGCCCACCCGATCTCTGGCTGTTCTTAAGCGTGCCAGGTCTTCATGCACTACCACCAAAAAGTCCATAAGCCTTTCCAAGACTGCATAGACTTCCATCCGACGGCCTGTAGCTTCAAAATCACTTTCACCTGGCTGCTGCTCCTGCCATGCAGAGAGAGCAATCTGGGACTCCAGATACCTGAGATCCTCATCTGATGGTCTCAAACTCTCCACTGTCCTTGAAATGGTATCCGATCCCTCCACAGGCATAGCTTCTCTCACCGCCCGGGAAGTAGAGCCTCCCCCTGGGCTGATAGCTTCCATGGCTCTCTGGAAGTCCAGAGAGCCTCACACACACGCCCTCAAGACCGAGGAGTGGCGACGCCCCCGTTGTTCTCCGCCATTTCCGCCGCCCCCCCCCGGATGTAAAAGAGCTTGATTTGGGGTAGGGGGCCTGGCCGAACATGGCGGAGAGCATCGGTGGGTGTCTCTCTCCCCGGCGGAAGGCGGCGGCGAAGACCGGGGGGGGGGTAGGTGTACCCCCCCGGCGGAAGGCGGCGGAAGACCGGGGGGGGGGTAGGTGTACCCCCCCGGCGGAAGGCGGCGGCGAAGACCGGGGGGGGGTAGGTGTACCCCCCGGCGGAAGGCGGCGGCGAAGACCGGTGCGGGCTCCGCCTCCCGTTGTTCTCTGCTTTTTTCGGCCGGCCCCCCCCGGATCTGAAAGAGCTTATTTTGGGGTGGGGGCCTGGCTGGACATGGCGGAGAGCATCGGTGGGTGTCCCCCCCCGGCAGAAGACGGCGAAGCCCGGGGCCCAATGGGCTGGTGGTGGGGGGTCCCGGCAGAAGACCCCCGGAGCTGACTAATAAATTATTTTTTTCGGTGTGGTTTTTTTTGTGTTTACACTTTTCCACCCGGTGAATGGGTAGGGGTACGATGTACCCCATACTCATTCACATAGGGTGGGGGCCAGAATCTGGGGGCCCCCTTAATATAGGGGGCTCTCAGATTCTGATAAGCCCCCCGCCCGCATACCCCGACAACCAACGGCCAGGGTTGTCGGGAAGAGGCTCTTGTCCCGATCGACATGGGGACAAGAGTGCTTTGGGGTGGGGGGGCAGTGCCCCCCTCCCCCACAGCACACACTCCCCCATGTCGAGGGCATGTGGTCTGGTACGGCTCAGGAGGGGGGGGGGGCGCTCGCTCGTCCCCACCCCCATTCCTGTCCGGCCAGACTGCGTGCCTGGGAGAAGGGTTTGGTCTGGATCTGAGGGGGAACCCCACGCCGTTTTTTTGGCGTGGGGTTAACCCCATGTGTTCCAGATCAAATCTAAGAGCCTGTTGTGCACCTGAAGGGGGACCCCACGCCGTTTTTTTTTTCTAATTTGGGGTGGAGTTCCCCTTTATCCCGGTCCTGTCAGGGGGAATGCCTGCTCGTCTGTCCCTACAATGTATGAACAGCGATCTGTCATTTCCCCTACACAGTCCCACCCCCTTTACAGTTAGAACACACCCAGGTAACATATTCAACCCCTTCCGCACCCCTAGTGTTAACCCCTTCCCTGCCAGTGTCATTTTTTATAGTAAGCAATGCATTTCTATACCATTGCTCGCTACAAAAATGCCAAATCTCACAAAAATGTGTCCGCCACAATGTCGCAGTAGCCAGAAAAAACAATGATAGCCACCATTACTAGTAAAACAAAAAATTAGTCCAAAAAAAACCATAAGACCAACCCCTACTTAGAACTTTTGCCCAAACCAATCAAACGCTTATTGTGATTTTTTGCAACCAAAAAGATGTCCAAGAATACTTATCGGCCTAAACTGAGGGCAAACATTTTTGGAATATATTTTGGGGGAGATTTATTATAGCAAACAGTAAAAAATATGTTTTTTTAGTTACCAAATTGTCGCTATATTTTTGGGTCAAGCAAAAATAAGAAAAAACGCAGAGGTGATCAAATACCACCAACAATAAAATAAATAAAAAATTTTAGGGGGGGGGGGGGAGGATGAGGACGCCAAATTTGTTTGGGGGCCACGTCGCACAACCACGCAATTGTCAGTCAAAATGACGCAGTGTTGAAATGCAAAAAATGGCCCCGTCAGTGACCAGTAATATGCTCTGGGGCTCAAGTGGTTACCAATTAAGAATACACTAAAGTTAGCCCAATTTATGGCCATAATGTGAAAGATGATGTTACACCGAGTAAATAGATACCCAACATGTTACACTTTAATATTGCACACACTCATGGAATGGGGCCAAACTTCAGTACTTGAAAATACCCATAGGCAACACTTTTTTATGTGTTTCAGGTTACCAGTTTAGATTTACAGAGGAGGTCTAGTGCTAAAAGTATTGCTCTCGCTCTAACGTACGCTATGATACCTCACATGTGGGGTTTGAACGGGGGTTCAATATGTGGGCGGGGCTTACACATTTAAGGCCCGCCCACATATGGAAACATTCTTCAAACCACACATGTGAGGTATCATAGCGTGCGTAACAGCAAGAGGAATATTTTTAGCACTAGACCTCATCTGTAAATCTAAACTGGTAACCGGAAACAATAAAAATGCTGCTTGTTCGCTTCTGACTGCGAGCTACTAGGGACAGGGGCGTTTAAATTATTACTATTTAGGTTTGTTACGTAAAAATTCTAGAAGACCTCCCGTTCAGCTTGTAAAGCATCACTTCAGGGGGACCAAAAAAAAATTTAACACCTCTAATGCTTTCATCCGCCATTGCAGATTTGATTCTGGTACTGCATTTCGAGTGAACTGGGCATGCTCGAACAGTTAGAAAAAGAAGTTAGAAGTTTCATCCTGAAAATGACTTGCATCTTTCTGAGCATGCTCAGAAAGCTGTTTTTTTGGCTTAGTAATTTAAGGACATCCTTAACAGGTGTAAGCAGTTCCAAGTGCACACAAACTAGAGGCTGACATTTCTTCATGTGTTTCCAATTGGTTCATTAGCACACATGTTATAAAAAGCGTGGATACTGCACGTGTCAGCTGCCCCTCAGAGGGGGCAGATTTGCTGGCTGGAAGGAATGGCGGAGCGAAACAGAGATGTTTTGGAGCAAGTTTTGTATTTTTTGATGTTTTCTCTGCTACATAATTTTGCTAAATGTTTCTCGATGTTAATGACTAATGTTTTAATCCTGTGGGTCTATCCTGTTATTTCAAAAGCATGATTTATTTTCCAATGACTGTGAAATAAACGTTGGTCTTTTTTGTTTTTAGGTGTTTTTATATATTTTTGGTGTGTTTATTTGTAATTTTTTTTTTGCTTTCCTTGTTTTGTGGACCAATAAAATTACTTTCAAATTTTGAAGTTTGTTTTGTGATATTTTTTTTCATGCTATGGATTTCAACCGCTGCAGCTGAACTAGTTTGGGCCTAAACCATCAAGTGTGATTTGTCTCTAAGATCTTTCCTGGTGTGTATGCATGAAATGTTTAGTCACCAGAAAAGGAAGGACAAAGCGGTAAGTAATGTTTCCTAGAACTGATGTCCAGACTGACTTTTTAAAGCACATGTGCAAGATGTAGGAAAAGCTGCAAACAGGGCCTGTTGGAGGGGGGGGGGGGGGGGGTGGTGTTTTTTTTTGGACAGGCTTGAAGTGCTGATTTACAGCGCTGTGCTTGAAACTAGCACAAGACAATCCTATTCTAATTGTGGGTTGTTTGAGGGAAGCCAATTGAGTGTTAGAACCCCTGCTAGTGTTTTTAGGTTGGGCTTTGTGTCCCTTTTCTTAAAATTGGCTTCACTTCCTGTCACACAGCTGAACAGGAAGTGAGGTTAAAACCCTACCAATGGTCTTTTCTTCGGGGCACAGGTCAATCTAACTAGTGTCACCATTAAGCAAATTGCACTGCAGTGTACACCCCAAATGATTAGTTTTTTTGGGGTTTAGTAAAGGCAAAGCCGCTCTGCAGTAGAAGCGTAGGCAATGAAAATCAGAAGGGAAGCACTGATGGTTTTTACTTCCAATCCCGCCAAGTTTTGAGTTTTCTTCCTTGCTTGTCCACTTGTAGTGCAAAGTGGATTTGCCTTTAGTAAATGGACCCCAAAGTCCAAGATTCCTACTAATTTGGGGTGTACACAGCAAAATGCCATTTCCAAAATGGGAAACTATTTATATTGATCTGTGTGTCCCCAACAAAACATTACTCAGGTGTTTCCCTCACTTCCTGTTTGGCTGTGTGGCAGGAAGTGAATGAATTAAGTAGAAAGTGACAACATTTGTGAGGTGTCTTTACCCTATCAGGGGTGCAGGCATCCCCAAAACAAACAAGAAAATTGTTGATTTAACATTGGGTGGTGTTTGTGGGGGTCCCTAACACACATTCATACATATTAGCAACGCTGGATCCTGGCCTATTGGCATGGTTATATTTTCTTAAGCCTCTCAATAAAATGATCTGAAATTTGGGGTTAAACTGGAACAATAATCATCACTTTTATTTTTTGGATTTGTTTCATTTTGGATAGAGTTGGTGGGGGGGGGGGGGGGGTTAGAAGCTCTGTCAGTTTATTTTGTATTATCCCTGTCCGTTTGGGGAGATTGGCCTTCACTTCCTGCCCCATAGCCAAACAGGAAGTGATTGAAAAACTAGGCAAATTAAGGGTCCCCCCCCACAGAACTTGTGTGTGTCCCCTGAAAATTCCTGGGTGGGTCATAAAAAAACAGGGTGTGGCCTTGACAGGAAGGGTGGGTCATTTTTCTATTAGGGGGGTGCCAAAATTTGGTCAGGCCTAGGGCAGCAAAAAACCTAAATATCCTACTGCATATTAGGGCTTATTTAGACAGGATCCAATTTACAGCATGTTTTTAGATTGTGGGAGGAAACCCGCACAGGGAGAACATGCAAACTCCAGGCAGATAGTGTCACGGGCGGGATTCGAACCAGCAACCCTTTTGCTGCTAGGTGAACATGCTACACACTACGCTACTGTGCTGAACGAACATGATTGCAGCTGAAAGCATGAGATGTTTTTTTTTAAACCAATTACATGCTTTCCAGCCTGGAGGACAGATGTGGGGTCTAATTGACCCCGCCTTTCTCTATAAAGAGGACCTGTCACACACTAGTCCTATTACAAGGGATGTTTACATTCCTTGTAATAGGAAGAAAAGTGAAAAATAATACAAACAAAGGGACAAACAAGTGCAAAAATTAAAATATTAAGTAAAAAAATAAAATAACAAAGGAATTTAAATGCTCCTGTCCCTAGTAGCTCGCACTCAGAAGCGAACACGCATGCAAGTCCCACCCACATATGTAAACATCCTTCAAACCCCACATGTGAGGTATCATAGCGTGCGTTAGAGCGAGAGCAATAATTTTAGCACTAGACCTCCTCTGTAACTCAAAAGTGGTAACCTGAGAAAAAAAGTCAAGCGTTGCCTATGGAGATTTTTAATAACGAAGTTTAGCGCCATTCCATGAGTGTGCGCAATATGAATGCGTGACAAGTTAGGTATCTATTTACTCGGGGAACATCATCTTTCACCTTATCCCTAAAAATTGGGCTAGCTTTACTGCTTTCTTATTTTGTCATTCATGAAACAGGTTTTTTTTTTGAAAGCCAAAAAAAAAAAAAAAACGTTTGAAAATTTTTGGCACAAATACTGTTGGAAATGTGTCCGAAAAAATGGCCGCCACTTTATTCCCTAGGGTGTTTGTTAATAAAATATATATAATGTTTGGGGGTCCTGAGTAAGTTTCAAGGAAGAAAATATAATTGTTACATGAAGGAGAGAAGTGCCAGAATAGGCGCGGTATGGAAGTGGTTAAAGTGCAACAATAAAAGTGAAAAATTCCTTGAAATTTCGTACCATGGGGGGGGGGAGGCAATTAGGGGCGCCATCAGGAATTATGGGGCCCCTTACACAGCTTCAGGCATGGGCCCCCTGGAGCAGAGAATAGGGGGGGGGGGTGCCGCCTGATATTAAGAAGGGGGGGGCTGCCGCAATTTGATAAGCGGGGGGTTCCTTTACAAAAAAATACATATAGAAAAATATATATTAAAAAGGGTGGTAGCCATCCGGGGGCCCTGGGGACCACTGGGCCCTTTAATAAAAAGAAACTTCTGGGCTCTTTAATGAAAAATAAATTACAATATCTACATATATAAAATAATAAAAAAGGGGGTTGCCTTGGGAGCTCTGGGCCCTTTAATAAAAAATAACTACCAAAAATCTAAAAAAAAAATAACATTGGGTGGGAGCTGTGGTGGCTCAACGTGAATGGCACTGCGCTGACAAGCCGTTCACCTCTGCAGCCAAGGGTTCGGATCCCGGTCTCGGCTACATGTGAATTGAGTTTGGTGGTGTCAGCCCGGCTCCCGGTGGGTGTGCTATGCAAGGTACGCCTGTGCTTAGTATGCCCACCCCCCCCCCCCCAACAAAAAAAACACCACACTTGCACACACTTTGGCCATGAGGTCTCCTAAAATAAAGGGAGGCGAAGGACCTACAGGGCTGGCTGGGCTGGGCTACACTCCTTCATAGGGGGAGTCCCTCTGTCCCATCGGGGACAGGCCCCCCTCACACCCACCATTGCCACCGGGGGCATGGAGAAGGATGGCGATTGCAAGTCCAGCTCCTCTCTCTCGACTTCACGCACAAAATACACTTTAAAAAAGAAATTAAAGTAAAAAGTAACAAACCTGGGGAAAATGTTTCATAACATTTTTAGAAGCAAAAAGGTTGTCATCTGGGGCCCTCTGGGAGCTTTCAAAATTATATTATATATATATATGTTTAAAAAATAACCAAAAAATATATAATTTTTTTTTTTTTGGATTTTTTTGTAAAGGTGGGGGGTTGTCATCTGGAGCCCTGGGGATCTCCGGGCCACTGGGGACCTCCAGACCCCTAAAACAAAACATTGGCCCTTTAATAACAAAAAATTTGGGGGGTTGCCACCCGGGGCCCTGGGGACCTCCAGACTGCTAAAAAATATTAAATTCCAAAAATTGGCCCTTTAATAAAAAATCCTACAAAAACCAACTAACAAATATATATACAAAAAAAAAAAGAGGGGGGTTACCATCTGGGGCGCTGGGGGGCCTCCAGGCATCTGGGCACCTCCGGACCCCGGGCCCCTTACAGGTGTACAGGGCCGCCATCATGAATTTTGGGGCCCCTTACACAGCTTCAGGCATGGGCCCCCTGGAGCAGAGAACCGGGGGGGGGGTGCTGCCGCATGAAATTGAGAAGCGGGGGGGGGTGGTGCCACAAATTGAGGAGCGGGGGGGCCCTTTACAAAAATTTTGACAGAAATAAGAAATAAAGAAAAATATATATAAAAAAGGGGGGTAGCCATCCGGGGCCCTGGGGACCTCTGTGCTCTTTATAAAATAAAAATAAAAAAGAGAGAAAATACATATATATATATTTTTTAAATATAACATTTATCGAAAAAAAGTAAAAAAACAAGGGGGTAGCCTTCCAGGGCCCTGGGGACCTCTGGGCCCTTTCCTTAAAAAAATAAAACAAATATATTAAAAAAATATATATATTTTTTTAAATATATATCTTTTATTTAAAAAAAAGGGCTTGCCATCTGGGGCCCTTAGTGGCCTCCGGGCCCCTGGGGACCTTCGGAGCCCTTAAAAAAAATAAAAAATAAAAAATAGTTTTTTTTGTTTTAGGGTGGTTCCCATCCGGGCCCCTGGGGGCCCCTGGGGACCCCCGGGCGGTGTAATGCCTGTACCCCCCTAATGGCGGCCCTGCAGGTGTACTGCCTGTACCCCCCTGATGGCGGCCCTGGGTGTAATGTCAGCATGTGAAAAATGACATTCTGAAGGAAAAAAGCCATTTAAAACTGACTCGCGGCAATAATGAATTGTCAGCTCCTGGAAATTGCAGGAGAATTCATTCATTAAAAACACCAAAAAAAAAGCGTGGGGGTCCCCCCAAATTCAATAACCAGACCCTTTAGGTCTGGTATGGATATTAAGGGGAACCCCGCCATCAATTTTAAAAAAAAATGACGTGGGGTTCCCCCCAAATATCCATAACCAGACCCTTCAGGTCTGGTGTGAAATTTAAGGGGAACTCCACTCCAAATTTAAAAAAAAATGGCGTGGAGTCCCCCCTAAAATCCACACCAGACCCCTTATCCGAGCACGTTGACCTGGCCGGCCGCAGAAAAGAGGGGGGGACAGAGCGCGGCCCCCCTCTCTCCTGAACCGCACCAGGCCACATGCCCTCAACATTGGGAGGGTGTTTTGGGGTGCCTTCTCCTTCTTCTTCTTCTTCGCCGGAGCGGCCGCTTCCAATTGAAATCCCCGCTGTCTGCCGGACCACGCCCCCCCCTCTGACGCCTCGGGCAAGCTCTTAGGAGTGTGCTGCCAGTGCGTCAGAGGGGGGCGTGGTCACATGTCAGAGGGCGGCCAATTCAATTTGAAGCTTGTGCGCGGCTTTTTCTTTGCCAGAGTCGCCGCTTCCAATTGAATTGCCCGCTTTCTGGAACATGTGACCACGCCCCCCTCTGACGCACTGGCACCACACGGGGACTTTCCTAAGAGCTTGCCCGTGGCGTCAGAGGGGGGGGGGCGTGGTCCGGCAGACAGCGGGGATTTCAATTGGAAGCGGCGCCTCCGGCGAAGAAGAAGAAGGAGAAGAAGATGCGGACGAGAAGGACAGCGGAAGAAGATGGAAGAACACGCCGGGCAAGATGCGGGAATAGAAGACCCAAGACAGAAGCAGAGGAAGAAGAAGGAGGAGGAAGAAGAAACCCGAAGGAAAGAAGAAAGAAGATAATAAAGGACTTGTCAAAAACCGGCTCTTGTCTTTTTTTCCCCTTTACATTTTTTTTACTCGTGAAATGGTAGAGGTACAAGGTACCCCATTACCATTTCACACAGGGGGGGGGCCGGGATCTGGGGGGCCCCTTTGTAAAAGGGGTCTTCCAGATTTCGATAAGCCTCCTGCCCGCAGACCCCCACAACCACCGGGCAAGGGTTGTGGGGAAGAGACCCTTGTCCTCATCAACATGGGGACAAGGTGTTTTGGGGGGCACCCCAAAACACCCTCCCAATGTTGAGGGCATGTGGCCTGGTGCGGTTCAGGAGAGGGGGGGGGCCGCGCTCTGTCCCCCCCTCTTTTCTGCGGCCGGCCAGGTCAACGTGCTCGGATAAGGGGTCTGGTGTGGATTTTAGGGGGGACTCCACGCCATTTTTTTTTTATTTGGGGTGGAGTTCCCCTTAAATTCCACACCAGACCTGAAGGGTCTGGTTATGGATATTTGGGGGGAACCCCACGTCATTTTTTTTTTTAATTGACGGCGGGGTTCCCCTTAATATCCATACCAGACCTAAAGGGTCTGGTTATTGAATTTGGGGGGACCCCCACGCTTTATTTTTTCGTTTTTTTAATGAATGAATTCTCCTGCAATTGCCGGGAGCTGACAATTCATTATTGCCGCGAGTCAGTTTTAAATGGCTTTTTTTTTTTTTTTTTTTTTTTTTTCAGAATGTCATTTTGTGCAAAGACATATTTCTAACCACGGGAAAAGTGCGCTTTATTCACCTGCTGACATCCCCCCCCCCCATGGTACGAATTTAAAAAAAATTATTCAAATGACGTGGGGGTCCCCCCAAATTCAATAACCAGACCCTTCAGGTCTGATATGGATATTAAGGGGAACCCCGCCATCAATTTTTTAAAAAAATGACGTGGGGTTCCCCCCAAATATCCATAACCAGACCCTTCGGGTCTGGTGTGGAATTTAAGGGGAACTCCACTCCAAATTAAAAAAAAAAATGGCGTGGAGTCCCCCCTAAAATCCACACCAGACCCCTTATCCGAGCACGTTGACCTGGCCGGCCGCAGAAAAGAGGGGGGGACAGAGCGCGGCCCCCCCCCTCTCCTGAACCGAACCAGGCCACATGCCCTCAACATTGGGAGGGTGTTTTGGGGTGCCCCCCAAAACACCTTGTCCCCATGTTGATGAGGACAAGGGTCTCTTCCCCACAACCCTTGCCCGGTGGTTGTGGGGGTCTGCGGGCAGGAGGCTTATCGAAATCTGGAAGACCCCTTTATTACAGAGAGTTGGCTCACAGCCGACTGTAACACCATTCTAGGAGAACTGGTGCCAGAAAATTACCGTATCATAACGGAAAACAGAATAGGGCAAAGAGGAGGCGGCCTGGCGGTGATCCATAAGTCTCATCTTACGATCACCAAACCAGTCCGCCAAAACCCTCTTCCATTCATGGAAACCCTTACTCTGCAACTGCAAGCAAACACAAAGGAGACCGTCCACATTCTTCTCTGCTATAGGCCGCCCGGCCCAAAATCGCAGCTGCTATCATCTTGGACGGATTTTTTCTCCACTTATACCCTCATCAGCAAACATCTTTTGCTGCTCGGGGATTTCAATCTCTGGGCAAACTCCTCACTAGACCCCATTGCCGACGCCTGTATTGACCACCTGGAAGGTTTGGGATTGCAGCAATTAGTATGTGGGCCCACACATGCTTCAGGTCACACACTTGATCTTATCTTCAGACAAGCTCTGGAAATAAAGATTTGGGAAAATGAAAAGTTGCCATGGACAGATCACCATGCAATTATATTCAGGATTTCCACCATCCCCCCTGCAACAAAAACATCAAATCCAGTGACAATACACTGGACTAGATGCCAGAAGAAGCTCCACTCGGAACTCTTCAAAACTACTTTAAGGAAAAAGATAGAAACAACTCAGCCGCATCAAACGGCCGTTGAAACATTGGAAGCCATTAACTCGGCCATGCTACAGTCAGCTGACTTGGTAGCGCCGAAACGAAGTACCCGCATCCGGAAAAACAACCGCAGCTGGTTCAACAACCAGCTGTCGTTACTGAAGCAAGAACGCAGAAGGGCAGAATCTGCCTGGAAAAGATGTTCTTCAGAGCTGAACCTATCCATCTACAAGGCGACCACAAGAAAATACCACAAAGGAATTTTCCAAGCCAAGAAAAATTATTTTTCGGAGGCTATCAACGGTGCCATTAACCGCCCCCGCGAACTCTTCAAGATGGTCACTCAGACCATGGAACCAGAATGCATCACAGCCCCCAGTTCGGACACACAAGAATTTTGCAATGAACTATCGGATTACTTCATTAATAAAATCGAAGCAATCCGTGAAAGCATTCAGCAAAGCAATTCTCCCCTAAGCCCTCCCTGCAGCCTCTCACACAGCACCCTTAGTAATTCTTCGATATCAGGTAAGTTTACCCTGGAACCCATCTCCATCGAGACCACTAAAAATGTCATTTGTACTCTGCGTAATGGCACAGCGCCGAATGACATTATTCCCACAAAAGTGCTGAAGGAATGCGCCTACATCCTGGCTCCTCCCATCACGCAGTTTATCAACCAGTCTTTTCTGGAGGGCAAAGTGCCCACACAGTTGAAAGAGGGTATAATCCAACCCATCCTGAAGAAACCCTCCCTGGACCCCAAGGACCCACTCCACCGCCGTCCCATAACAACCCTCAACGTACTCTCTAAGATAATGGAGAAAGTAGTGGTACAACAGCTGCAACAGCATCTAGATACCTACAAGCTACTTGACCCATTGCAATCAGGTTTCCGTCCCGGACACGGGACGGAAACAGCATTGCTGAAAGTATGGGACGATGTTCTCCAGTCCGCAGATGAAGGAGAATCTTGTCTCCTGGTTCTGCTGGACCTAAGTGCAGCTTTCGACACGGTAGACCACAAACTGTTACTGACTCGGCTTGCTGAAGTAGCCAGAGTCGCAGAAGGCGATTTATCTTGGTTCTCCTCTTTTCTGGAAAACCGATCGCAAACAGTAAAGTTAGGACCTTTTACGTCAGAAAAACGCACAGTAACATGCGGAGTCCCTCAAGGATCGCCTCTGTCACCAGTGCTGTTTAACATATACCTTCGTCCTCTTTTTGAGATCATCAGCAGCCAAAAACTGCTTTATCACTCATATGCAGATGATACGCAACTGTATTTCCGCATCTGCAACAGACAGGATCACCACCTCAATCTAGAGACATGCCTCTCTTTGATAGAGGACTGGATGACAAAGAGTTATCTTAAACTCAATGAAGTGAAAACAGAACTTCTTCTGTTTCACGCCAAGCGTAGGAATCAACCCTCAACAGTATGGACTCCCCCGCCTATTCTGGGCAAGCTCATCACCCCTAGCGCCAAAGTCAAAAGCCTAGGGGTCATTTTTGACTCCTCTATGACAATGGACGCACAAATAGGGTCAGTAGTCAGCGGATCTCACCATCTACTGCGCCTACTACGCAGACTCACTCCGTTCATCCCCAAAGAAGATTTAGCAGTCGTGGTGGGAGCAATTGTTAACTCCAGGCTGGATTATGCAAATGCCCTTTACCTCGGCCTCCCCAAGTACCAAATCGCTCGCCTGCAAGTCGTTCAGAATACGGCCGCCAGACTTGTGACTGGGAAAAAAACCTGGGAATCAATCTCACCTTCACTGAGAGCCCTTCATTGGCTGCCAGTTAAAGACAGAATTGCTTTTAAAGCTCTCTGTCTTACGCATAGATGTGTCCATGGGAATGCCCCCCTTTACTTATGCGAATTAATAAAAGCGCATAAGCCCAATCGCGTTTTGCGATCCACAAATCAGAACCTACTCCAGGTTCCGAAAGCCAACTTCAAGTCCAAAGGAGAAAGAAGATTCGCGGTCCAAGGTCCCAGACTATGGAACGCTTTACCAACCAGCATTCGGTTGGAGGAGAACCACCTAGCATTCAGGAAAAAGGTCAAGACCAGGGGCGGACTGACCATTCGGTCCGTCGGGCACTGCCCGAGGGCCCGTGGTGGGGGGGGGGCCCGGTCGGCTCTGACTGCAGTCCCGACTCCCGACCGAGTCTCTCTCTCTCTATCGGTATAATCAGAGAGAGAGACTCTTGTCATTATGCCGCGCTGGAGGGAGGAGGTGGGTGGCGCTGCGCCGCTGGTTGCTAACGCCTGTGCCGCTTGGCGTGTAGCAACCAGTGACGCCAGTCACGTCGGAGGCTGGAGCCGCCCACTGCTGATGAGAAGCAGAGCAGCTGCAGAGCCTTCTTCGTTCTCCGCCCCGAGTGAGAGTGTTGACTCCACCCACCTCCTGCCTCCATCTTCTCCACTGTCCACAGCATGGCGTGAACACAGGAAGAAGCAGTGACTGTGTGTCACTGTCATCTGATACTGCCGGCTGCACTGCAGACAGTGCAATGCAATTCATGGATCTCCATTACTCCTGCATGGGAGCCCCTCCCCCCACCAGAGCACCCCCCAAAAAAAGTGAGTAAAAGGATTAATGATTGTGTAAAATTGTGAAATATTGCATGCCATACTGCCATTATTTATGAAAAACGGATGCTGCCTTTTTAGTTTTGTTCTATCTAACCCTTTCAGCTCCGGGAAGTTTTACCCCCGTGAACAGGCAATTTTTTGCGATACTGCGATGCGTTACTGTAACTGACTGACAATTGCGTGCTCGTGCAACGCTGTACCAAAGTAAAATGTATGTTCTTTTCTTTCCACTAATAGCACTTTACGTGATATTTTATTTTTTGCAATATAAACAAACCGATAATTTTTTAACTTTTTGCTATAAAAAAAAGTCTTCCTCAATTTAGGCCAATATGTATTTTGCTACATATTTTTGGTAAAAAAATCCCAATAAATGATGTATATTGATTGGTTTGCACAAAAGTTATAGCATCTACAAAATAGGGTATATATTTATGGTATTTTTATTTATATTTTACTAGTAATGGTGGCCATCAGTAAATTTTTAGTGGGACTACAACATCATGGCGGACAGATCGGACACCTAACTGACACTTTTTGGGGACCAGTGACACTAATACAGTGATCAGTGCTAAAAAATATGCACTGTCACTTTACTGAAACTGTCTGGGAAGAGTTAAAGCGGAGTTCCACCCTTAAAACCACTTTCTTTCATCCCATCCAGCATACTGGCGTCAGTGCCAGTATGCTGTTTTTTTTTTTTTTTTTTAATCCATGTACTTACTTTATAATAGATCATTTAATTTTGGGCACACCTCCGTGTATGTCGCCGCTATAAGGCGTCATGCCTTCCGGAAACAGCCGACTAGCGTTCGGCTCTTCTCGGCGCCTACGCACAGACCCAGAAGCTGACTGCGCAGGCGCCGTATATTGGATGCGTCACGCCCTCCGAAAAAAGCCGAACTATGACCGGCCATTTACGGCGCCTGCGCAGTCAGCTCCTGGGTCTGTGCGCAGGCGCCGAGAAGAGCCGAACGCTAGTCGGCTGTTTCCGGAAGGCGTGACGCCTTATAGCGGCGACATACACCGCGGTGCGCCCAAAATTAAATGATCTATTATAAAGTACGTACATGGATTAAAAAAAAAAAAAAAAAACAGCATACTGGCGCTGACGCCAGTATGCTGGATGGGATGAAAGAAAGTGGTTTTAAGGGTGGAACTCCGCTTTAACATCAGGGGTGATCAAAGAGTTAACTGTGTCCCTAGGGTGTGCTTGCTAACTGTGTGGGGATGGACTCACTAGATGAACAGAGTGATCCGTGTTCCTGGTTAGCAGGAACACAAGATCACTCTGTTCATCTCAGACAGAACAGAGATCTGCTTGTTTACATCAGCAGACCGCTGTTCTATCTCTGTGGGGAGAAATTGCAGGTGGCCGGCGGACATCACGTCTGCTGGACCCGCTGATTGGCTCCCCCTCTGGCCAATCAGCACGTGTGCCTTTGCTGGCTATTGCACAATATGGCGTACAGCCTGTACACCTTATTTTCTGGCAGTGCCCCTCCCGAGACTAGATTCTGGATCCACCCCTGCACCCACATTGACCTGCCTTGTGTGCAGCAGCAGGTCAGTGTGATAATAAAATCACTGCAGTTACTGTGTCTGTGCTGTTATAAGAGCCATGCTGAGTGTTACTTCCTAGTTCCTTCCTTCTTGCCATGTGCTGTGCCTATATACCAGGTGGCAGGTCAGGGCAGGTGCTATTCACTAGTGCACACTGATATCTGGTACACTCAATGCCACTCAATGCACACAGTGTATAGATATCAATGTTATATAGGGAATAGCACTTAGCCCTGGTTCACATTGGAGCAATTTGCCATGCGATTTGACATGTGAAATCGCATGGCAATGGCACTACCTGAATCAGTGCGATGCCCCATTTGTGGCGCCGCACCGATTCCCAAAAGTAGTTTCTGTACAACTTTTAGTGACTTCTGGGTGCATTTTCCATAGACATCTGTGCAGCGACCCCCACAGATGTCTCTGAAATCGCCCGCCAAACTCACACTGACATGCGGGCATGAAATTGTGTGAGTTTAGCTGAACTTGCAGGATTTCATTCCGGCTGTCAGTGTGAACCTGGGCTAAGTGAGTGTTATTTCCTATATATATATAAAATCATTGAAATGTATACACTGAGTGCTTTTCCCCAAGTCCCCTTTCACACTGAGAAGTTTTTCATGCGCTTTTGGGATAAAAATAGCGCCTGTAAAACGTCTCCCCTGTAGTGTAAATGTGAAAGCCTGAGTACTTTCACACTGAGGCGATGCGCTGGCAGGATGTTAAAAAATGTCCTGCAAGCAGCATCTTTGGAGTGGTGCTCATTGAAATGCAGCAGCACTTTGCGGGTTGTTTTATCCCTTTTTCGGACACTAGCGGGGGTTAAAAGTGCCCCACTATCGGCCGAATTCCTCCACAAAAATTACGGTAAAGCGCCTTACATTGGTGATCAGTGAGAAGAATGTCCCTTACATTGGTGATCAGTGAGAAGAATGTTCCTTACATTGGTGATCAGTGGGAAGAATGTTCCTTACATTGGTGATCAGTGGGAAGAATGCTCCTTACATTGGTGATCAGTGGGAAGAATGTTCCTTACATTGGTGATCAGTGGGAAGAATGTCCCTTACATTGGTGATCAGTGGGAAGAATGCTCCTTACATTGGTGATCAGTGGGAAGAATGTTCCTTACATTGGTGATCAGTGGGAAGAATGTTCCTTACATTGGTGATCAGTGGGAAGAATGTTCCTTACATTGGTGATCAGTGGGAAGAATGTCCCTTACATTGGTGATCAGTGGGAAGAATGTCCCTTACATTGGTGATCAGTGAGAAGAATGTCCCTTACATTGGCGATCAGTGAGAAGAATGTTCCTTACATTGGTGATCAGTGGGAAGAATGTTCCTTACATTGGCGATCAGTGAGAAGAATGTTCCTTACATTGGTGATCAGTGGGAAGAATGTTCCTTACATTGGTGATCAGTGAGAAGAATGTTCCTTACATTGGTGATCAGTGGGAAGAATGTTCCTTACATTGGTGATCAGTGAGAAGAATGTTCCTTACATTGGTGATCAGTGGGAAGAATGTCCCTTACATTGGTTATCAGTGGGAAGAATGTCCCTTACATTGGTGATCAGTGAGAAGAATGTTCCTTACATTGGTGATCAGTGGGAAGAATGTCCCTTACATTGGTGATCAGTGAGAAGAATGTCCCTTACATTGGTGATCAGTGGGGAGAATGTCCCTTACATTGGTGATCAGTGAGAAGAATGTCCCTTACATTGGTGATCAGTGAGGAGAATGTTCCTTACATTGGTGATCAGTGGGAAGAATGCTCCTTACATTGGTGATCAGAGGGGAGAATGTCCCTTACATTGGTGATCAGTGAGAAGAATGTCCCTTACATTGGTGATCAGTGGGGAGAATGTCCCTTACATTGGTGATCAGTGAGAAGAATGTCCCTTACATTGGTGATCAGTGAGGAGAATGTTCCTTACATTGGTGATCAGTGGGAAGAATGCTCCCTACATTGGTGATCAGTGGGAAGAATGCTCCTTACATTGGTAATCAGTGGGAAGAATGCTCCTTACATTGGTGATCAGTGGGAAGAATGTCCCTTACATTGGTGATCAGTGGGAAGAATGCTCCTTACATTGGTGATCAGAGGGGAGAATGTCCCTTACATTGGTGATCAGTGAGAAGAATGTCCCTTACATTGGTGATCAGTGGACAGAATGCCCCTTACATTGGTGATCAGTGGGAAGAATGTTCCTTACATTGGTGATCAGTGGGAAGAATGTCCCTTACATTGGTGATCAGTGGGAAGAATGTCCCTTACATTGGTGATCAGTGGGAAGAATGTCCCTTACATTGGTGATCAGTGGGAAGAATGTCCCTTACATTGGTGATCAGTGGGAAGAATCCTCCTTACATTGGTGATCAGTGAGGAGAATGTCCCTTACATTGGTGATCAGTGAGAAGAATGTCCCTTACATTGGTAATCAGTGAGTAGAATGTTCCTTACATTGGTAATCAGTGAGAAGAATGCTCCTTACATTGGTGATCAGTGGGAAGAATTTTTTAATTCCTATAATAAACATTTGTTTGGAAACATTGTGTAGAGAAATTCTTTGAATGCATGCAATGTGGGCAGTGCAATATGTAGGTGGGACTTTGTGTGGATGTAGCTTGAACGTGGGACCGGAGACACAGGGGGCCCCATAATCTCCTTTTGCCCGGGGGCCCCATGAGCTGTCAGTCCGCCCCTGGTCAAGACTTTTCTCTTTTGATATCAAAGGAGACAGGAACAACAAGCGCCCAGAGGCGATTCAGTTCGCATGTGCTGCGCTATATAAGTTTTCATTCATTCATTCATTCAACAAAGGGGCCCCCCAGATCCCGCCCCCCCCCCCTGTGTGAAATGGTAATGGGGTACCTTGTACCTCTACCATTTCACGAGTAAAAAAAAAGTGTCAGTGTAAAAAAAGACAAGAGCCGGTTTTTGACAAGTCCTTTATTATCTTCTTTCTTCTTTCCTTCGGGTTTCTTCTTCCTCCTCCTTCTTCTTCCTCTGCTTCTGTCTTGGGTCTTCTATTCCCGCATCTTGCCCGGCGTGTTCTTCCATCTTCTTCCGCTGTCCTTCTCGTCCGCATCTTCTCCTTCTTCTTCTTCGCCGGAGCGGCCGCTTCCAATTGAAATCCCCGCTGTCTGCCGGACCACGCCCCCCCTCTGACGCCACGGGCGAGCTCTTAGGAAAGTCCCCGTGTGGTGCCAGTGCGTCAGAGGGGGGCGTGGTCACATGTTCCAGAAAGCGGGCAATTCAATTGGAAGCGGCGACTCTGGCAAAGAAAAAGCCGCGCACGAGCTTCAAATTGAATTGCCCGCCCTCTCACTTGTGACCACGCCCCCCTCGGACGCACTTGCAGCACACTCCTAAGAGCTTGCCCGAGGCGTCAGAGGGGGGGGCGTGGTCCGGCAGACAGCGGGGATTTCAATTGGAAGCGGCCGCTCCGGCGAAGAAGAACAAGAAGAAGATGCGGACGAGAAGGACAGCGGAAGAAGATGGAAGAACACGCCGGGCAAGATGCGGGAATAGAAGACCCAAGACAGAAGCAGAGGAAGAAGAAGGAGGAGGAAGAAGAAACCCGAAGGAAAGAAGAAAGAAGATAATAAAGGACTTGTCCAAAACCGGCTCTTGTCTTTTTTAACCCTTTACATTTTTTTTACTCGTGAAATGGTAGAGGTACAAGGTACCCCATTACCATTTCACACAGGGGGGGGGCCGGGATCTGGGGGGCCCCTTTGTAAAAGGGGTCTTCCAGATTTCGATAAGCCTCCTGCCCGCAGACCCCCACAACCACCGGGCAAGGGTTGTGGGGAAGAGACCCTTGTCCTCATCAACATGGGGACAAGGTGTTTTGGGGGGCACCCCAAAACACCCTCCCAATGTTGAGGGCATGTGGCCTGGTGCGGTTCAGGAGAGGGGGGGGGCCGCGCTCTGTCCCCCCCTCTTTTCTGCGGCCGGCCAGGTCAACGTGCTCGGATAAGGGGTCTGGTGTGGATTTTAGGGGGGACTCCACGCCATTTTTTTTTAAATTTGGAGTGGAGTTCCCCTTAAATTCCACACCAGACCCGAAGGGTCTGGTTATGGATATTTGGGGGGAACCCCACGTCATTTTTTTTTTTAAATTGACGGCGGGGTTCCCCTTAATATCCATACCAGACCTAAAGGGTCTGGTTATTGAATTTGGGGGGACCCCCACGCTTTTTTTTTCCTTTTTTTAATGAATGAATTCTCCTGCAATTGCCGGGAGCCGACAATTCATTATTGCCGCGAGTCAGTTTTAAATGGCTTTTTTCCTTTGAAAAATGACATTTTGTGCAAAGACAGTTCTAACCACGGGAAACATGCGCTTTTTCACATGCTGACATTAGAGCCCCCCATGGTACGAAATTTAAAGGAAAATTACACTTTTATTATTGCACTTTTAGCATTATTAAAATCACTGCTCCCGAAAAAACGGCCGTTTTAAAAAATAAAAAAAGCATTGGTACATGTCCCCTGGGGCAGGACTGAGGTCCCCAAACACTTTTTAGGACAAAACTTGCAGATTAGCCTTTAAAATTCACTATTAAGATTTCCCCCCATAGACTTATACAGGGAGTTCGGCGGCGGCTTTAGTTATCAATCACATCGCGCTGCTGTGCTACGCCGGCTCATGCGCCTAATTAGGGATTCATCCAGCGCACTAATTAAGGCATGTACCGGCGCAGCGCAGATTCATTAGTAAATCAGCCCCAAAGTCTGCTATCACATCCATGATGAATGCAGTGGAGTCGCAAAAGGATCAGCTCACATCTTTCCAGGCTGGTGGTTTCCATTTTATTTTTAGGCATATATTGTTTTTTGTCTCTCCCCTTCCTTCCTTCCTTTAACTTGCTTGTCTCCTTTTTAAAAAAAAAAAAAAATTGTGCTTGTTGTCTTTTTTGTGATGCTCCCTTTAAGTCCAGTCAGTTTGATGGGGCAGGTGCCTTTTTATCCTGACAGGCTTGCAGTTGTTGTTTGTTTCCCCCGAAATTAGCAGTGGGCTACAGCTTTTTGTTTTGTATATCACTTGACATCACTGTGGCCATCTTGGATTCTGGAAAAAGGGCCAGATTTGCCCTTTCTTCCAGAATCAATTCACAATGGTGGTTATGGGATCAGCCCATCCACCTGAGCCTAATTAAGTTCAGATTCAGGGTTAGCTGCCAGAGTCTCCTCAGCTGTGCCCTGCTAGGTTTCACTGACACTGCTCTGTGGTAGGTACCTTTTATTTTTATTCTCTCAAAAATGGTGATTTAAAAAAAAAAGTGACAAAAGCTCCATAGTTCCTTTTTTCCCCTTTCTTACTAAATTTCCGCAGCTGATCCTTCTGCCTAACTCCGCTATTAGTCATTTATCTTGCAACAAAGATCCTCACACTCCTATTAGGTATGGGACCAACTATATGTGAGTATTGAAAAAATAAAATTAAAAAAAAAGTGCGCTCACTGGTCTAATGTGAGTTCCTTACATTGTGGCCCTGCCCACTCCAAGAGGTCCAGAAAATCTTCAAGACACTGTGATGATGACAGCTCAGACCGCACTTCACGCCACTGGTCCCAGGTCCCATTCTTCACGTCATAGATCAGAGAGGTCAATATCCAGAGGACAAGATCCTTCCCCCTCTCCTAGGACCTATACAAAGAAGAAATGCTGTACAGGCAGGGCCACACCACTACCAGACAGAGTGGTCTATGCGTCCAACCGCGAGCTAGAAAATCAGCACGCTGTGGATCTGCTCAAGTGAACAATGAAGGTCTCCTTCTCTGAGCTTGTGACTTTGGTCCACGCTCAACCAGTTCAGCAGATATCCCAGGTTCAGAATACAGAACCTAATCTCCCTGGTCCTTCAGTCGGTACACCTCTGCCACTGTCAGGCTGACCAGCTAGAGATTCATCACCTGAAAATTCCTCAGAGGACTCTTTAGAGCAGTCAGAACTTTCTGGCTTCAGTCTCTCCTTGGTAAAGCCGTTCATCCAGGCAGTCAAACTGCAATCCCCAGAAAAGATGCAGAAGAGCCTCCCCAAGAGTCTACGAGTTGCTTCCCATTCCTCAAAAGGAAGCAGGTTCTCTTCTCGTTGATGGGCGAGATTAGGGTGACCACATTTGTCAGGTCATTCAGAATGAATGGTCAAAAAGACTTTCATGGGGCCGGTTCAATAAACTATACCCCTTAACAAAGTCGGGAAGGCAGGCGCTAAACTCCATTCCAGTGGTAGATGCATCGGTGGTGCGACTCGAAAAAAAAAGAACTTTACCCATGGAGGATTCCGCTTCCTTCAAAGATCCTTGAGACAGGCGAACCGACCTGGAGCTGAAGAGGAGCTACTTAGCCCCGGGAGCAGCGTGTAAGCCAGCTATTGCCCTCACATCGGTATCAAATGCCATAAGATCTTGGACAGATAATATTGAGAAGGTTTTGCGTCAGGATGTCCCCAAGGAGGATATAATTAAAGCCTTGGAAGAGCTTAGATTGTCGGCAGACTCTGTCAGGGTAGCAGCCATTGATATGATCAGGTGCTCTGCAAGATCCATGTTGCATTCAGTAATGGTGAAGAGGGCCTTCTGGCTGAAAGATTGGACGGCTGACTTATCCTCCAAACAAAATTGGTGCAAAATCCCATTCAATGGGAAAGCACTATTCAGAGACAAAACAGATAAAGCTATCTCCAGGCTGTCAGGAGGGAAGTCCGGTATGCTTCCCAAGGACAGAAGGCGGTTCCTCTAGGTTCCGCCAGACAAATTCAAGGGATTTTTTGGGCAGTCAAGACAGCCCAGAGACAACAAAGACTTTGGAAAGGTACTCAGACATTCTTTTTTGAACAGGAGGATGAAGGACCTTTCCCGCTCCACAAGAGCAGAAGCAGTCTTTGACACCAGAGTAGCCCAGGCACTCCCGAAGGGAGCCAGGCTAAGCTTCTTCGTCCCAGTCTGGGCCACATGCTGTCAGGACCCCTGGGTTCTGTCAACAATTCAATTGGGGCACCTCTGGAATTTCTCTCATCCCCAACCCCCACCTCGGTATTCTTTCAAAGGAACAGAGGTTCCATCCTCTCTGCTGAAGGCTCAAGCTCTGTAAAACTTCCTAACGTCACTCCAGCTTCAGGGGGCGGCTGTTCTGGTTCCCTTGGCAGGGCACTTCGCAGGATTCTACTCCACCCTATTTCTGGTCCCAAAGAGAACATATGACAGACCTTCAGAGGCTCAGCCCGTATATATGCCCCCAAAAGCTTCGGAATGGAGTCCCTGCAGACGATTATTCAGGCAGTCCAGCCATCAGATTGGATGATTTCAGTCGATCGGCAGGATGCCTACCTACATGCTCTAATTCTACCTGCAATTCAAAAATATCTGAGATTTGCAGTGGGATGGACCCACATACAGTTTCAAGCCCTACCTTTTCGGTCTGTGCACTTCTCCCAGGGTGTTCACCAAGATACTAATATCCGCTCTGGTTCCCCTGCGGGAGAGGGGCTTGAGGATATACCACTACTTGGACGACATCTTTCTCCTAGCAAGCAATCCTGATCAGTTGGTATGTCACCGGAAATTTTTCTACAGACCCTAAAAAGAGCTAGGGTGGCTAATAAATTCCAAAAAGAGTCAACTAGCACCCACACAGCAGGTGATCTACCTGGGTGCAATGTTCAACACTCAGGAGGGGACAGTGTCATTACCACCGCCAGAGGCAAGGATTGTCACCCAGAGAATGATCAAGGTCATCCGGAGCCCATATCTGACGGCTTTAGAATGCCTGAGCCTCATTTGCACATGTCTTCTGTATACCCATGGTTTCTTGGTCCCATTGGCACCTGAGGTAGTTCTTGACAGGTTTCTTGGCGCAGTGGAAGAAAAGGCTATCTCAGACGATACTGCTGATGGGAGTAATGCACAGGAGTCTTCACTGGTGGACAGTTCCAGAAAACCTCTCCAAACCTCATCACCTGGGTCCCCATTTTTGGATCACATTTATGTCCGATGCAAGCGGTCAGGGCTGGGAAGCACATTGCGGGGAAAACAGAATAGACAGTAGATGGTCATGTTCTACCCAGGGAGTGGTATCCAACATCAGGCCACTTCAGCGGTGAACCAATGAAAACGTTCTGTCGGACCATTCTTATCGGTTTGAACCGATCGTGTGTATGCGGCCTAAAGCCTTGTACATACGATCAGTCCATCTGATGAGAATAGTCTGAAGGACTGTTGTCATAGGTTAACCGATGAAGCTGACTGATGATCAGTCGTGCCTACTCACCATCAGTTCAAACCATTGTATCAGAATGCGGTGACGTAAAACACCACTATGATTTTTAGCCGATGGTCGTGCCTTCTAACGATCGGTTTTTACCTATCGGTTAAGAATCCAAAAAAATGTGTCTCTAGAGTCTAATAGGTAGGAATCCCTACTAGTGTGTTTGATTACACTAGTAACCACACTAGTAGGGATTTCTATCTATTAGACTCTAGAGACACCGTTTTTTCTTTGTTTTATATGGTTTAGGGTACATCGGTCACAACTGGCATCCTTATAGCAGCATAGGATCATTTTACTTTAGCAATCTTTGGGCCTGCTGGCCTGCACAGGCTCCTGACCTAATTAATCCACCTTTACTCAATTTCACTGAAATTAGTGGAAGCTGAGGAACCAACATCTACCCTCCTATTAACACAGGGTATCTCTCCAATTGCACCCTAATTCCAGCCAAAGGGGGGGCCTATTACCATTGGGCTCACCCCACGGATATACCCGACAAAGGTATTAATTTAGCAGCGCCATTTCCCTTTCTACTATTTATATTTATATTAGCTCCCCACATAGGGATCCTACTGGGAGGCAACAGCTACTTTATTCACCATAGCGCGGACTCCCCTGTTCTTACACGGGAGAGGATCTGCCGACCACCACTGGGCAAGGTACTAGCAACACTCCATTTCCTTGCCAGTGGCTCTTTTCACCCTAATGGGTAAATATATATTTTATATACATTTCTTTATCGTACATCACGGGACACAGAGCGCATAGCCATTACACTTGGGTTATATGGGTACCTTCAGGTGTGGACACTGGTGTAATCAATTTCACAGGAAGTTTCCTCCCTATATAACCCCCTCCCACTGGGAGTGCTTCAGTTTTTTCGCCAGTGTCTTAGGTGTTGGTCACGTCTAGCTGTCCCTCGGAGGTCTCGGGACCCAGGATAGCTAGCCGGATCCGTCCGAAGTGCTTCAAAGCCAAGGTGTACGGTACCCGGGCCCTGCTGGAGTGGGGTTTTGCCTATAATGCCTCTCCTTGGAGGGCTGGATTCTGGGCTCCAGTGCCTCCAGAGTCTCTTCCAAGAACTAAACGCTACTGATGCCAGGATGCTATATAGGTCCAGGGGTGTGGGTTCCTTAACACAGGACCCCGGTCCCTGAAGGTCCAAGACAATACCCACGGAGATGGGGGAAGGCTGGGCCTCTTGCATTTTGCAATACCCTGCGGCGTGGAGCAGGTAAGAGGGAACCTGCGGGACTTGGTTCGACAGTAGGTATCCCCCTGGGGGTTCTGGGTTGGCTAATGGTATGCTTGTGCATCAGCCACTATCTCCACTATGTCTTTTGAGGCAGGATGGGATGTACTAATGTTTACCCAGATAACATGTAGATATATATATATGCTTTTAAAGATATGTATTTTGCTACTCCCCCCAGATTTGCCTGTTAGCATGATACTGCAGCCCCACGTGTATAGAGAGGAAGTGCTGACAAAACTCCTGTTTCCTAGGAAGCCTAGGGGGACAGCTTCCTCTATGTGTGCACTACAAAGATTAGTGGCTTACCGGGTGTCTGTGTTACTAGAGCTGGTCCAGGCTTCTCCTCTGCTCTCTGCTTCCTCCATGTTGGTTTCAGCGTGGGGGGGGCGGGGGCGCGCGCGCGCACGTGCGCGCCGCCTTTTACAGCGTCAGCGTGCGTGGGGGGGGCGGGCCAGCAGTGTCAGGTCTCAGATAAAGCAAAAAAGCATTTCCTGGCTGGTCATTCCCTCCTGAGAGCAGTGGAGAGTGAGGACATAGAGCGCGCAGCTGAGCCAGTTCTGGCTAACAGTGACACCCAGTGGTGGTTTGTGGATCTTAAGGTCTGGACTTAAGTCCACACTGACCAGAAAAAAAAAAAAAAAAAAGATTTTTTTCTTAAAGGGACTCAGCCTTAGATCTGGCAGTATCTGAGTCGGTGCAACCTTGGACTCCAGCTAACGGGCATTGGTGTGGCAATACTCACAGGACTTTCCTCGGTATTGCCGCCTTCTCAGGCGTATGAAAATTTAGAAACATTTTTACCATAGCCTGTCCTTATTAATGTTTCACTTCTAGCTACAACAGTTGGGTGTTGGCTGTAGGGGTGTCTCAAGGTTGTGCAATGGCTCCCAAGGGATCAGGACCAGCTAAGGCTGCAAAAGGTGCCAAAAAAGTAAAGGGGTCTCCAACGGGGTCAGAGGATTTGGGCCAGGCTCCAGTGGTCCCACCCTCACCAGATAGACCACCGAACAGCATCGTGCAGGAGCCATTGAGGGTGCTAGGGGCAGAGGCGGCCCCCAATCAACCCATTCCCGTTTATGTTACGGAAGAAATGCTAGAATCCACCCTGGGTGGGCTAGAGAAAAGGTTAACTGCTTTAATTGCCCGCTCTTTGCCGGGTGGCAAACGGGCTAGATCCCCGTCGCCTAGAACGGTGTGTTCAGATGCAGAGGTCCTCTCTTCGGAGGAATTGGACCCACAGGGGGATCAAGCGGACCTGAGTCCTGACGGGTCAGACATTGAAGATTCCACTATAGATGAAATTTTTTCGGCTTCTCAAGCAGAGAGTCTGTGGATCCAGTCTCTGACGGATATGGTTCGCACTGCTTTTAAACTTCCAGTGTCAGAACAATTAGCCCCCGCGGTATCCTCTTTAGGTTCCTTGAAGGCACCATTGAGTGGTGCGTCTTTCCCGGTTCACCCCCTTCTGGAGAGCGTGATTTTTCAGGATTGGGCTCGACCTGATAGGATTTTTATCCCTCCTAAAAGGTTCACCATTCTCTATCCTATGGAAGAAGAATTTGCAAAGAAATGGGCACTCCCTACCGTGGACGCAGCCATTTCCTGCGTAAATAAATCCCTGACCTGTCCGGTGGAAAATGTCCAGGTGTTTAAAGATCCAGTCGACAAAAAATTGGAGACCCTACTGAAGGCTTCTTTTACCACAGTAGGTGCCGTGGTTCAGCCAGCAGTGGCAGCCATTGGCGTTTGTCAGGCTTTAAAGGATCAGACTAAACAGATATTAAGGGACATACCGGCTCAGCAAGCTCGTGAATTGGCTGACCTCCCAAGAGCTCTCTGCTTTGCAGTAGATGCTATTAAGGACTCCGTTCAACAGGCGTCCCGTTTATCTCTGCTGTTGGTTCATATGCGTCGCCTTTTGTGGCTAAAAAACTGGTCAGCAGAGGCACCCTGCAAAAAGCTTTTAGCAGGATTTCCCTTTCATGGTGGGAGACTATTCGGTGAAGACCTAGATAAATATATCCAGACCATATCAAGTGGTAAAAGTTCTTTCTTGCCTGTCAAGAAAAGATCGCGTGGGCCCGCATTTAAGCGACAGGCCTTCGCAGGCTCGGCCCCTTCAACTTCCCGTCAGTATCGACGGCCTCCCGGGCGTTCAGCATTTAATAGCCGCCCACAAGGACAAGCCACGACAGGCAAGAGGCCATGGTCTCGCAAGCCGGTTAAACCAGTTCTCAAGTCAGATTCATGAAGGGGCGCCCCCACTCTCTTGGGTGGGGGGAAGGCTTCGGTTTTTCTCCGAAGTGTGGAAGGCCAGAATTCCCGACTCTTGGGTAAGATCCGTGGTAACCACGGGCTACAAGCTAGAGTTTCGGGAAGTCCCCCCTCCTCATTTTCAGGGGTCAAGTCTTCCAAGCGACCCATTAAAGAGGGCCTCTCTTGTAAAAGCATTGGATCGTCTCTTGCTCCAAGGGGTAATTGTAGAAGTACCAACCCAGGAATGGGGTCTGGGATTCTACTCCAACCTTTTCATAATACCAAAGCCCAATGGCGACGTCAGGCCTATCTTGGACCTCAAACGCCTAAATCGCTTTCTAAACATTCAGACCTTTCGTATGGAGTCCATACGTTCGGTGGCAGCCAGTCTACATCAAGACGACTTGCTAGCATCTATAGACATAAAAGATGCGTATCTGCACGTGCCGATCTACCCGGCACATCACAGGTTTCTTCGTTTTATGATAGATCACCGCCATTACCAGTTCGTAGCCCTCCCTTTCGGGTTGGCAACAGCTCCGCGGGTATTCACAAAGGTGTTAGCCCCGGTGCTAGCCGTCCTAAGGACAGAAGGCATTTTAGTCTTGGCATACTTGGACGATCTTCTGGTTATCGACAGCTCAGCTTCCAACCTCAATCAGGCAGTAGGTCGCACAGTTCAGCATCTAGAGGAATTCGGGTGGATTGTAAACCTAGAAAAATCGGTATTGAAACCCACAAAGCAGTTGGAATATCTAGGCCTTCGGCTAGATACAGACTGCCAGAGGATAATTTTACCTCAAGCAAAGATCAGATCAATAGCTCAAGCAGTTCAAGTGATCTTAGGCAAGAAGAGGCCGACTATTCGCCTATGTATGCGACTGCTGGGGAAGATGGTGGCCGCCTTCGAGGCTGTGCCCTACGCCCAGATCCATACCAGATATCTTCAGGCAGCCATTCTCTCTGCTTGGAACAAGTCCATTCAGGCGTTAGATCGTCCGTTAGTGCTCTCCCCGAAGGTCCGGCGCAGCCTGTCTTGGTGGCTGGTCTCTCAAAATTTGTCAAAAGGGAAATCCTTTTGCCCCATCACGTGGAAGATAGTATCCACGGATGCCAGCCTGTCAGGTTGGGGGGCAGTTCTAGAAGAACAGACCCAGCAAGGGCAGTGGTCGGAGGCAGAAAAACTGCTTCCCATCAATATCTTGGAGATCAGAGCTGCTCGGCTGGCTCTGATCGCCTGGACTCTCCCCATTCAGGGTCTGCCAGTAAGGATACAGTCCGACAACGCCACTGCGGTGGCATACATAAACCACCGGGGGGGCACGAAGAGCCCAGCAGCCCAAAGAGAAGTAAACCTGATTTTCTCATGGGCCGAAGCCCATGTACCCTGCATCTCGGCGGTGTTCATCCCAGGGATAGACAATTCTCAAGCAGATTTTTTGAGTCGTCAACAGTTGCTCCCGGGGGAATGGTCTCTTCACCCCCAGGTATTCCAAGAGATTTGCCAAAGATTCGGAGTCCCAGATATGGCAACGAGATCCAACAAAAAGTTGGACAAATTCATATCCCGAGCCAGGGATCCCTCGGCCAAGGGACCGATGCCTTGGTTTGTCCTTGGCACCAGTTTTCTCTTCTGTATGCGTTCCCTCCACTGCAGATGATTCCCCGCCTTCTACGGAGGATCCGGGTGGAGCGCAGGCCTGTGATCCTGGTGGCCCCAGCCTGGCCCAGGAGGGCTTGGTACGCACTCATCGTGAAGATGTCAGTCGGGGCGCCGTGGCCGCTCCCCCTGCGCCCAGATCTGCTGTCTCAGGGCCCAATCGGCCATCCTGCTTCACAGCAGCTAAATTTGACGGCTTGGCGGCTGAATCCCTAATTCTTAAGGGCAGAGGCCTCTCAGATCAGGTCATATCTACGTTGATTCAGGCTAGGAAACCGGTCTCCAGAAATATTTATTACAGAGTCTGGAGAACCTATGTGGAGTGGTGCGAGTCTCAAAAATGGCATCCTCGAAAGTTTTTTATTGACAGGATCTTGCGATTCCTCCAGGTTGGCGTTGACAAAGGGTTGGCTCTTAGTACTCTAAAGGGGCAGGTGTCGGCTTTATCAATATGGTTTCAAAGACCCTTGGCCACCCATTCGCTTATGAAAACCTTCTTGCAGGGGGTCTTGCATGTGAATCCCCCTATTAGAGCTCCCCTCTGCCCCTGGAATTTAAATCTGGTCTTGTCAGCTTTACAAAGGCAGCCGTTTGAACCTCTGACAAAAATCCCTCTTGTGCTACTAACCCGAAAGTTGGTTTTCTTGGTGGCTATGGCTTCAGCCAGAAGGGTTTCCGAGCTGGCAGCCTTGTCATGCAGGGAGCCATACCTTATTCTGCATACAGGGCCACCATCAGGGGGGTACAGGCATTACACCTGTAAGGGGCCCGGGGGTCCCCAGGGGCCCGGATGGGAACCACCCTAAAAAAAAAATATATATATATTTTTATTTTTTTATTTTAGGGGTCCGAAGGTCCCCAGGGGCCCGGAGGCCACCAAGGGCCCCAGATGGCAAGCCTTTTTTTTTAATAAAAAAAATATATTTTTTTATAAAAAAATATATTTTTTTATAAAAAAATATATTTTTTTATAAAAATAATATATTTTTTTAATATATTTTTCTTTTATTTTTTATTAAAGGGCCAATTTTTTTTCTTTTATTTTTTTAGAGGTCCCCAGGGGCCCTGAGGCCACCAGGGCCCCAGATGGCAAGCCCTTTTTTTTTTTTTTTTATAAAAAAATATATTTTTTTATAAAAAAATATAATTTTTTAATATATTTTTCTTTTATTTTTTATTAAAGGGCCAATTTTTTTTCTTTTATTTTTTTTTAGAGGTGGACCTGGAGATCCCCAGGGCCCCAGATGACAACCTCCCTTTTTTTATAAAAAAAATATATATTTTTTATATATTTCTTTTATTTTTATATAAATATATATATATATATATATATATATATATATATATATATATATATATTATTAAAGGGCCCAGAGGTCCCCAGGGCCCCCGGATGACAATCCTCCCTTTTTTATATTTTTTTTTTACTTTTTTTTTATTTTATTTCTTTTTTTTAATATATAGATGTATTTTTATTAAAGGGCTCAGAGGTCCCCAGGGCCCCATCTGTCAAACCCCCTTTTTTTTATAATTGTATTTTTTATTTTTGTTTATATATTTTTTTATTTTTTATTAAAGGGCCCAGAGGTCCCCATGGCCCTGGAAGGCAACCCCCTTGTTTTTTTTTTATATATATATATATATAAATGTTTATTTCTTTTTTTATATATATATATATATATTTTTTTTATTTCTTTCTTTTTTTTAAAGGGCCCAGAGGTTTCTTTTTATTAAAGGGCCCAGAGGTCCCGAATGGAAAGCCCCCTTTTTTTGTAATTTCCTTTTATAAAAAAAAAATAAGGTCCCCAGTTGGCAACCACCCTTTTTAAAAAAAATATATATATATACATTTTATATATATATATATATATATTCTCTATTTTTTTCTTTTTATTAAAGGGCACAGAGGTCCCCAGGGCCCCGGACGGCTACCCCCCTTTTTTATATATATTTTTCTTTATTTCTTCTTTTTGTAAACGGCCCCCCCACTTCTCAATTCACGGCAGCAGCCCCCCCCCCCGCTTCTCAATTCCCCCCCCCCCCGGTTCTCTGCTCCAGGGGCAGGGGGCCCATGCCTGAAGCTGTGTAAGGGCCCCCAAAATTCCTGATGGCGGCCCTGTCTGCATAAGGACAGAGTGGTTCTGCGGCCTCAACCTTCTTTCCTTCCTAAGGTCATATCCAGTTTTCACTTGAATCAGGACCTAGTCCTACCATCCTTCTTTCCTACTCCCCAGTCCAGAGAGGAAAGACTGCTTCATACTTTGGACGTGGTTCGAGCCATGAGGGTCTATCTCAAGGCTACAGAGAAGATTCGGAAAACAGATGTGCTTTTTGTTCTTCCGGGTGGCCCCAAGAAGGGTCAGCCGGCTGCCAAGTCTTCCTTGGCTAGGTGGATTAAGCAGCTGATTTTTCAGGCATATGGTCTGAAGCGCGTTCCACCTCCCTTATCAGTTAAAGCCCATTCTACGAGGGCCATGAGTGCCTCCTGGGCGGCACACCATCAGATCTCTATGGCACAGGTTTGCAAGGTGGCAACCTGGTCTTCCGTACATACGTTTACTAAATGTTATAAGTTGGACGTTGCAAAGGGTACGGACGCAGCTTTTGGGCAGGCGGTCCTACGGGCAGCAGTATAGAATCCTCTGGCCCGGTTCACGCCCCCTTGTTTTTCTGTTGGTGGAGCCATGTTTTCTCCTGACAATGTTTTTATTTAGCTATTCTTGGCCTTACGGTCTCCCTCCCTTCATAGAGCATTGCTTTAGGACATCCCAAGTGTAATGGCTATGCGCTCTGTGTCCCGTGATGTACGATAAAGAAAAAAGGATTTTTAATAAACAGCTTACCTGTAAAATCCTTTTCTTGAAGTACATCACGGGACACAGAGCTCCCACCCCTCTTTTGGGGAACATTCTGTAACCTTGGAGGAATTGCTTGCTACAAAACTGAAGCACTCCCAGTGGGAGGGGGTTATATAGGGAGGAAACTTCCTGTGAAATTGATTACACCAGTGTCCATCACCTGAAGGTACCCATATAACCCAAGTGTAATGACTATGCGCTCTGTGTCCCGTGATGTACTTCAAGAAAAGGATTTTACAGGCAAGCTGTTTATTAAAAATCCTTTTTTTTTCTGTTTAGTATATATTTTATAATAATTAATATAATAAATATATATTTTTAACTTTTTTAACTAATATAAATTTAGTAATTTTAATATTATTATAATTATCTTATTTAATATTATATATATATATATATATATATATATACACACCGACACGACACAAACCTCCAAACAGCAACAGACAACGGAATAAAAGCACCTTGCTTCAGGAAAGGAAAACAATTGGATGTACTTTTGCAATGGAAGGGCATTTCTCTCGGTCTATTTAAGCACTGTGCATAGCTCACTAAGTCTGACGGGCCTAGTTCCTATCTAACTGATTGTGCCGTGCTGAGTTCTGAGCATGCTCAGAGAGGTGCTGACCATAGTCTGCTTCATGTGCACATGCCTAGTCTGGCCGGCCCTTCATTTGCATGGGGTCACGGCTCATTTCAATGGAACACGCCCACGTCATTCCCACTTTGAATTACACCGCCTTACGCCTCGGAATTTACATTGCACCGGTGCAAATTTGCCCGAAAATACTACGAGGATACGGTACTTGCGCCTCGAAATTAAGCCGGTCTAACTTAAAGGAGTTGCACTACGCCGGTCCAAAAATGCACCGATGTACGTGAATCTGGCCCAGTATTTATTAGCATCAAGAGTACAACCACGTGTATATATAATCAATCGTATGTTCAGCAGCCATGTGTGCTCTATGCCTGTAAAGTGTGGGCTTTGATCAAAAAAATCACTGATATTTAACACTAGGATTTGACTGGGAGCATCACCTGGAATGCATCACGATCAGCATGTCAGAGAGGGCTCCACTGCTTCTAAGCAACCTACATGGAGCTCAACTGTCTACAACCAATAGAGATGGGCTCGGGTGTATTTGAAATCCCTCATGCCCAATCCCGCCAGGAAGCCGACACTCCACAGTGATAATCGCAGCCAGTGAGACATTTCCTGATCTGTGCAGCTGCGGACTGGGAAATGTCTCACTGCCTGTGATTAGCACTGTGCAGTGTGGGCTTCCTGGCAGGCTCTGGCATGTGGAATTTTGAACATGCCCAGCCCATCTCTAACAACAAATTGTGCTAGCCCTCCAGTACATCAGCCCCATAAAGTAACCAGCACTGGGTTCCTATGTGCTGCCGCCACTGCCATTGAGACAGAGACCAGCTCTGTGAATAGCCGGGGCAGGACAGCAACTCTGGTTATTCCAGCACTGGTCCACACTGGGAGGATTCCCCCATCCACCTATAATGTGTAGACGGGGGAATTGGATAATTTCTTTTTTTTTTTTTTCATTCAACCTAATAGTTGAATGAAAAAAAGTGATCAATGTTTGAGCTGCCTAAGAGCTAAGACCAGCCATAGACAGTTTAAATCTCAGCTGGTTCCATTAACAAGCAGATTCTCTTATGATTATCACTAGTGGTTGCTGTATAGCCACTAGTGATAATCACTGTTTGTCGGGAGAATACAATTGCTGGGCAGGAGGGATATTCCCCTGTCAGCACTGTCTGTGTTGATGGGGGAATCATGCAAGTTTATTTCCTGCAATCTGTGGCTGTAGGAAAGAAATTTGCACTGTATATTACCTGCCTAACTTAAAGTGAAAGTAAATTGTGAATGTCTTGAAAGAACAGGAGAGGGGGAGGGAGACAGATGGGGAGAGAAGAGATGGAGATAATGCAGTTCAGTGATTACAGTGCACACACTTGCCCATGGTCCAGGCTAGAATCTCAGGCATCATTCACACACAGCCAGGAATGCTGCTGATTTTCATATTTCCCGCCCCCATTTTTCCCCTTTTTTCAGATACAGCACACCGGGATAGTGTGGGCGGGACTGAAAGGAGGAGCTGTATTCCTCCCTGCTCTTATGTGAGGAGAGTTAGGGGGGGTGGCTGGACTCGCTGGGCTATAAGAGTGTCACTCGGCTCAGCTTGCAGTCACCACTAAGAATTTACAGGCTGGTTCTCCTGTCCTCCTGTCCTAAGGACGGGAGAAATCAGTCTGTTTTCAGTAACTGAGATGAAGGCTTCCCCCCCCCCCCCCACAGTGCTCATGGAGTCCTTTAAGCAACTTGCTCTTCTCCATGCCAATAAGGATGCAGGGGAAGGAGCAGATCGGGCGGCTGTGGTTGTGTGAGCGCTCGCATTATGCAGTGTCAGTGAACAGAAGGAGGGGGGAGCAATGCCCCGCAGAGCTGACTGGGCACGCTCTCCCTCTCAGGAGAGACTGTTACTCCGGCGGCAGCCTAAGCAAAATACAAAAAAAAAAAAAATACCAGTTACTTACCGGTAGCTGGATTTCTACGATGTCTTACAGGACGGCACCCTGAGAGTAGACTGGCTCACCTGACAGGAAACACAATCAACAATGAGGTTTAAAAGGCCCCACCCCTCCTGTGTGCCTCAGTTTGAGATAAGTAACCGCTATTTAGAACACGGTATAGAAAAAAAACAAGAAAGGAGGAATTTAGATAGAAGTAAAAGGGAGGGAAGTAGGCCTGCCGTCCTGTAAGACATCGTAGAAATCCAGCTACCAGTAAGTAACTGGTATTTTCTCCCTCGTCTTCCAGTACGGCACCCTGAGAGAGAAGCAAGTAACCTCAGGCCTACCTTAGGGTGGGACCACCATCTGCAGGACCTTTCTACCAAACATCAGGTCTTGCAGAGACAGTAATTCGACTCTGTAATGTCTGAGGAAAGTATTCTGGCTTGACCAGGTCGTCGCTCTACATATCTGCTCTATGGAAGCTCCTGCTCTTTCTGCCCAGGAGGCTGCCAGTGAACGAGTGGAATGAGCTTTGATAGTGGGAACTGACCTACCTGCTTGTGTGTAGGACAAGGAGATAGCTTGTCTAATCCATCTGGATATAGAAGCTTTAGATGCCTGCTGACCCTTTCTCTGACCTGAGAAATTAACTAAAAGGTGAGGGGAAGTTCTGAACTCACTTACCCTTTCCAAATATATTAAAAGGCAGCGTCTTACATCCAAGCAATGAAAAGTGGCTTCCTTCTCATTGCTGGGGTTTGCGCAAAAGGAAGGGAGTGTCACCTCCTGAGATCTATGGAACCTGGTTGCCACTTTGGAAAGGTACAGAGAATCCTGAGTCAGTATCACCCTGTCTTCAAATACTCGAAGAAAGGGTTCCTTAATAGAAAATGCATGAATGTCTCCAACTCTTTTGGCAGACGTGATAGCTAACAAAAAGGTAAACTTAAATGTAAGAAATTTAATAGAAGTGCTGTCTATAGGCTCGAATGGTGCCTTAGTCAGCTGATCCAGGACTAGGGAGAGGTCCCATGAGGGAACCCTGGAATTTTGTACAGGAGACAGTCTGTCCCTAGCCCTTAGAAACCCCTTAATAAGAGGGTCCCCTGAGAGACTCTTGTCCAAAAAGTATGACAAGGCTGCCACCTGGACTCTCAGGGTCCTAGTGGCTAAGCCTAGTTCCACGCCATGCTGTAGGAACTCCAAGATGGCGGGGGTTTTGGGACAAGAGATCTGCTTTGTGGCGTACCAACGCGAAAAGACTGTCCAGACCTTTGCGTAGATGTGTCTGGTGACCTTCTTGAGGCTAGCCAGTAAGGTGTCTATGACTCTGTCCGAACAGCCCTTCCACTGCAGGTTCCACCTGTCAAGAGCCATGCCGTGAGGCTGAAGAACTCTGGATTTGAATGAGAGATCGGCCCCTGCCGCAGGAGATCCGTCCGGAGAGGAATGGGAAGAGGAGGAGCCAGAGACCAGTGCCTCAGGATGGGAAACCAGGATCTCTGGGGCCACTAAGGAGCGATTAGAATTAATCTGCTTTCCAAGGAGCCCAACTTTTGTAGGACCCTCGGGATCAGATTCAAGGGGGGGGAAAGCCTAGGCCAGACGGAATTTCCAAGACTGGGCCAGCGCATCCACCCCCTGAGAGCCTTGCCCCCGGTTGAGGGAAAAGAACCTGTTCACCTTTTTGTTTTCTCTGCAGGCAACAAGGTCTATTTCTGGATCCCCGAACTGCTGGCAAACCCAGTAGAAAGTTTCTTGGCACAATTCCCACTCCCCCTGAAGAATGGGTCGGCGGCTCAGAAAGTCAGCCTCCAAATTGGTGGCCCCTTTTATGTGGATGGCCAGAATGGAGGGTACTCTCTGCTCTACCCAGCCCAAGATCTCCAGGGAGAGTGCTAGGAGAGATTGGGACCTGGTGCCTCCCTGTCTGTTGAGAAAGGTAACTGTAGTTGCATTGTCTGAGAGAACCAGGACCTCTTTGCCCTGGATTCTCTCTTCGAATGCCCTCAGTGCTTCTCCGACTGCCAGCAACTCTCGGTAGTTGGAAGAAGTCCGCCTTTGATGGAGATTCCAAGATCCCTGAGCCTGCAGGTCCTCCGCATGAGTGCCCCACCCCCAAGCGCTGACGTCCATGGTGACCTTGACCGGATTGGTTTGACTCCACGGTCGGCCCTTCAGGAGGTTTTGGGGGCAAAGCCACCAACCTAGGGTGTCCTTGACTGGGATCGGGATACTGACCCGGGAATCGACAGTGTCCTCCTTCCCGTCCCAGGTGGAGAGGTGAAAACTCTGTAGGGGTCTTGCATGTAGTTGGGCCCACGGGACTGCCGGAATGCAAGAGGTCATCCGACCCAACAGCTTCATGATCTCCCTGAGGGAGGGATTTTCTGCATCCACTAGGGACCCGATCGCTGTCACAAGTCTCTGGAATTTCTCTTGGGGAAGAATGCGCTTCTTTTCTCGGGAGTCTATGGGAAACCCCAAGTAAGCCTTCCGCTGCTCCGGAAGGAGGGAGGACTTCTGCTTGTTGATTATCCAACCAAGCGACTCAAGAGTGGTCATGACAGCGGTCAGGTCTGAAAGGAGCTGATCCTGATTTAGACTGAAGAGCAAAAGGTTGTCTAGATAGGGGACGAGGTAGATCCCTTTCAGATGTAGATTAGCCATTACCTCCGCCAGGACCTTCGTAAACACCCTCGAGCTGGAGGCCAGACTGAAGGGGAGGGCAGCAAACTGCCAGTGCTGAATTCCCTGGGCGGAGGTGAGGGCGAATCTCAAAAACTTCTGGTGTTCCGAAAAAATCGGGACATGAAGGTAGGCGTCCCTCAAATCTATGGTCACCATAAAGACGCCTTCTAGCAAAAGGCCCCTGAGGCTGTATACACTCTCCATCCGGAACTTTTTGTAGAGAAGATGGGAGTTCAGGGGTCTCCGATTGATTATCAGTCTGAACTTGCCGTCTGGCTTGGGAACGACAAAAATGTGGGAGTATACTCCCTGACCTAATTGGTCTGGTGGTACAGGGACTATGACCCCTTGTTGTGCCAAATTTGCAATGTTGTGGGAGAGGCCAGCAGCTTTGAGGGGGTCTTTGGGTAGGTACGTAAGGAGGAAGGTCGGGGGGGGGGGAGTTGGCTGAACTCTAAACGATAACCCTCCCTGATTATCTGTAGGACATGGGGACTCTGGGTTATGCCCTCCCAGGCGGGAAGGAACCTGAAGAGCCAGCCCCCTACCCTCTCGTCACTTGGGATCCTTTCCAGCGGGTTTAGGACTGGAAAAAAGGATCCCCCCCTTGGGTCTGTCCTTTGCAAAGGCCCAACGCCTGTTGGCGGTCGGTCTTTTGTCCGAGGGAGGATTCTTTCTCTGGTTGGGACGAAAAGGCCGCTTCCTACTCTGCCTGGGTTTGGAAGGGAACTTATTCCCCTTTTCTGAAGATCTGGACAAGGCCTGATCCAGGGCAGCCCCAAACAAGAGAGAACCCTCAAAGGGGAGAGCGCACAGTCGGCGCTTAGAGGCGAGATCACCCCTCCAGGTTTTTAGCCAGACGGCCCTTCTAGAGGAATTAATAAGGGCCCCAGTTTTGGCTGTGGCGCGAACTGCTTCAACCGCCGCGTCTGCCAAATAGGCCACTGCACCGCTAATAAGCTGGAGGGAATCTCGTATCTCCTTCATTTTGGATGTACTGGGGAGATGGTCTAGAAGCCTGGAAGTCCAGGCGTCAGCATTCCTTGCCACGCAGGCTGAGGCCAACGCAGGACCTAACGCGGCTGCATTGGCTTCCTATGCTCTACGGAAGGGAAGTGTCAGTACACCTGTCCATGGCGTCCCTCAAACTGCCTGCATCCTCAAATGAAAGGTCTGACTGTCTAGAGACTTGGGCCAAGGGAGCGTCAAGCTTAGGAACCTTGAAAAAGGTGTTTACTACCTCCGCCTTAAAGGGACAGCAGCGTTTCCAAGTTTTAAATCTTGGTAAACTCTTTTCAGGTTCTGCCCACTCCCTGAGGATAATCTCTTTGAGAGACTGGTGGACGGGAATAGTTTTGGTTTGGGGTTTTATTAAGCCCATATACATCCTGTCCTGTGCTGAGATCTGCTCTGCTGGTTGTTGAATATGCTCAGTCGCATAAACAGCTGCTAGGAGACCCTCCATCTCGTCAGTGGGAAACATGTATTTTCCTGTCCTGGCATCCTCCTCTTCCTCCTGGCTGTCTACCAGGCTCTCACTTTGCAGGGTCAACTCGGACTCCTCAGAATCCGAGGGGTACAATGTCCTAGCTTGTTGGGCTACAAACGGCCGAGAGGAAGAGGAGGACTCCTGGGAGGAAGGGCCCGGCACTGGGGGATCAACGTCTCTCCTTCTCAAGGAGGATTGAAAATCCTTGAGGGTAGACAGCATTTCAGTCTGAACTGAGAGAAATTGCTTCATAATCTGCGAGGTCTCTTTCCCTGTTAATTTACAGATGCATCTAGAACAGAAATGCTTGCTATGCTCAGCTGGTAATTTATCACCACAATTGCCACACTTTCTGATACGTTTAGGGGGCTTAGCCACTCTGCTGGATTCCCCTTGGGCAGTAGGGTCTTCACCTAAGTATACCAGGGGAAAAGACAAAACATATGCCCATTAGCCCTCAAGTCTCCAAGAGAGTGGGGGGAGGGGGGTGCTAATCTGGAAACCTCCCTTTAGAAATAGGAAGGACTCACCCCTGGTGGTTTTTCTCTGCAACCATAGGAAACGGACGGTCCTCCTCCATTGCAGCGTCTATGGGAAATCCTTAAAGGAGTGTTCCTGGAGCATGCTACGAGGCCGCCAGGCCCTTCTCTCTCCCTGGCTGCTTTATACTGTATCCCCGACCACATGCAGCGTCCGTTCCTGTGGGGGCCGCCATCTTGCCGCGCGGGAGCGGAATGACATCACGACGCCGTGCTCGTCATCACTATGCGCCATGAGCTTCCCGGCGCCGCTCGGAGCGGCGCCTAAACTACCCGCCATGCGATCCAGCAAACCCCCGGAAGGAGCCAGCAGGATGGGGGAAGCCTTAGCCCAACCTCCAAGATAGAGAACAAGGCGGGGGGAGAGAGGATATGGCCTCTTCGGAGCACTGGAGAGCCCGGCTCCCCTAGGAGGCTCCGGCGTCGAGGGGGGTTTGTGTCTTCTCCTGTTCCCCCCCTGGACCCTGAAGAAGGGGGAACCCCCCCCCCCGTCCTGGAAGACGAGGGAGAAATACATAATTTTTTTTTTTGGGGGGGGGGCACATGGTGGGGCACAGCATAATGTTTGGGGGGTCAGGGCCCCCTCTGCCACCCCCCCCCCTAGGGTCGCCATTGACAGGACTAGAAATGAAAAGTCTCGCCATAGTGACCAATTCAAAATGTTTTTTAATATTTCAGTGAAATTAAAAATTAAAATTGCTGGATTGCTGTAGGCAACAACAATGATTTTGTGCTCCCTTGCTTCTGGTTTTTAATAAATTTGTGTTTTTTCCTATTTTTTGATGGGATGCTTTTTTCTTTAAATGCAATGGGTGATTAAATGTGACCTATTTTGATGCAAATCATGCTTAAAAGTATACTTCATTCATTTTCTTTAATATTTGAAAATATAGAGTATATACTGCTGTTTGTTTAGAACTCATCAAAGGGTATAGAATACAAAGAGTGACAGCACAGAAGGATATGCAGGGATCAACAGTTATCACTAATTAGAGAACCGTTATGCAGGCTTGATGAGGATGATTAAAGAAGTTGCTAATTTTTGGTAGAAAAACAGGCAATACAAAGAGATTCTTTGCTGCAGGAAAAAAAATGAGCCAGCCAAAAAGTTTCTAAACTTTCTTGTGGTTTACCAACACTTTATTAACCATTAGTAAAAAAAATATAGATGGGTAGTCAGGTTAAAAACAATAGGAAGGGGGTCACCAAATGAGGAAAGGGGTTGTTGATAAAACGTATGACTTAAAAATATATACCAGTACATTTTTCAATACACACCAACAGATTGTACTAAGCAGAAATATTTAGAAAAGAATAGTGCCATCTAGTGACCAGAGTACAAAGTGCTCTGGCAAAGAGGCAACTAACTGCTGTTAGCTATTCAGGACAATGTTGTGCTCTTACACTGGGAGTTTGGATGGGATACTTTTTATTGCCTAGAGATGCATGCATTCAGTTCTTACATGCTTCTACACAGAGCTGGATCATTCTCTGAAATGAAATGTCAGATGCTGAAATACAGTCTACCATAAGGTGACCAGATTTTTAAAATGAAATCCGGGGACATTTTTTTTTTTTTTACTAGTAATGGCAGCAATCAGCGAATCTCTGCCCATCGCCGCAGCCACCTGCCTCACAGCCTGTCAAGTCTTACTCTCCGGGCCTCGGCTACTACTGGGTGGGGTGCGGAGGAAGATCACTCCGCCAGGGAAGGCAAGGAGATAAGCAGGCAGGCAGCAGGCCAGGACTTGGCAGAAGGCAGGCCCGCTCCGACCAGCACATGATCATCAGAAAGGGGCACATGTAATGGAAAAAATACACCCCCCTAAGCTAGTGGGAGCAGCAGTACGGGGGGGGGCCCCAGCCCCTGTTCAAATACAATCTGGGGACAAAACTGTGGACAAACTTGGTCTGGGGACAGTGTCCTCAATCCGGGGACTGTCCCCTGAAACCGGGGATGTCTGGTCACCCTAGTCTACCAGTCCTATCTAGTGGTCAAGGATACCCTCTAAAGTTTTTGATCATCAACACAGAGCTTTCGTGAATGGGCGTTATGATAGCATTCCGAGCATCAATAAAGCGCTCATTAGTGGATCAAATCCTGAGCGCTTTATTGATACCGATGGTGTGTAGGCACGACTGATGAAAGTCAGCTTCATCAGATATCTGATGAAAAAATCCATCAGACCGTTTTCATCAGATGAACTGATCGTGTGTACAGGGCATAATCCTAATCCCCCGTAACATTAACTCTTATTTTAACCCTCCCTGTAATACTACCCTGGTCATAACCCTTCCTGTAAAACTAATCCTAACCCCCCACCCCAGTAACCTTACCCTAATCCTATCCCTCCCTGTAACACTAATCCTAATCCTAACCCTCCCTGTAACATCAATCCTAATCCTAACCCTTCCTGTAACACTAATTCTAATCCCCTCTGTAACACTAACCCTAATCCTTATTGTCCCTGTAACATATACCCTAATCCTAACCCTCCTTGTAACACTAATCCTAATCATAATGCTTCCTGTAACCCTAATCCTAGCCCTCCCTGTAACACCAACCCTAGACCTAACCCCCCCTGTAACACTAATCTCTGGGGAATATATACAGAAATGTTATCACCGAGGACAGTAGTAAACCTAGATTTACTGAACACACAGACATCATTTTCACCCAAAATAGTTAACAATTTTTTTTTACCCATCAGCAATTGTTTACAACATAATCAAGAGATTCCAATAACAAACAGGATTCATCCATCCCATTATCAAGATTCACCCATCAGCAGTCACATAGGTAGATTTAAATAACAATCAAGATTTGTGCATCAACCACCACATTACACATAGGGTGAATGATTTTATAAAATGATGACTAAATTGTCATCTTCTTTGTTTTTTCTTTAAAATCCCTGAATTCTTTGTTTTTTCTTTGAAATCCCTGAATTATGTTTTATGTGTGGGTGAATCTTTTTAAAGGTTATAAGCAAGTGCAATTAGCCTGTCTTTCAGTACTGTAGGTGTCTTTGTCCCAAAATAAGTGTGGTGATAGGGAATGATGTAATTGGGTGTTAGGTCGCCTTTTGGACAAAGTTTCCTGTAGTCATGTAATGGGTGGAGTTAGTGTCCATATAAATGCCAGGAGGGAAGAAGCCTGCTGAATCGGGGAATGGAAGCCAAACACCCTGCAGCCATGAGGATGTCATCAGCTACTACAGTATGAAGTTGGCTCTAATCGAAATGCAAAAGGTCTTTTAGGCCAGGCTAAGTGTTCTCTGCCTGGGGTACTAGTATATCTGGGAGTGGGAGTAACATCAGGGAGTGGGCCCCGGCTGGGTAAAGTGGGACATAGAGAGAAAGAGAGACTAGTACAGTAAAACCTTGGATTTCGAGAGTAATTTGTTCCAGAAACATGCTTGTAATCCAGAGCATTTATATATCAAAGCGAATCTCCCCATAAGAAATACAATGGAACCTCGCTTAAACCACTTATGGACCGCCTAACGCCGATATACGTTGGCAGAATGGCACGGCTGGGCACAATCACGTACCTGTACGTGATTGTTAAATGCGCAAACCAATCCATAAACGCTTATTGCGACTTTTTTTTTTTTTTTTTTACCAAAAATAGGTAGAAGAATACGTATCGGCCTAAACTGAGGTAAAAAAAAGTTTTTCTTATATATTTTTGGGGGATATTTATTATAGCAAAAGGTAAAAAATATTGCATTTTTTTTTCAAAATTGTCGCTCTATTTTTGTTTATAGCGCAAAAAATAAAAACCACAGAGGTGATCAAATACCACCAAAAGAAAGCTCTATTTGTGGGGAAAAAAGGACACCAATTTTGTTTGGGATCCACATTGCACGACCGCGCAATTGTCAGTTAAAGCGACGCAGTGCCCGGTCCTTTACCTGCATTTTGGTCCGGGTCTTAAGAGGTTAAGAGTAACTTGGTTTGAGAGCGTTTAGATTTGCAAGCAACTTTTTTTTTTTTTATTTTGACTCGGTTTGCGAGTGTTGACTCGCAAGACGAGCAGAATTCAAGCTAATCAGGCCTGCAGTATCTCATTTGGCCTGAGGTACGGGGGCCGAGTATATCACTCGGCCCTGACTCCTGGCACGCCGTGTCATTGATTTGATTAAAAGCAATGGGAGCCAATGGCTGCGCTTCTATCAATCATCCAATGAAGAGCTAACTGGAGCTCGGGGAAAGCAACGCAGGATCGCGCCTAATGAGATTCGGGGCTCAGGTAAGAAAAACTGGGGCTCGGGGGGCCTGTGACTGCAAGGTGTTTTAACACCCCAGGACCCGGTGGGGACAAATAGACTGTAGAGCTCAGAAGTAGGGATGAGCTCCACGTTCGATTCGAACATATGTTCGATTCGAACATATGTTCGATTCGAACGGATGTTCGACTTGAACATCGTCTGTTCGACCGTTCGTCGAAATTCAAACGCTATGGGCCATTTGCGCCAAATTCGAGTGGCGCGTCACGGCCCATAACTCACTGCGGCATTGCGCGTTGATGATTGGCCAAGCATGCACTATGAACCGCATGCTTGGCAAATAACAGCACGCAAAAAACGGAGAGCCATAATTGGCCAAAGCCAGGGTGGCTTTGGCCAATTATGGCTCAGGGGGTTTAGTACACGCCCCACACTATAAAAGGCCGCCTGCAGGGAAGCCTTGTGTAGTGTGTTGCGGCAGTTAACAGAGAACAGAGACAGACAGAGAGAGTGTCATTTTTTGCAGGTAGATAGAGCAGGCAGGCTAGTCAGTTAATGTTACAGTGTGTAGAGGATATATATACATCCCAGGTGTTGTACATATATTTATACACTGTAAAGCTTAGATAGATCAGTTCTTCCTAATTTACTGGCAGGCAGGTGATTATTACAGGCATAGACACCCAGCAGGTACAATAGTTAAAGGAATTTTTCATTTTTTTATTTTTATTTAACCACTTCCCGACGGCCGTACGAAAATATGCGGCCGTCGGGATGCCCTGAATCTCTGACAGGGCGCATATATGCGCCCTGCTCTTTCCTCGTTCCCCGAGCGCGCTCCCGAGCGCGCAGCGGGGAATTTCTGTACTGGCCGTGTCCCCTGGACACAGCCAATCACAGATCGCGCTAAATAGCCAATCACAGCGGCTATTTACAGCGCGATCTGTGTGGCCAATGGGAGATGATCTCAAATGTAAACAGATGAGATCATCTCTCATTGCCTGCTCTCTCTCCTCACACACACAGCGCGTGTGAGGAGAGAGAGAATCTGTAAGTGTTACAGTGTATCTTAGTGCATTTTACTGTGCCAAATCAGTGTCAAAACTTTACAGTGCCCAATCAGTGCCCAGTGATACCTGTGCCACCAGTACCACTTGTGCAACTAGTGTCCACCTGTGCCACCATTGTCCACCTGTGCCACCATTATCCACCTGTGCCACCATTATCCACCTGTGCCACCAGTGCCCACCTGTGCCACCAGTGCCCACCTGTGCCACCAGTGCCCACCTGTGATCCGTATCCACCTGTGATCAGTATCCACCTGTTGCCTCAGTACTTATCAGTGCCCACCTGTGCCACCTCATCAGTGCCCACCTGTGCCACCTCATCAGTGCCACAGATCATCGCACATCTGTGCCGCCTCATCTGAGCACATCAGTACCAATCTCATCAGTACCCATCTCAGTGCCATTTGTGCCGCCTCATCAGTGCCATCTGTGCCGCCTCAGTGCCATCTGTGCCGCCTCATCAGTGCACATCTGTGCAATCAGTGCACATCTGCTGCCTCATCGGTGTACATCTGTTCCGCCACCTCAGTACCCATCTCTGCCACCATCTCTGCCTCCTCAGTACCCATCTCTTCCCACATCTGTGCCACACACCTGTGAAGTCGCCATGTCAAAACGTCTCTTTTCCTTAGAGCAGGCGTATCAAATTATTTCCACGGCTGACGAGAGCAACGGGGAGCTCTCTTCTTCCGATTCACATTCTAATTCAGACGTAGACTATGAGCCAGTCTGCAGTAGTGGATCAGAGACAGGCTCAGAGAGGGAAGATAGTCAGCCCGCCAAAAAAAGGCGCTCTGGTGAGGAGGCAGTGGCATCCACCAGCACAGTCATGCCATCCACCAGTACCGTCATGCCATCCACCAGTACCGTCATGCCATCCACCAGCACCGAAGTGCCATCCACAAATACTGAAGTGCCATCCACCAGCACCACAGTACCTCTGCAACAAAGGCCAAGGACCCATGCCAGCCTTCCCTATGCCCTTCAGTACCCCTTGTGGCTTCCTCCAAATTCCGGAGAAGCCAACATTCCCCCTTTCACTGCCCAGCCAGGAGTCCAGGTGAACACGGACTATTTTTCCCCAATTCATTTTTTTGATTTATTTTTTACTGAGGAACTGCTATCAAGCATTGTGGCCCAGTGCAACTTATATGCCCAACAATTTATCACCAACAATCCAACATCGTCTTATGCCCGTCCCTTCTGTTGGAGAGACCTTACAGTGGAGGAGTTTAGTTTTTTTTTAGGCCTCACATTTTGCATGGGACTCTTTTGGTCAAAACGCCCCATATATCATATGCCAATTTTTTCTGCAACAATGCCCAGAACCAGATACTTCATGATCATGAGGTTCCTCCACTTCAACGATAACACCCAGTGCCTTCCCCGAAATCACCCAAATTTTGACATGCTTTTCAAAATTCGCCCCTTACTAAATTATTTTTCTGAATTATTCCCCCAAATATATACCCCGGAACAAAACATTTGTGTCGATGAGTCCCTCGTTAAATTTTGTGGCCGACTGAAAATAAAACAGTTTATCCCCAGCAAAAGGGCCCGCTATGGGGTGAAGGTTTATAAACTTTGTGAACGAGCCACAGGGTACCTGTATTCCTTCTTGGTCTACGAAGGGAAGGACACCCAGCTGAATCCCCCCAATTGCCCAGACTACTTGGGATCTAGTGGAAAAGTTGTCTGGCAACTAATCAACCCCCTCCTGGATAAAGGATATCACCTGTACGTGGACAACTTTTATACGTCTCTTCCCCTGTTCCACAACCTGCACCGGAAGCAGACCCCAGCATGTGGCACCGCCATTAAGAACAGGAAAGGCTTTCCTCAAAGCCTTGTGAATCAAAAGCTGAAGAAAGGGGAATTGGCAAGTGTGCGAAACAAGGAGGTGCTGGCAGTGAAGTGGAAGGACAGAAGAGACGTATACATGTTGTCCTCCATCCACAACCATTCTTTTGTGGAAACCCGCAGAAGTCGTGGCACCACCACCCAAAAGCCCACCTGCATCCGGGACTACAATTTGTTCATGGGGGGAGTCGACCTAAATGACCAAATGTTGGAACCCTACCTTGCCACAAGGCGCACGTACCATTGGTACAAAAAAGTAGCAATTTATTTTTTTCATTTGGCCGTCTACAACTCATATTATCTATCACAAGTCCACCCAAAACCCCCTAACCTTCCTTGGCTACCAGGAGGAAATTACCACTACCCTGATATTTCAGAACGACCTACCCCAAAATATCCGATCAGATGTTCTAAGTCGACTCTCCGAACGCTACTTCCCTGATAAAGTCCCTCCCACAGCATCAGGCAGAATAGGTAAAAAAAAATGTAAAGTGTGTGCCAGTGAAGGAGTCAGACGAGAGACAGTTCATCATTGTGCCCAGTGTCCTTCCCAACCAGGCCTCTGTGTAGTTGGCTGTTTTCGCAGTTACCATACTAAACTAAATTATTAATCCTCCGTTCCTGCCTTCAAACACCTTCACACCCCTTATGCCACTGCCTGCTTTGTAACTGACCCCGGCTTGTTATTGGACCACGCTTCTGCCTAACGATTTTGTAATACCTCTGCCTGATCTGGAACTGACCCTGGACTGTTTTTCGACCATGCTTCTGCCTAACGATTCTGTAATACCTCTGCCTGATCTGGAACTGACCCTGGACTGTTTTTTCGACCATTCTTCTGCCTAACGATTCTGTAATGCCTCTGCCTGATCTGGAACTGACCTTGGACTGTTTGACAATGCCATTTGCCTGCCTCTTAGACTGATCTTGTACCCTGCTACTGGACTAGTGGGATTTAACACAGGGGTCTCACATATGTGAGGGGCTCCAGAAAAGTTCTTCTAGATGAAGAAAACAATTTTTTTTTGTTTTCTCATCCTAGATTAGGGTCTGGTTGCCCGGAGGCTTCAAAGAGATTTGGGTGGGAGAAGCCTCTACCCCTGTCCCCATTCTGTCCTGAACGAGGCCCTCCTTCTGCCTGCTGCCTGTAGGACCTATGCCATCATGCCTCTGCCTGTTGCATGAACTGACCAGCTGCACTAACCCTGACGGGACAGTATGCCTGCCTGGACAATTGTGTATGCCGTTGCTGACCAAGTCCCTGCCTGCTGCCTGGACCAGTGCTATCCTGCTGTGTAGAACTGCGCTACTATTACCACAGGTAAGCTTTTGTTTACGCTTTGCTCAGCATAATGTATTTTGGGGTGTAATTCTTGGTATGTGCATGCTATGTGTCTCTGGAACACCGGACCGTGTTCCTTGCATGTTGGGTCTCTGTATGTGGTCAGGCTGTGTAGAAGTCTCACACATGGGGTATCGTTTTCCTCAGGAGGAGTAGCAGAATGTATTTTGGGGTGTCATTTTTGCTATGTACATGCTATGTGTTGGAAATATCTTATCAATTGACAACTTTGTGTAAAAAAAATGCGTTTTCATTTTTTTTCCACATATTCCAAAAACTTCTGAAAAAAAAATGAACCGTTCAAAAAACTCATTATGCCTCATAGATTATACGTTGGGGTGTTAGTTTTCCAAAATGGGGTCACTTTGTGGGTAATCCCATTGTCCTGGTGTTCCAGGGCCTTCAAAAATGTAATAGGTAGTCAACTAGTTAGATGTGCAATTTATGCTCCTAAAACCCCTGATGCCGCTTCCTGCATGTTGGGCCTCCGTATGTGGCCAGGCAGTGAAAAAGTCTCACAGATGGGGTATCGTTTTACTCAGGAGGAGTAGCAGAATGTATTTTGGGGTGTCATTTTTGCTATGTTCATGCTATGTGTTGGAAATATCTTATCAATTGACAACTTTGTGTAAAAAAAATGCGTTTTCATTTTTTTTCCACATATTCCAAAAACTTCTGGAAAAAAATGAACCGTTCAAAAAACTCATTATGCCTCATAGATTATACGTTGGGGTGTTAGTTTTCCAAAATGGGGTCACTTTGTGGGTAATTCCATTGTCCTGGTGTTCCAGGGCCTTCAAAAGTGTAATAGGTAGTCAACTAGTTAGATGTGCAATTTATGCTCCTAAAACCCCTGATGCCGCTTCCTGCATGTTGGGCCTCCGTATGTGGCCAGGCAGTGAAAAAGTCTCACAGATGGGGTATCGTTTTACTCAGGAGGAGTAGCAGAATGTATTTTGGGGTGTCATTTTTGCTATGTTCATGCTATGTGTTGGAAATATCTTATCAATTGACAACTTTGTGTAAAAAAAATGCGTTTTCATTTTTTTTCCACATATTCCCAAAACTTCTGGAAAAAAATGAACCGTTCAAAAGACTCATTATGCCTCATAGATTATACGTTGGGGTGTTAGCTTTCCAAAATGGGGTCACTTTGTGGGTAATTCCATTGTCCTGGTGTTCCAGGGCCTTCAAAAGTGTAATAGGTAGTCAACTAGTTAGATGTGCAATTTATGCTCCTAAAACCCCTGATGGCGCTCCCTGCATGTTGGGCATCTGTATGTGGCCAGGCAGTGAAAAAGTCTCACACATGGGGTATCATTTTACTCAGGAGGAGTAGCAGAATGTATTTTGGGGTGTCATTTTTGCTATGTACATGCTATGTGTTGGAAATATCTTATCAATTGACAACTTTGTGTAAAAAAAATGCGTTTTCATTTTTTTTTCCACATATTCCCAAAACTTCTGGAAAAAAATGAACCGTTCAAAAGACTCATTATGCCTCATAGATTATACGTTGGGGTGTTAGCTTTCCAAAATGGGGTCACTTTGTGGGTAATTCCATTGTCCTGGTGTTCCAGGGCCTTCAAAAGTGTAATAGGTAGTCAACTAGTTAGATGTGCAATGTATGCTCCTAAAACCCCTGATGGCACTCCCTGCATGTTGGACATCTGTATGTGGCCAGGCAGTGAAAAAGTCTCACACATGGGGTATGGTTTTACTCACGAGGAGTAGCAGAATGTATTTTGGGGTGTAATTTGTGGTATGCACATGCCATGTGAGAGAAATAAGCTATTACAAGGACAATTTTGAGAATTTTTTTAAATAAAAAATAAAAATCTTAATTTTGAAAAGTATTGTGGGAAAAAATGACAACTTCAAATAACTCACCATGCCTCTTACTAAATACCTTGGAATGTCTACTTTCCAAAAAGGGGTTATTTGGTGGGCATTTGTACTTTCCTGGCTTGTTGGGGTCTCAAGAAATGAGAGAGGCCTTCAGTACATCAGGTGTGATCATATGTGATATTTTTTTATGATTTGCACTATAGCTTGTAGTCTCTAAAACTTTCACACAGACCAAATAATTTCCAAAAATTTAGGGTTATTTTTATCAAAGACATGTAGCAGTGTAAATTGTTGCCAAAATGTATGAAGAAAAAATAATAATTTGCAAAATTTTATCACAGAAACTAAGAAAAAAACATTTTTTTTCCAAATTTTCGGTCTTTTTTCATTAATAGCGCAAAAAATAAAAAACCCAGAGGTGATCAAATACCACCAAAAGAAAGCTCTATTTGTGGGAAAAAAAGGACAAAAAAATCATTTGGGTATAGTGTTGCATGACTGAGTTATTGTCATTCAAAGTGTGAGAGCCCTGAAAGCTGAAAATTGGTCTGGTCAGGAAGGTGTTTAAGTGCCCAGTAGGGAAGTGGTTAAGCATCATTAAAATCACTGCTCCAGGAGCAGTGATTTTAATGATGCTTAAATAAAAAATTCCTTTAAATATTGTACCTGCTGGGTGTCTATAGTTTGCCTGTGAAAACGTCTTTGAGAACCCGGGTCTTGCCTGAGGGAACATGTATCAATGGAAAAAAAGTTTTAAAAACGGTCGTTTTTTCAGGAGTCCTTTTACCATTGATACATGTTCCCTGGAGCAAGACCCGGGTTTTTTAAAGACGTTTTACGACAATAACTTGCATATTAGGCTTTAAAATGAGCACTTTTGAATTCGAACGTTCGAGTCCCATAGACGTCAATGGGGTTCTAAATGTTCGTGCGAACGTTCGGTCCGTTCGAAGGTTCTGGTGCGAACCGAACAGGGGGTGTTTGGCTCATCCCTACTCAGAAGGGGACAAAAAGATCATAGGACTGGAGAAGGGACAGAGACTGTGGGACTAGGGAGGAATTTAGGGGACCTCAGGGCTGGGGAGGAGATCCAGAGACTGCATGACTGGGGAGGGGACATGGAGATTCAAAGACTGGGGGGAGACAGTGGCTTCAGGACTGGGAAGGAGACACAGAGACTGCAGGAATGTGGAGGAGACACAGAGACTTCACGACTGGAGAGGAGACACAGAGACTTCAGAAATGGGAAGGGGACACAGAGACTGCAGGACTAGGAAGGGGACACAAAGACTGCAAGACTGGGAAGGGGACACAGAGATGACAAGACTGGGGAGGGGACACAGTGGCTTCAGGACTGGGGAGGGGACACAGTGGCTTCAGGACTGGGGAGGAGACACAGAGACTTCAAGACTGGGTAGGGGACACAGAGATGACAAGACTGGGGAGGGGACACAGTGGCTTTAGGACTGGGGAGAGGACACAGTGGCTTCAGGACTGGGGAGGAGACATAGAGACTGCAAGACTGGGAAGGAAACACAGAGACTGCAGGACTAGGGGGACACAGAAATTGCAAGACTGGGGAGGGGACACAGAGGCTTCAGGACTGGGGAGGAGACACAGAGACTGCAGGACTGGGGAGGGGACACAGACTTCAGGACTGGGGAGTAAACACTGTGGGCCAGATTCACATAGAATCTGCGGCGGCGTAGCGTAAGCCATTTACACTACGCCCCTGCAACTTAATGGAGCAAGTGCCGTATTCCCAAAGCACTTGCTCCGTAGTTTGCGGCAGCGTAGTGTAAATGGCCCTGCGTATCCCCGCGTAATTCAAAGGGGGCGGCTTGTATTTAAATTAAGCGCGCCCCCGCGTCGATTGAACTGCGCATGCGCCGGCCGGGAAAAAAGCCCAGTGCGCATGCTTCAGCTCACGTCGGAAAGCGTTGTTGAAACCGACATCAAAACGACGTGATCGTCGCTTATGCAATGCCCTATTTGCAAATGACTTAGTAAAACAACGTAACCGACGGAAAAAGACGACGCTGACCCAACGCCATACTTAACATGGCAACGATGGAACTTCGTAAACCTACCCCTCATATAGCAGGGGTAGGTTTACGCTTACGGAAACTACGTAAACGACGATGGTGCGGCGTAAAAACTTTCGGGAATCGGCGTATTAGGCTCATTTCCATAGGCAAATGAAAAAACAACGTAAAGGCCACCTAGCGGCCACCTAGCGGCCAGAAAAGTAATTACATCTACGATCCGACAGTGTAAGTGTTTTACACCTGTCGGATCTTCACTGTATCTATGCGTAAGTGATTCTAGGAATCACACGCATAGATACCCAGTAAAAAAAACAGAGATACGACGGTGTTTCCTGCGATACACCGTCGTATCTCTTTTGAGAATCTGGCCCAGAGACTGCAGGACTGGGGAGGGGACACAGAGACTTCATGACTGGGGAGGAGACACAGAGACTTCACGACTGGGGAGGAGACACAGAGGGCCAGATTCAGAAAGAATTAGATTCCCGCAGAGTATCAGAGATACTCTACGCCGCCGTACTTTACCTGGCTCTAGGAGGAATTCAGAGAGATTTTGACCCGTAAGGTACGGCGGCGTAGTGTATTTCTCCCGGCGGAATCAAAATACGTGAATAGGGGGCCTGCGGCATTTAAATTAAGCGCGTCCCCGCGGCGATCGAACTGCTCCGTTCAGGAATTTCCCACCGTGCATTGCACGAAATCACGTCGTTACGTCATTTTTTTTTGAGTAGCGTCGTTTACGGACATTCCTATTCCCAGACGACTTACGCAAAAAATAAAAAATAAATTGAAAGTCGACGCGGGAATGACGGCCATACTTAACATTGGCCGCGTAACGTTAGACCAGCTAAAAGCTGGTTTAACTTTACGTAGCGAAAAAATGACGTACGCGATTGCGAACGACGCTCTTAACTTCGTGGATCTCCGTAAAAAGCTAATTTGCATACCCCGACGCTGAAAACGACGCAAACTCCACCCAGCGGCCGCAAAAAGATCGCAGCGTAGATCCGAAGGCTTACGAAGACGTAAGCCTGTCAGATCGAAGCCCAACGCCGCCGTATCATGGTTTGAGGATTCAAACTAGTGATACGGCGTGCAAAATTTGAAATTACTGCTGTCTAACACCAGTTAGACAGGCGTAATCGCTCTGTGAATCTGGGCCAGAGACTGCAAGACTGGGGAGGGGGACACAGAGACTGCAAGACTGGGGAGGTGACACAGAGGGGCTGATTTACTATTTTCACTGCGCTGCGCCGGTTCATGCCTTAATTAGTGCGCTGGATGAAGCCTTAATTAGGCGCATGAACCGGCCGCAGCAGCAGCGCAATGCAATTGATAACTAAAGCCGCCGCCGAACTCCCTGTTAAAGTCTATGGGAGAAATCTGAAGTGTTCATTTTAAAGGCTAATCTGCAAGTTTTGTCCTAAAAAGTGTTTAGGGACCTCAGTCCTGCCCCAGGGGACATGTATCAATTCTTTTTTTATTTTTTAAAACGGACGTTTTTCGGGAGCAGTGATTTTAATCATGCTAAAAGTGCAACAATAAAAGTGTAATATTCCTTTAAATTTCGTACCGTGGGGGGGTATAATGTCAGCATGTGAAAAAGCGCACTTTTCCTGTGGTTAGAAATGTCTCTGCACAAAATGACATTCTGAAAAGAAAAAAGCCGTTTAAAACTGCCTCGCGGCAATAATGAATTGTCGGCTCCTGGCAATTGTGAGAGATTCATTCATAAAACCAAAAAAAAAAAAAGCGTGGGGGTCCCCCCAAATTCCATTAGAAGGCCCTTCAGGTCTGATATGGGTATTAAGGGGAACCCCGCCGTCAATTTAAAAAAAAAATGACGTGGGGTTCCCCCCAAATATCCATACCAGGCCCTTCAGGTCTGGTGTGGAATTTAAGGGGAACTCCACGCCAAATGTAAAAAAAAATGGTGCGGAGTCCCCCCAAAAATCCACACCAGATCCTTATCCGAGCACGTTGACCTGGCCGGCTGCAGAAAAGAGGGGGGGACAGAGCGCGGCCCCCCCTCTCCTGAACCGCACCAGGCCACATGCCCTCAACATTGGGAGGGTGCTTTGGGGTCCCCCCAAAGCACCTTGTCCCCATGTTGATGGGGACAAGAGCCTCATCCCCACAACCCTTGCCCGGTGGTTGTGGGGGTCTGCGGGCAGGAGGCTTATCGAAATCTGGAAGACCCCTTTAACAAAGGGGCCCCCCAGATCCCGCCCCCCCCCTATGTGAAATGGTAATGGGGTACATTGTACACCAATTCACGAAAAAAAAAGTGAAAAGTGTACAAAAAAGACAAGAGCCGGTTTTTGAAAAGTCTTTTAATATCTTCTTTCCGCTTCTTCTTCCATCTTCTTCTTTTCTTCTTTCCTTCGAGTATCTTCCTCCATCTTCTTCTTCTTCCTCTGCTTCTTTCTTGGGTCTTCTAGTGCCGCATCTTGACTGGCGTCTTCTTCCATCTTCTTCTCCTTCCGCTGGCCTTCTCGTCCGCATCTTTTTCCTCTTCTTCTTCTTCGCCGGAGGCGCCGCTTCCAATTGAATTCCCCACTGTGTGCCGGACCACGCCCCCTCTGACGCCACGGGTAATCTCCTCGGAAAGTCCCCGTTTGCTGCATGTGCGTCAGAGGGGGGCGTGATCACATGAGCGTCAGACAGCGGGCAATTCAATTGGAAGCCGAGCCTCCGGCGAAGAAGAAGCCGCGCACAAGCTTCCAATTGAATTCCCCGCCGTCTGGCGCTCATGTGACCACGCCCCCCTCTGACGCACATGCACTACATGGGGACTTTCCTAAGAGTTTGCCCGTGGCATCAGAGGGGGCGTGGTCCGGCATATGGCGGGGATTTCAATTGGAAGCGGCGCCTCCGGCGAAGAAGATGCGAACGAGAAGGCCAGCGGAAGGAGAAGAAGATGGAAGAAGACGCCGGTCAAGATACGGCGCTACAAGACCCAAGAAAGAAGCAGAGGAAGAAGAAGAAGATGGAGGAAGAAACCCAAAGGAAAGAAGAAAAGAAGGAGATGGAAGAAGATATTAATAAAGAACTTGTCAAAAACCAGCTCTTGTGTTTTTTTACACTTGACACTTTTTTTCCGTGAAATGGTAGAGGTACAATGTACCCCATTACCATTTCACACAGGGGGGGCGGGATCTGGGGGGCCCCTTTGTTAAAGGGGTCTTCCAGATTTCGATAAGCCTCCTGCCCACAGACCCCCACAACCACCGGGCAAGGGTTGTGGGCATGAGGCTCTTGTCCCCATCAACATGGGGACAAGGTGCTTTGGGGGGCACCCCAAAGCACCCTCCCAATGTTGAGGGCATGTGACCTGGTGCGGTTCAGGAGGGGGGGGGCGCGCTCTGTCCCCCCCTCTTTTCTGCGGCCGGCCAGGTCAACGTGCTCGGATAAGGGTCTGGTGTTGATTTTGGGGGGGACTCCACGCCATTTTTTTTTACATTTGGCATGGAGTTCCCCTTAAATTCCACACCAGACCTGAAGGGCCTGGAAATCTGGAAGACTCCTTTAACAAAGGGCCCCCCCAGATCCTGGCCCGCCCCCTGTGTGAAATGGTAATGGAGTACATTGTACCTGTACCATTTCACGAAAAAAAAAGTGTCAAGTGTAAAAAAAGACAAGAGCCGGTTTTTGACAAGTCCTTTATTCATATCTTCTTTCTTCTTCCACCTCCTTTTCTTCTTTCCTTTGGTTTCTTCCTCCATCTTCTTCTTCCTCTGCTTCTTTCTTGGGTCTTGTAGTGCTGCATCTTGACCGGCGTCTTCTTCCATCTTCTTCTCCTTCCGCTGGCCTTCTCGTCCGCTTCTTCTTCTTCGCCGGAGGCGCCGCTTTCAATTGAAATCCCCGCCGTATTCCGGACCACGCCCCCCTCTGACGCCACGGGCAAACTCTTAGGAAAGTCCCCGTGTGGTGCATGTGCCTCAGAGGGGGCGTGGTCACATGAGCGTCAAACGGCGGGCAATTCAATTGGAAGCTTGTGCGCGGCTTCTTCTTCGCCGGAGGCTTGGCTTCCAATTGAATTGCCCACCGTCTGACGCTCATGTGAACACGCCCCCCTCTGACGCACATGCAGCACACGGGGACTTTCCTAGGAGAATTCTATTGGAAGCGGCGCCTCCGGCGAAGAAGAAGAAGATGCGGACGAGAAGGCCAGCGGAAGGAGAAGAAGATGGAAGAACATGCCGGTCAAGATGTGGCACTACAAGACCCAAGAAAGAAGCAGAGGAAGAAGAAGATGGAGGAAGAAACCCGAAGGAAAGAAGAAAAGAAGGAGATGGAAGAAGAAAGAAGATATTAATAAAGGACTTGTCCAAAACCGGCTCTTGTGTTTTTTTACACTTGACACTTTTTTTTTCCGTGAAATGGTAGAGGCACAATGTACCCCATTACCATTTCACACAGGGGGGAGCTGGGATCTGGGGGGCCCCTTTGTTAAAGGGGTCTTCCAGATTTCGATAAGCCTCCTGCCCGCAGACCCCCACAACCACCGAGCAAGGGTTTTTGGGGATGAGGCTCTTGTCCCCATCAACATGGGGACAAGGTGCTTTGGGGGGGGACCCCAAAGCACCCTCCCAATGTTGAGGGCATGTGGCCTGGTGCGGTTCAGGAGAGGGGGGGGCGCGCTCTGTCCCCCCCCTCTTTTCTGTGGCCGGACAATTTTTTTTTCTTTTATTTTTTTAGCAGTCCGGAGGTCCCCAGGGGCCCAGAGGCCCCCAGGGCCCCGGGTGGCAACCCCCCATTTTTTCATTTATTTTTTAGAAAAAAATATATTTAATTATTTTATTTATTTTTATTTATTTTTTATTAAAGGGCCAACGTCTTTTTTTAGGGGTCTGGAGGTCCCCAGGGGCCTGGAGATCCCCAGGGCTCCAGATGACAATCCCCCTTTTTTTATAAAAAATAAATAATTTTTATATATTTTTTTTTTATTTCTTTTATTATAAGGAATATTATTATTAAAGGGCCCAGAGGGCCCCAGATGACAACTTTTTTCTTATAAAAATGTTTTAAATGTTTTATATTTTATTTTATTTTTTTATATATAGATATATTTTAGTAAAAGGCTCAGAGGTCCCCAGGGCCCCATGTTATTTTTGTTTATATATTTTTTTGTTTATTTTTTATTAAAGGGCCCAGAGGTTTCTTTTTATTAAAGGGCCCAGAGTTCCCCAGGGCCCCCGGATGGCTCGAATCGCGGCAGCCCCCCCCGCGCTTCTCAATTTCAGGCGGCACCCCCCCCCCGGTTCTCTGCTCCAGGGGGCCCATGCCTGAAGCTGTGTAAGGGGCCCCATAATTCCTGATGGCGGCCCTGATTACACCATGGTACGAAATTTAAAGGAATATTTCACTTTTATTGTTGCACTTTAACCACTTCCATACCGCGCCTATTCTGGCACTTCTCTCCTTCATGTAACAATTATATTTTCTTCCTTGAAAATTACTCAGGACCCCCAAACATTATATATATTTTATTAGCAGACACCGCCTAGGGAATAAAGTGGCGGGCATTTTTTATTAAAAATTTTCAACGGTATTTGCGCCAAAATTTTTCTAACGCCTTTTTTTATTTTTGCTTAAAAAAAAAACCTGTTTCATGAATTAAAAAATAAGAAAGCAGTAAAGCTAGCCCAATTTTTAGGGATAATGTGAAAGATGATGTTACACCGAATTAATAGATACCTAATTTGACACGCTTTCATATTGCGCACACTCATGGAATGGCGCTAAACTTCGGTATTAAAAATCTCCATAGGCGACGCTTGACTTTTTTTTTCAGGTTACCAGTTTAAAGTTACAGAGGAGGTCTAGTGCTAAAATTATTGCTCTCGCTCTAACGCACGTTATGATACCTCACATGTGGGGTTTGAACGGTGTTTACATATGTGGGTGGGACTTGCATGCGTGTTTGCTTCTGAGTGCGAGCTACTAGGGACAGGGGCATTTAAATTTAGATTTTTATTTGTTTTTTTAACATAATATTTTAATTTTTGCACTTTTTTTGTCCCTTTTTTGTATTATTTTTCACTTTTCTTCCTATTACAAGGAATGTAAACATCCCTTGTAATAGGACTAGTGTGTGACAGGTCATGGAATTGAAAAAAAAAAAAAAAAACACTGATCTCATGCTTTCAGCTGCGATCATGTTCGTTCAGCACAGTGGTGTAGTGTATAGCACGTTCACCTAGCAGCAAAAGGGTTGCTGGATCGAATCCCGCCCGTGAAACCATCTGCCTGGAGTTTGCATGTTCTCCCTGTGCCTGCGTGGGCTTCCTCCCACAATCTAAAAACATGCTGTAAATTGGATCCTGTTTAAATAAGCCCTAATATGCAGTAGGAAATGTAGGTTTTGTGCTGCCCTAGGCCTGACCAAATTTCTGCACCCCCTAATCGAAAAATGACCCACCCTTCCTGTCAAGGCCACACCCTGTTTTTTTATGACCCGTCCAGGAATTTTCAGGAGACACACACAAGTTCTGTGGGGGGGGCACAGACAGGGCCGGTACAAGGCAGGGGCGGGAGGGACTAGTGCCCCTGGCGCTACCATGTTGAACAGGAGGGGGGCGCAATCAGTCGCGGCTGCCAGCCAAGTTGGATTGTCTGTCACTCACTGTCACTGAGTGACAGACAGCGCGGGCAGCGCTGTGTGGCACTTGACTTTACAAACTGTGTGCCGACTGCGCTCCTGGCTCCCTTTCCTCCTGTGCGTTACCTCGCCCCCCCCCCCCATGGAGGATTCAGTTGGATGATTCCCGGCGTGCGCCGCGTGACGTCACGCCGGAAGTGAGAGGTGCGACAGAGAGGGAGGACTCGCGCAGGGAGCTGTGTCGGCAAGGAAAGAAGGACAAGACACGAGGAGCCTCAGCCTGCGCCTGCCTAGTGCCTACAGTTCCTACTTCCTAGTGCTACTGCCTGGAGTGGACTGCAACAGAAGAACACTACTCTCTTTAAAAAGTAAGAAACCAATTAAATTACTGTATGGGGGGGGGGGGGTTGCACTGAGCTGACCATCATTTTTTTAATTAAAAAAATGGCAGAAAAAAATGTTTTTGTGTTATTTTGAGCTTGCCTTGTCTGAATTAAAAAAAAAAACTTAATTGCAGCCTCACTGTGCCACCAAACGCAGCCACTGTGCCCATAAAACGCAGCCACTGTGCCCATAAAACGCAGCCACTGTGCCCATCAAACGCAGCCACTGTGCCCATCACAAGCAGCCAATGTGCCCATCACAAGCAGCCAATGTGCCCATCAAACGCGGCCACTGTGCCCATAGAACGCAGCCACTGTGCCCATAGAACGCAGCCACTGTGCCCATAGAACGCAGCCACTGTGCCCATCAAACGCAGCCACTGTGCCCATCAAACGCAGCCACTGTGTCCATCAAATGCAGCCACTGTTCCATAACACGCAGCCACTGTGCCCATCAAACGCAGCCACTGTTCCATAACACGCAGCCACTGTGCCCATAAAACGCAGCCACTGTGCCCATCAAACGCAGCCACTGTGCCCATCAAACGCAGCCACTGTGCCCATCAAACGCAGCCACTGTGCCCATCAAACGCAGCCACTGTGCCCATCAAACGCAGCCACTGTGCCCATAACACGCAGCCACTGTGCCCATCAAACGCAGCCACTGTGCCCATCAAACGCAGCCACTGTTCCGTAACACGCAGCCACTGTGCCCATCAAACACAGCCACTGTGCCATCACATGCAGCCACTGTGCCATTACATGCAGCCACTGTGCCCATCAAACGCAGCCACTGTGCCCATCACATGCAGCCACTGTGCCCATCACATGCAGCCACTGTGCCCATCACATGCAGCCACTGTGCCCATCAAACGCATCCACTGTCCCATCACATGCAGCCACTGTGCCCATCAAACGCAGCCACTGTTCCCATCACATGCAGCCACTGGGCCCATCAATTGTCGCCACTGTGCCCATCAAACGCAATCACTGTGCCCATCAAACGCAGCCACTGTGCCCATCAAACGCAGCCACTGTTCCATAACACGCAGCCACTGTGCCCATCAAACGCAGCCACTGTTCCATAACACGCAGCCACTGTGCCCATCAAACGCAGCCACTGTTCCATAACACGCAGCCACTGTGCCCATCAAACGCAGCCACTGTGCCCATCAAACACAGCCACTGTTCCATAACACGCAGCCACTGTGCCCATCAAACGCAGCCACTGTGCCCATCAAACGCAGCCACTGTGCCCATCAAACGCAGCCACTGTGCCCATCAAACACAGCCACTGTGCCCATCAAACACAGCCACTGTGCCCATCAAACACAGCCACTGTGCCATCACATGCAGCCACTGTGCCCATCAAACGCAGCCACTGTCCCATCACATGCAGCCACTGTGCCCATCAAACGCAGCCACTGTGCCCATCACATGCAGCCACTGTGCCATCACATGCAGCCACTGTGCCCATCAAATGCAGCCACTGTTCCATAACACGCAGCCACTGTGCCCATCAAACACAGCCACTGTTCCATAACACGCAGCCACTGTGCCCATCAAACGCAGCCACTGTTCCATAACAAGCAGCCACTGTGCCCATCAAACACAGCCACTGTTCCATAACACGCAGCCACTGTGCCCATCAAACGCAGCCACTGTGCCCATCAAACGCAGCCACTGTGCCATCACATGCAGCCACTGTGCCCATCAAACGCAGCCACTGTGCCCATCACATGCAGCCACTGTGCCATCACATGCAGCCACTGTGCCCATCAAACGCAGCCACTGTCCCATCACATGCAGCCACTGTGCCCATCAAACGCAGCCACTGTGCCATCACATGCAGCCACTGGGCCCATCAATTGTCGCCACTGTGCTCATCACACGCAGCCACTGTGCCACCAAACGCAGCCACTGTGCCACCAAACGCAGCCACTGTGCCATCAATTGTCACAACAACATTGATTACTCCTTAAAAAACGTGGAGGGGGGGGCGCAGTTTGCCATCTTTACCCTGGGCACCAAATGGCCTTGTCCCAGCACTGGGCACAGGAGTCCCTTAATTTGCCTAGTTTTTCTCTCACTTCCTGTTTGGCTATGGGGCAGGAAGTGAAGGCTAATCTCCCCAAATGGACAGGGATAATACAAAATAAACTGACAGGGCTTATAACCCTTCCCCCCCAACTCTATCCAAAATGAAAGAAAACAAAAAAAGAAGTGGATTATAGTTCCAGTTTAACCCCAAATTTCAGATAATTTTATTGAGAGGCCTAAGAAAATATAACCATGCTAATAGGCCAGGATCCAGCATTGCCAATATGTATGAATGTGTGTTAGGGACCCCCACAAACACCACCCAATGTTAAATCAACAATTTTCTTGTTTGTTTTGGGGATGCCTGCACCCCTGATAGGGTAAAGACACCTCACAAATGTTGTCACTTTCTACTTAATTCATTCACTTCCTGCCACATAGCCAAACAGGAAGTGAGGGTAAAACCTGATTAATGTCTTTTTGGGGACACCGATCAATCTAAATAGTTTCCCATTATGGAAATTGCATTTTGCTGTGTACACCCCAAATTAGTAGGGATCTTGGACTTTGGGGTCCATTTACTAAAGGCAAATCCACTTAGCACTACAAGTGGACAAGCAAGGAAGAAAAAAAAAACTTGGTGGGATTGGATGTTAAAACCATCAGTGCTTCCCTTCTGATTTTCATTGACTACGCTTCTACTGCAGAGCGGCTTTGCCTTTACTAAACCCCAAACTAACTAATCATTTGGGGTGTACACTGCAGTGCAATTTGCTTAATGGGGACACTAGTTAGATTGACCGATGTCCCAAAGAAAAGACCATTGGTAGGGTTTTAACCTCACTTCCTGTTCAGCTGTGTGACAGGAAGTGAAGCCAATTTTAAGAAAAGGGACACAAAGCCCAACCTAAAAACACAAGCAGGGGTTCTAACACTCACTTGGCTTCCCTCAAACACCCACAATTAGAATAGGATTGTCTTGTGCTAGATTCAAGCACAGTGCTGTAAATCAGCACTTCAAGCCTGTCCACCACCACCCCCCCCCCCCCCCCCAACAGACCAACAGGCCATGTTTGCAGGTTTTCCTTCATCTTGCACATGTGCTTTAAAAAGACAGTCTGGACATCAATTCTAGGAAACAATACTTACCGCTTTGTCTTTCCTTTTCTGGTGACTAAACATGGCAGCAAACATTTCATGCATACACACCAGCAAAGATGCTTAGAGACAAATCACACTTGATGGTTTAGGCCCAAACTATTGCAGCTGCAGCTGTTAAAATCCGTAGCATGAAAAAATATCACAAAACAAACTTCAAAATTTGAAAGTCATTTTATTGGTCCACAAAACAAGGAAAGCAAAACAAAAAATTAAAAATAAACACACAAACAAAAAAAACAAATAAAAATAGACCTAGGTTTATTTCAGACAGTAAGTGGAATATGGTTTATGCTTTTGAAATAACAGGATAGACCCACAGGATTAAAACATTAGTCATTAAAGTCTTGAGAAATATTTTGCTAAATTATGCATCAGACCAAAACATCAAAGTGAACATCATTAAATAAAACAATTGCCCCCCCGAAAAAAAAAAAAAACTTGCTCAAAAACATCTCTGTTTCGCCCCACCATTCCTTCCAGCCAGCAAGTCTGCCCCCTCTCAGGGCAGCTGACATGTGCTCTATCCACGCTTTTTATAACATGTGTGCTAATGAACCAATTGGAAACACATGAAGAAATGTCAGCCTCTAGTTTGTGTGCACTTGTAACTGCTTACACCTGTTAAGGATGTCCTTAAATTACTAAGCCAAAAAACAAGCTTTCTGAGCATGCTCAGAAACATGCAAGTCATTTTGAGGCACAAAAACCCAGCTTACATTTTCTAAGTGTCCGAGAATGCCCAGTTCACTCGAGATGCATTAACATAATCAAAGCTGCAATGGCGGAGGAAAGCATGAGAGCTGTTTTTTTTATTTTTTCCCCCTGAACTGATGCTTCCCAACCTGAAGGGGAGGTCTTATTGAATTTTTACGTAACAAACATAAATAATAATAATTAAAACGCCCCTGTCCCTAGTAGCTCGCAGTCAGAAACGAACATGCACAATTATTTTGTTTCAGGTTACCAGTTTAGAGTTACAGAGCAGGTCTAGTGCTAAAAGTATTGCTCTCGCTCTTACGCACGCTATGATACCTCACATGTGTGGTTTGAACGGTGTTTACATATGTGGGCGGGCCTTAAATGTGTAAGTCCCGCCCACATATGTAAACACCATTCAAACCCCACAGGTGAGGTATCATAGCGTGCATTAGAGCGAGAGCAATACTTTTAGCACTAGACCTCCTCTGTAACTTTAAACTGGTAACCTGAAAAAAAATAAAGTGTTGCCTATGGGTATTTTCAAGTACTGAACTTTGGCGCCATTCCATGAGTGTGTGCAATATTAAAGTGTAACATGTTAGGTATCTATTTACTCGGTGTAATATCATCTTTCACATTATGGCCAAAAATTTGGCTAACTTTTGTGTTTTGTTCATTTTTAACCACTTGAGCCCCAGACCATATTACTGGTCACTGACCGGGCCAGTTTTTGCGTTTCGGCACTGCGTCATTTTAACTGACAATTGCGCGGTTGTGCGACGTGGCTCCCAAACAAAATTGGCGTCCTCTTTTTTTCCCCCACAACATTTTTTATTTTTTTTGGTGGTATTTGATCACCTCTGCGTTTTTTTCTTATTTTTGCTCGAACCAAAAATATAGCGACAATTTTGTAAATAAAAAGACAACTTTTTTACTGTTTGCTATAATAAATCTCCCCAAAAATATATATAAATAAACTTTTTTGCCCTCAGTTTAGGCCGATACGTATTCTTCGACATATTTTTGGTTCCAAAAAATCGCAATAAGCGTTTGATTGGTTTGGGCAAAAGTTATAAATAGGGGTTCGTTTTATGTTTTTTTTATGAATATATTTTTTTTTTACTAGTAATGGTGGCGAACGGTGATTTTTATGGCTACTACGACATTATGGCGGACACATTTTTGGGACCTTTGGCATTTTTTTATCGACCAATGGTATACAAATGCATTGCTTACTATAAAAATGTCACTGGCAGGGAAGGGGTTAACACTAGGGGTGAGGAAGGGGTTGATTACGTTACCTGGGTGTGTTCTAACTGTAAAGAGGGTGGGACTGACTAGGGGAAATGACAGATCACTGTTCATACATTGTATGAACAGACGAGCAGGCATTCCCCCCCGGACAGGACCGGGATAAAGGGGAACTCCACACCAAATTATTAAAAAAAATAACGGCGTGGGGTCCCCCTCTAGGTGCACAACAGGCTCTTAGATTTGGTCTGGAACGTAAGGGGTTAAACCTACGCCAAAAAAACGGCGTGGGGTTTCCCCCCAGATCTAGACCAAACCCTTATCCCAGGCACGCAGTCTGGCCGGACAGGAATGGGGGTGGGGACGAGCGAGCGCCCCCCCTCCTGAGCCGCACCAGACCGCCTGCCCCCCCTCCCCCAAAGCACTCTTGTCCCCATGTCGATAGGGACAAGAGCCTCTTACCGACAACCATGGCCGTTGGGTGTCGGGGTATGCGGGCGGGGGCTTATCAGAATCTGAGAGCCCCCTCTAATAAGGGGGCCCCCAGATTCTGGCCCCCACCCTATGTAAATGAGTATGGGGTACATCGTACCCCTACCCATTCACCTGGGGGGGAGAAAAGGAAAATAATGCACCATACGGAATAAAGGGGAACTCCACACCAAATTTTACAAAAAAATGGTGTGGGGTCCCCCTCCAGGTGCATAACAGGCCCTTAGATTTGGTCTGGAACGTAAGAAGTTAAACCCACGCCAAAGAAACGGAGTAGGGTTCCCCCCCAGATCCAGACCAAACCCTTATCCCAGGCACGCAGTCTGGCCGGACAGGAATGGGGGTGGGGACGAGTGAGCGCCCCCCCCCTCCTGAGCCGTACCAGACCACATGCCCTCGACATGGGGGAGTGTGTGCTTTGGGGGAGGGGGGCACTGCCCCCCCCAAAGCACTCTTGTCCCCATGTCGATAGGGGCAAGAGCCTTTTCCCGACACCCCTGGCCGTTGGTTGTCGGGGTATGCGGGCAGGGGGCTTATCAGAATCTGAGAGCCCCCTTTAATAAGGGGCCCCCAGATACCGGCCCCCCACCCTATGTGAATGAGTATGGGGTATATCGTACCCTTACCCATTCACCTGGGCGAAAAGTGTAAAAATAAGACACCACACAGAATAAAATAATTTATTAGTCAGCTGGGGGTCTTCTGCCGGGGCCCCCCACCACCACCCCATTGGGCCCCGGGCTTCGCCGTTTTCTGCCGGGGGCGACACCCCCGATCTTTTCCGCCGTCGCCCCCACCCCATAGAGCTGTTTTACATTGGGGGGGCCGGCGGAAAAGACTGGGCTTCTGGCTGTCTTCCGCCGGGGGGGTGCACCTACCCCCCACCCCCCGGGCTTCTAGCCATCTTCCGCCGGGGGGTGCTCCAGCCCCCCACCGGGCTTCTGGCACCCGCCGATGCTCTCCGCCATCTTCGGCCGGGCCCCCACCCCAAATTAAGCTCTTTTACATCCGGGGGGCGGCGGAAAATGGCGGAGAACACCGGGGGTGTCGCCCCCCCTCGGGCTTCTAGCCGTCTTCTGCCGGGGGGGCTCCAGCCACCTGTGGGCTTCTGGATGTCTTCCACCGTGGGGCGACACCCGCGGGCTTCTAGCCGTCTTCTGCCGGGGGGGCTCCTGCCTCCCGCGGGCTTCTGGCTGTCTTCCGCCGGGGGGCGACACCCGCAGATGCTCTCCGTCATGTTCGGCCGGGCCCCCACCCCAAATTAAGCTCTTTTACATTCGGGGGGTGGCGGAAAAATGGCGGAGAACACCGGGGGTGTCGCCCCCCCTCGGGCTTCTAGCCGTCTTCTGCCGGGGGGGCTCCAGCCACCTGTGGGCTTCTGGATGTCTTCCACTGCGGGGCGACACCCGCGGGCTTCTTCGGTGGCCTCCGCTTCTGCCTGGCTCCTCCGTTGGAGCCAGGGCTTCTCGCCGCTGTGTTGCTGTCTTCCGGGCTTCGTCGGCTTCTGCCTGGCTCCTCCGCTGGGGCCAGGGCTTCTCTCCTCTGTATTCTTCCATTCGATGTTGACACGACGAGGTCCGGCGCTAAAATGCCGACAGAGCGGTGGGCAACGACTTATATTGGCATAGGGCGTGGGCGTGGTGATGCCACCATGTGACCTCAACCCATGTGACATCACTGGGCATGATGGGAATGTGATGTCACATGGGTAAAGGTCACTTGGTGGCATCACCACGCCCACGCCCTATGCCAATATATATCGGTGCCCACCGCTCTGTCTGCATTCCAGCGCCGGACCTCGTCATGTCAACATCGAATGGAAGAGGAAGCCCTGGCCCCAGCAGAGGAGCCAGGCAGAAGCAGAGCGCACCGGAGAAGCCCGCGGGTGTCGCCCCGCAGCGGAAGACAGCGGAGAGAAGCCCTGGCCCCAGCGGAGGAGCCGGGCAGAAGAGGCCATCGAGAGCCCCCCCCCCCCCCCCCCGGGCGAAAACGACAAAGCTGGCGGATGGCGGCGGCGAAGACCGGGGTGGGTTGTCGCCCCTCCCCGGCAGAAAACGACGAAGCCCGCGGCAGAAGGTGGCAGCGAAGACCGTGGTGGGTTGGCGGAAGTGGTGTGGTGTCTTATTTTTACACTTTTCCACCAGGTGAATGGGTAGGGGTACAATGTACCCCATACTCATTCACATAGGGTGGGGGCCCGGAATCTGGGGGCCGCCTTATTAAAGCTCCCACCCGCATACCCTGACAACCAATGGCCAGGGTTGTCGGGAAGAGGCTCTTGTCCCTATCGACATGGGGACAAGAGTGCTTTGGGGTGGGGGGCAGTGCCCCCTCCCTCAAAGCACACACTCCACCATGTCGAGGGCATGCGGTCTGGTACGGCTCAGGAGGGGGGACACGCTCGTCCCCACCCCCATTCCTGTCCGGCCAGACTGCGTGCCTGGGATGAGGGCTTGGTCTGGATCTTGGGGGAACCCTACGCCGTTTTTGGCGTGGGTTTAACCCCTCACGTTCCAGACCAAGCCGAAGAGCCTACTGTACCCCTGGAGGGGGACCCGCACCGGTTTCCAGTTTGAAATTTGGCGCAGAGTTTCCCTTCATGGTCAGCGCAGGCTGAAAACCGTTCGGAGATTCCCGTGCGCCGCGTCACGCATAGGAATTTCAGCTACGCCGCATGGAATTTTACTAAGAATTTCTCGGCGTACCGACGAGGCGCACGGGAAGCCCCAAAGTTTCCCTCTGCGCATGCCCAGTATGCAAATGAACCTCACGAGGTTCAGGCGCACTTTGCAAGCGCACAGGGATCGGTTATCAAAAGTCATTTTCAGTTTCGATTCGGCCCGCCATACACATTCAAACACATGTCACTACACTTCCCCTGCATCATCCCCCTCCCTCCCCTAATAAACTGCCGCCCGAATCCCCGATATTTACATTACTAAGTGCCGTACGCCAGGTCTATACTGGCGTGCCATGCGCCCTCTCCTGGGCGCATTAGGCATTTTAGTAAATGAGGAAATACACTGCACTGGCAGCGTATCTCTTTTGTAAATGTCAAAAACACTTTTACTCCTGCTTGTGCACCATGAGTCATGGCACACAGGCTTGGTAAATCAGCCCCAGAGACTGCAAGACTGGGCAGGAGACAGAGAGATTGCAAGACTGGGGAGAAGACACGGTTTTTACAATAATGTACCCATATTGGGTCAATGATGTCATGAGCATCTCTGCCTCAATGTGTTTGTGCAGCTGCAAAGCAGGGGATCCTGTTAATAGGAGTGAGGTAGCGGTGATATGCTCTACAGGTGGAGAGGGCATTAGCTCTGCATGATCCTCCTAATTGCACAAGTGACCTTGGTGATGTACATTAACATTGAGAACGTTTATTAGAGCTATGCCGTCTGTTTAAGCAAAGGTACCCCATAATTAGGGCAGGATCCTGTGTACCTAGCGTAGCCCAGAAGAACCCTTCATGGGATAGGCCTCTCATGTGATCCTTGCTTGGTGCCCAACAAGGAGGGGAACATGGAGGATGTGACGACCACCACATGACACCTACCTTACAAGTTTGTTGAGTGGTATGGGGTGAGGAGACACATATATGGATAACTGTTCCAGAGTGAATGAATGAATGAAGAACTTATATAGCGCATCACATGCGAACTTAATCGCCTCTGGGCGCTCCTTGTTCCTGTCTCCTTTGACATCAAAAGAGATGAGTTTTGATCTTTCTTCTGAAGGTCAAGTGGTTCTCCTCCAACCGAATGCTGGTTGGTAAAGCGTTCCATAGTCTGGGACCTTGGACTGCAAATCTTCACTCTCCTTTGGACTTGTATTTGGCTTTGGGTATCTGGAGTAGATTTTGGTTGGTGGATTGCAGAACGCGATTGGAATTGTAAGCTTTTATTTTTTCACATAGATATTGGGGGGGGCCTTCCCATGGATGCACTTATGCGTCAGACAGAGTGCTTTAAAAGTAATTCTGTCTTTTACTGGCAACCAATGAAGGGTTCTCAGCGAAGGTGAGATAGATTAGCACCACTCCCTAGAACACACTAAACCCCTTCCCCACCCCCTGCTGGTTCCCTGCCAGTGTAATTTACACAGTTAGCAGTGCATTTTTATAGCACTGATCTCTGTATATATGACAATGGTCCCAAAATAGAGTCAAAAGTGTCCAATGTGTCAGCCATAATGTCACAGTCATCGTAAAAATCGCTGATCATCGCCATTACTAGTAAATAAAAATATCAATAAAAATGCCATAAAACTATCCCCTATTTCATAGACGCTATAAATTTTGCACAAACCATTTAATAAATGCCTATTCTGATTTTTTTTTTTTTTTTTTTTACCAAAACAATATAGAAGAATACGTATCGGCCTAAACTGAGGAAAAAAAAATTGTATATATATTTTTGGGGGAAATTTATTATAGCAAAAACTTAAAAATATTGCTATTTTTTCAAAATTATCGCTACGTTTTTGTTTTCAGCGCAAAAAATGAAAACCACAGGGTTGATCAAATACCACCAAAAGGCAGTTCCATTATCTACTTGCCCCTCTATTACTTAAGACTTTCAATGCAGCTTTGAAGGAGGGGGTGCTACCCCCCTCGATGAGGGAAGCATTGATTGTTCTACTCCTTAAGCCTAGAAAAGACCCGTTGAAATGTGACTCCTACCGTCTTATATCCCTCATAAACATGGATGCAAAGATTCTGGCCAAGGCTCTGGCGAATCGCCTGAACAAAGTGGTTGCTCGCTTAGTGGGGTGTGATCAGGGTGGCTTTTTCCCGGGCAGGTCAACCAGAATGAATATACGTAGACTGTTTCATAACTTGTCCTATGTACATGACTGCCTCCCGACACAGGTTGTGGTGTCCCTGGACACTTGCAAGGCCTTTGACAGTGTGGAATGGCCATACCTGTTCCGGGTCTTGCAAATGTATGGTTTTGGCCCTCATATGGTTGCCTGGATTAGACTCCTCTATACCATGCCGCTTGCTTATATTCGTATCAACTCGCAAATTACAGAGACCTTCCGAATTACTAGGGGAACCAGACAGGGGTGTCCGTTGTCACCCCTGCTTTTCGCCCTGGCCATGGAACCTCTTGCTATCAGAATACGCATCTCCCCGCTACTTAAGGGGTTGCCCATCAATGGTATGGAGGAGCGAATCTTGCTGTATGCTGACGATACGCTGGTGTATTTGGCAGACACCCAGGACTCACTAGCTAATGTGTTAAAAATGGTGTCTGACTTCGGGGACTTCTCGGGAGTCAGAGTGAATTGTGAAAAATCTATTATCTGTCCCATAGATCAATCACCCACCCCTCAAATCCATTCAGACTCTAAATTGTTAGTGGCCACCTTGTTTAGATATCTGGGAGTAGTGGTTCAGTTGCCACTGTCCCTATACATTACCAACAATCTGAGCCCTGTGCTGCTACAGCTGCAGTCTCAGACTAAGCAGTGGAAAGACTTACCTCTGGATCTGATGGGAAGAGCCAATGTTTTAAAGATGATATACCTACCTAAGTTACTGTATGTCCTAGCTAATGCCCCATGCAAAATCCCTAAAGCATTGTTTAAGAGCATTGACTCGATCTGTATAACATTTCTGTGGAATGGTAAGGCCCCTAGAATAGCTCTGGAAACACTTAGACTACCCTCCTATTTGGCGGGACTGGCTTTCCCTGACTTCTACCTCTATTACCAAGCTTCCCAACTGGTGAATATTCATGACTGGTTACAACCTGACCCCAATAATGCGTGCACCACCACTGAAGGGGCTATGGTCACTTAGTTTGAGACACTACACAACATTATATACCGTGGGCGTACCCCCCCAGGACCGGGACTAACTGTACTGCAGACGTCACTATCCCTGTTTAAAACAGTGACTCTCAAACATGCCCTGGGTTCCTGGGTGACCTCTCCAAATAATCCGCTATGGTTCAATACATCACTTCCAGAATTTAATTCTTTACCTGACCCTCAGAGATGGATATCCAAGGGGATTAAGTACCTATGCCACCTATATACCTCAGAAGGCCCTAAGTCCTTTTCCCAGTTGAAAGACGACTTTAATCTTCCCCCAACTATTTATTCTTTTATTACCAGCTAAGACATGCCGCGCGAGCCCAGTTTGGTTCCTTAGATAGTCCACTTGCGATTCCTGACCTAGAAAAGCTTTTGCGTTCCCCGGACAGAACAAAACTCATCTCTAACTATTATTTAGCCTTAGCGGTGAACTCTAATCCTAGATTTAAGACAGCGCAGAGCAAGTGGGAATCCTTAGACATTACTATGACGGAAGATGACCGAACTGAGTTCTGTGATACTTTTAAGACCTCTGTTATAGCCTCCAGAGACAGGGTAATCTTTCACCAATCACACTTGACCGCGGCCAGGATGCTCAGAATGGGCATACTGGCCTCGGCGGACTGTTTCTGCGGCTGCGCGCAGGTGGCTGATTTTATCCATTGCTTTTGGAATTGCCCCATTGTGGAAGACTTCTGGAGAAACATAGGATCCTTCCTCTCTTCTGCCTTGGGGCTCCCCAATATACTGGACCCCAAAAACTGTCTGTTGGGGGTCTTTGCTGATCTCGCTGTTCCCTCCCAGGTCAAAAAATTGCTTCGAGTCCTATATTTCTATCCTAAAAAATCCATCCTCTTGACCTGGAAGGGAGCGGCGACCCCGACGAGGGGCCTGTGGTTGAAACTAGTTAATGACGCCCTCCCGCTCTACAATCTTACCTTTGAAATTAGAAAAAGAAACAAGTCATTCGATAAGATCTGGGGCAGGTGGCTGGCTAGCCCCCTGACCCTATCTCCTATACAGCCGTAAAAAGTGATGTTGGTGGTGTGGTATCCACTTGATGGAATAATCTTAATATGCAGTCCCACAAGGTGGTAACACTGCCTTTCTACTATGATTGTATGCAGTGTTCTACTCAGTCTTATACTTTTCATATAAATATGCTGTTTATAATGTTGTGACGTGATTGAGGAGCAAACAAGTTTTTTGTTGTCTGTTCTGTGTTGTTTAATTTTTGTATGTGTTGTATTGTTGGTTTTGTGAAAATTTCAATAAAAATATCTTTAAAAATAAATAAAAAATACCACCAAAAGAAAGCTCTATTTGTGGGAAAAAAAGGACATCGATTTTGTTTAGGAGCCACGTCGCACGAACGCACAATTGTCAGTTAAGCGACAAAGTGCCGTATCGCAATAAGTGGCCCGGTCATTTGCCAGTCAAATCCTTCGGGGCTGAAGTGGATTTAAAGGTATACAACTCTGGTATAGATGGCGATTAATATTTAATGCCATGTCAGCATAATTGCTGAAAGCACAAAAAATATTGTGACTATTCCCAAGATAAAACCAATCTGTCTGCAACGTACTGTTTTTCCCTAACATCTTCTGACATGTTTTTGCTGTTTCAAACCCTAATTATTGATTTATTAGAACAACCAGAAGGAAAACACGAATATGTGAATTTATATTTGTACGCTTCACCGATATATTTAAATACCTAGAAATATAACAATCAAAGAATATTATTTAAGCCGGGTTTCAGGGATGAAATAAACTTGCAGTGGGCCCCCCACTCTGCAAGGGTTACGTTTTCATTTAATATAGGGGTGCAGGGATACAATGTAATATTTACCTTAATCCTGGCTTTAGCAGGCTTCCTCAATCCATGGGTCTGGTCCCCTGCAGCATCCTCTCTGAACAGCTTTAGCCTGTGATGGCATGCTCACCTCCTCGTGTACAATACAGGGTTAATAGCCCTGCACTGTATGTGATGATGCCAAGGGGCCACCTGTTTGCATGCAGGAACTGCATGCTTTTAGATTTGTATTCATATAAAAAGCAGTGCAGCTCTGAAAATAAACTAAAATCCCATGAACAAGTCCAAGGGTGTAGAGTGCTGAGGCCAAGAGGTGTTTCGATTTTTATTGTTTCACATGTGGGTTAGCGCCACCTCATGGTCAGAGGCCAAATGACCTCTCATATAGAGAATAATAATGTTGTTTACACTTAATAATGTTGGTGAAACCTGTCCCTGTGTTCTGTCGATTACTGCAGATCGTCAGATAATGCCTCCGACGATCTGCGCATGTGCAGTGTTGACATCACCCCAGCTGATCGCCAAATCAGCTGGAGTGACGTGACTACTGCACATCCGCAGATTGCCGGAGGCATCTGACGATCAGCAAAATGCAGAGGCAGAATTTGATCGGCATGCACGAGACCGTGTGCTTTGCTGACCGTCAGATAATGATCAACAGATTAGCTGGAGTGAGGTCACTACTACGGAGACATTTTTTGATTTGGGAAATCTTGGGTATCGGGTACATTGTACCCCTACTCATTCACCAAAAAAAGTGTCAAAAAGTAAAGACCATAATAAACAGTTTTTGACAATTCTTTATTAAAAAAGAAAATGTGTGCCGCGATGTACATCCATGGCCCCGAAAAATAGGGAAAAAATTAAAAAAACTCCACCTTCATGGGAGGCCTCCCGGCGGCTGCTGACTTTTGGCTTTCACCGCTGTTATATAGGCAAGGACGGGGCCACCCGCTGATGTAACCAAATACCCCGCCACCTCTGACATCACATGACTTTTGGAAGGGGGCGGGTTCACTTGGTTATGTCACCAAGTAGCCCCGCCCTTGCCTATATAACACCTGTCACAGCAGTCGCCGGGAGGCCTTCCATCAAGAGTGATTTTTACAATTATCAATCAGATGCAGCACGTGCAGGGCTCTGATGAGGAAACTGGCAGGCTCTGCATCCCTTTGCACATGATTTCCCTTTGGGCATATCTCACCAGAAAAAGTTATTTTTGTTGCAGGGGATGCCAAAAATCTAACTGGTATGGTTGTAAAGACAAAAATATTTTCCTCTTAAATTAAAGTCTGACAGTAGCTGATAAAGTAAAAAGTAATATTTTGCATTATAAATAGTTTGATACCTGTTGAAATCGAGCCGTTTTATTCACCTCCGTCACTCCTGAATCGTTATTCTCACTGACTTCCTGGTTTGCGGTGCGCATTCATTCTTGCTACATCACGGCCTAATGGGAACTACAGTTCCCATTAGGCTTAGCCTACATGCCTGTGAGGGATAAGAGAGCATCTTCACGCAGGGCTGTAGTCATAGGGAGGGGGGTAAGCACATTCTGCTTTCCACCATGCCAAACAGCTCAGGTGCTGGTGGAAAGCAAGAAGAGGAGAGACAGGAAATGGCATTTTCAAACCTGGACTACTGTATTTTGGAGGTCAAAAGGAAAAACAAGGTAAGTGATATTTAAATGCTCTAACTTACAGCAATCAATTGATCTAATAAAAAATTAACCTTTAGTGTTCCTTTAAGCCTTGTACACACGATCAGTCCATCCGATGAGAATGGTCTGAAGGACCGTTGTCATAGTTTAACCGATGAGGCTGACTGATGGTCTGATGTGCCTACACACCATCAGTTAAAAAAACGATCGTATCAGAACACGGTGACATAAAACACAACAACGTGCTGAAAAAAATGAAGCTCAATGCTTCCAAGCATGCGTCGACTTGATTTGCGTGGATTTTTAACCGATGGTCATGTCTACTAACGATCGGTTTTGAACTATCGGTTAGGAGCCCACACGCGATCGGTTTTGACCGATGAAAACGGTCCATCTGGCTATTCTATCGTGTGTACGAGGCCTAAGTGTCAATTTCACAAGCAGGAAATTACACTTTCAGGGGGTGTTTTAAATACCATCTGTGTACAGAATACCTCTGGGTATCCATATTGCATTTTACAGAAAAGTACAGCGCTGCAGATAGAAAAGGAAAGGTATTTTTTAATAACATTCAATTACAATATGACTTGAGTTGCAGGTGTATACACTATGGGCCAGATTCAGGTAGATCAGAGCATCTTTGCTCTGGAGTAACGCATCTCATTTGCGTTACGCTGCTGAAATTTTAGGAGCAAGTGCTGTTATTCAGGAAGCACTTGCTCCTAAAGTTGCGGCAGCGCATCGCAAATGAGCCGGCGGAATTCAAATTGGGCGGGTACGGGGCGTGTAGTATTCTAACTAAGCGCGATCCCGCCGCCAACGTACTGCGCATGCGTCGAGTGTCCAAACATCCCCATGCGCATGCTCCAAATTCTGTGAATGAACGTCAATGACGTCACATTCCCATTCATGAACTTTTTACGCAAGCGACGTGATTTTTTTTTTTCCCGACGCGATGACGACGCCTATACCTAACATAGGATATTCCAACCCCATGTAGGTATATCTATGCGCCGCGTATCCCTTCCGGAAACGTCGTACCGTCATTGCGTCGCGCCGGAATTCGATCGTGAATTGCCGATTTCCGCTCATTAACATATTTTTTGAGCGTAAATCGGCGGGAACGCCCCCGGCACCATTTTTAAGTTGAAGTAACGATGCGATGGCGAAACTCAGTTACGCTGCTCGCATCGGAGCTTCAACTGGTTACAGAAAACAGAAAGGCCGGCTCAAAGTCACAGTTAGGCTGGCGGATCACTGGATCCGCCAGCCTAAGGCCGCGTACACACGAGGGGATATGTCCGCTGAAAACGGTCCGATGGACCGTTTCAGCAGACATCTCCGCTCGTGTGTATGGGCTAGCGGACAGATTTCTCCACCCGACAGATTTCAAAGCAAGCTTTGAAATCTATCCGGTGGGAATCTGTCCGCCCGACATGTCTGCTGGTTAGTACACTTACCAGCAGACATGTCGGCCCCCACCGCCGCCGCGCCGCTGCCGAATGGATTCGGCGCATGCGCGGAAGTGTTTTACTTCCTGGTGCGGTGACGTGGCGGTGACGCGGCGGCGTCAACGTCACCGCCGCGTCACCACTACGTCACCGGGCCGTCCGGCGGCGGGGAATTTGATCCGATGGTGTGTACACGCCATCGGATCAAACTCCCGATCGGACATATCCGATGGAAATGGTCCGCGGACCGTTTTCATCGGATATGTCCGATCGTGTGTATGGGGCCTTACTGTTCCTGAATCTGGCCCTATGGGCCAGATTCAGGTAGAGTTAGGCTGGAGTATCAGTGATACTCCAGCCTAACTCTCACTTTGAGCCAGCGTTTCTGTTTTCAGTAAGCAGAAAACATGAAACGCCGGGTTGGAGTTACTATACGAGCGGCGTAATTGTATTTCGCTGTCGTATCGTAACTTCAATTTTAAAAATGGCGCGCAGGGCGTTTCCGCTGATTAACGCAGAGAATATGTTAATCAGCGGGAATCGGAAATTCACGATCGTATTCGGGCGCGACGCAGTGACTTTCCGACGTTTCCGTAAGAGATACGCGGCACAAAGATAAAGCAGCCCCCTAGTGGAGTATCCTATGTTAAGTATGGCCGTCGTCATCGCGTCGAAAAAAAAAGAATCGCGTCGTTTGCGTAAAACGTCCGTGAATGGGGATTGACGTCATTGACGTTCCCTGAAAGAATTTGGAGCATGCGCACTGACAGTCGACGCATGCGCAGTACGTTCGCCGCGGGATCGCGCATAGTTAACATAATACACGCCCCCTACCCGCCCAATTTGAATTCCGCCGGCTCATTTTCGCTACGCCGCCGCAACTTTAGGAGTAAGTGCTTTGTGAATAACAGTACTTGCTCCTAAAGTTACGGCGGAGTAACGTAAATGAGAAACGTTACTCCAGATTAAAGATTCGCCCATCTACCTGAATCTGGCCCTATGTGATTTATTTATCTTTTGCAATTTTTTTTCCCACAAAAGTAGAGTTACCCTTTAAGGATTGGTAAGCTGTAATACATAACATTTTTGTTTTCAGGTTTAATACCAACTTATCGTCTAGCAATTTTTTTAAGGGTTTAGATATTAATCGGAAATGATATGCACATCAGTTTATGCTTCAAATCGACAAAATGCATTCTACAAATCAGCGTTTTCATCTGTTTTACCTAAAACAAGTTTGTTATACATTTATAAAAAAAAAAATCAGCTATAATTATTTTTTTCCTTACTGTGTTTCCTTACTATACAGTTTAAATGTGTCCCCCCTAATCTGCTGGATGCAGAAGTGATCAGCACATTTAGCTGCACCTGTGTGCAAGTGATAAATATGCTGATGTTACTGGAAATCATTTATTATTGTAGTCATAGGTGTGCATGAATCTCAAGACATGGGATAACAAGCTCCTGATCATGCTGATTATTTGGCAGCTTCATGTGCTCCTGGTTGACAGTGGATAAACAATTGGACAGGTTAGACAACAAGATAGCAATTATTGCGCTGTGACAGGAGATTCTAAAGCAGTGGCTCTCAACCTTATTGAGACCAGGGCCCAGTAAATTATTCCAAAACCTTCTATGGCCCAAAATAAAAAAAATAGTTAATGCTCACACAAAAGTATTAGAATGCAAAATATGTCTTGAAAGTCTTAATTGGGTTGAGGGTCACTGTGGAACAGATTTGAAGTTCTGAAGGGGATTAAGGGACTCTGTAGCAGACTTGGTATAGGGGATACGGTTTCTAATAGGGGATGGAGGATACTTGGGGGTGGCAATAGAACTTGGATTGGGACTGAAAAACACATGCCTCCATCCCTGTAATTGAAAAAAAGAAGGGGTTTGGGACTTTAAATGAGATGCGTTTTAATGCCAACAGTAGGTATAAATAAAGTTGTTGGAGGCGGTGACAAACACCCCTAGTCACCTGTCCTCCATCTACTCATTAGCATTTGTATGCCTCTATTGAGGAAACGATAAAAGTTTAGTTAGGACTACAGGAATGCAGAGAGCCTTGGCGAGGCCTGTAGCTTAACCATATATTTGCAAATGTGTGCAACCAATCCTCTGCTTTTTAACATACAAAGTTTGGCTGGTCATACACTAGACGAAAAATCGGCCGATAGCGCTGTCAAAAAACGAACATACGTTCGTGAGAGCAAACGATCACGCCATCATGTAGTTACGATTTTCGAACGATAAATCGTTCGGAGTACATTAATCTACCGTTTTTTCGCCCAGTTTTTGCATTGAAAAAGGAAGTGACAAAACATTTTTCACCTTTGCTCCCTGGCTTCCTGTGCCCACGTTTACGCCCAGAGAAGCAACGTACGTTCGTCTGGAAGGATCCTTGTGCATAGTAAGCATCTCTACTGCATCACCTACATCAGCACCACCTGCAATGTGGATGTGGATGAGAGGACCATTGCAATAGTAATGCTTGGAAGGATGGCTATAGAGCAAGCTGAGCAGCCCCCCCAAAAAGACGAAGGGTATGGAGTAAGGAAGAGTGGCTGAAGAACCGTGATAACTTCTCACATATGAGATTGGTGAGAGAATTAACCACTACCCAACGGCCGTACGACTTTATACGGCCGAAGGGTGGTTCTAAATCTCTAACTGGCCGTGTTTTTACGGCCTGCGCCCCGCCAGGCCACTGTGGGGCACGTGAGCGCCCCACTGATTGCTGTATAAATGTGAATGGGCCAAAAATGTGTCAAAAGTGTCCGATGTCTCCGCCATAATGTCGCAGTCACAAAAAAAATGCTGTTTGCCGCCATTAGTAGTAAAAATAATAAAAAGTAATAATTCCGTCCCCTATTTTGTAAGCGCAATAACTTTTGCGCAAACCAGTTGCTTATTGCGATTTTTTTTTTTTTTTTTTTACCAAAAATATGTAGAAGAATACGTATCACCTAGACTGAAATTGGGCTATTTATTGCAGCAACAAGTAAAAAATATAGTTATTTTTTTTCAAAATTGTCGCTCTATTTTTGTTTATAGCGCAAAAAATAAAAACCGCAGAGGCGATCAAATACCACCAAAAGAAAGCTTTTAGTGGGGAAAAAGGACGCCAATTTTGTTTGGGAGCCACGTCGCACTACCGCGCAATTGTCAGTTAAAGTGATGCAGTGCCACAAGCTGAAATTTCACCTGGTCAGGAAGGGGTATATGTGCCCAGTAAGGAAGTGGTTAAAGGAAAACAATCCTGAAGATTACCACAATTATCTGAGGATGCCTGATGAGTCCTTTCAGCTGCTACTGAGTCTAGTTTCACCAATCATAACCAAAAAAACACCGTCTTGAGAACTAGCATCACAGCGGAGCAGAGACTGATAGCAACACTACGTTTTCTGGCAACTGGCCGAAGTTTTGAAGACCTCAAATTCACTACTGGAATCTCTGCCCAGTCACTCGACCGCATCATACCTGAGACCTGCGAAGCCATCATAAGAATTCTACAAGACGAATATTTAAAGGTAATAACAGATTTATTTTATTTCACAGTCTGACAAACACTGCTTCATTGAACCTGCAAACATAATATAATAAAATAACAAAGCCTCTATGTTTTTTACAGGGATGTGTAGTTATAGTTATGGCCAGAGCTTTTTTTCTCAGAAAATAGGTGCAGGAACTCAATCACGACCCCGTTCAGATTTCACAAACAGTAGGAGGGTCTTAAAGGAGCATTAAATACTAGGATTGCATTAAATACAGAGTGCAGAGTTCAGGGGGTTACACACAGAGTGCAGAGCTGTTGCTTGTAAACACAGAAACCAGACTTCTGTGTTTACAAGTGATTGTGGTGAGCAGGCACCAAAGAGTCTGAGCCAAAGGTGGTGGAACTCAGTTCCCCCTGAAAAAAAGCCCTGGTTATGGCCCCAGTGGCCTTGGGGACGATCCTGTTGTGTTTGATATGTGACAGGCCACTGATTCATTGGGTGATGTTGTTGGGATGGTTGGTTGTTGGTGGGTTTATGCTCTGCTAAATGGGTGTTGGTAGTAAGCTCCCCTCTTAACCCTTTATTCAAAAGCTGCAGAAGTAAGGGTTCCACCAATTGTTTCTGTTCCTCTGTCATATCTTTTTGGCCGTCAATCCACCCAGGTCATCGCATTCATCTTTTTTTTAACCCCTTCCATACAGGGCATTTTCACCCCCTTCCTGCCCAGACCAATTTTTAGTTTTCAGCGCTGTTGCACTTTGATTGACAATTGCGCTGTCATGCAGCACTGTACCCAAATTAAATCATTATATTTTTTCCCCACACAAATAGAGCTTTCTTTTAGTGGTATTTGATCATCTCTGCGGTTTTTATTTTTTGCGCTATAAACAAAAGAAGAGCGACAATTTAAAAAAAAAAACACAATATTTTTTACTTTTTTATTTAATACATATCACAATTTTTTTTTTTTTTAACTTTTTTTTCCCTCAGTTTAGACCGATGTGTATTCTTCTACGTATTTTTGGTGAAAAAAACGCAATAATCGTATATTGATTGGTTTGCGCAAAAGTTATAGCGTCTACAAAATAGGTGATAAATTTATGGCATTTTTTTTTTTTACTAGTAATGGCGGCGATCTGCGTTTTTTTTTTTTTGGGACCGTGACATTGTGGCGGACATATCGGACACTTTTGACACGTTTTTGGGACCATTCACATTTACACAGCGATTAGTGCTATAAAACTGCACTGATTACTGTGTAAATGTAAATGTGACTGGCAGGGAAGGGGTTAACACTAGGGGGCGCTGAAGGGGTTAAAATGTTCCCTAAAGTATGTTCTAACTGTAGGGGGAGGGGGACTCACAGGGGGAGGAGACCAATGTGTGTTCCTCTGTACTGGGAACACACATCAGTCTCCTCACCGCTGACAGGAGGTGGATCTGTGTGTTTACACACACAGATCCACACTCCTGCCGTGATCAGCGGTAATCGCGGGTGCCCGGCGGCATTTGCGGCCGTCGGACACGGGATCGCGAGTGGTGCCGCGGGTGCGCGCGCGTGCACCCTAGAACGCCGAGAACAAAGGACGTTGTGTGACGTCCACTCTCATTGGCGAGGGGTTGCTACAGATGTCAATCCCCTATTCTTTTTTTTTTTGGTTGATTCACTACTGGTGATGCCACAGTCGGCTTCTCATTCACAAATAGATCCTGTATAATATTGGCAAATAAAACAATTTCTTACTAATTTCATAACTAAAATTTTCATTTTAATACCTTTTACAGCTCCCAGCATCTGTGGAGGAATAGAAAGCTACTGCCAAACAATTTAACGACTATTGGAATTTCCCCAACTGCGGTGGTGCCATAGATGGAAAACATGTTCGGATAACACCCCCAGCAAAATCAGGCTCCTTCTACTACAATAAAGGCTACTTTAGCATTGTCCTAATAGCAATAGTCAACGCAAAGTATGAGTGTATGTTTGTGGACATTGGCAAAAATGGTAGAAATTCAGATGGCGGAGTAATTGAGAACTGTTTTTTCTCATTGTTTAAAAAATGGACTATTAAATCTACCATCCAAACAGGAAACAGTGGAAGGCCTAAATGTTGTGTTTGTTGCAGGTGACGCATTTGCATTATCTGAACATGTTTTGAAAACCTTTGCCCTTAAAAACCTAACACCTGATCAGAAAATCTTTAATTATAGGTTATCTCGTGCAAGACGAGTGGTCGAAAATGCTTTTGGGATTATGGCCAACCGCTTTCGGATCTTTCATACACCAATCAATGTAACCCCCCCCCCCCCCCCCAAAAAAAAATTGACATTATGGTTCATTGTTGCTGTGTTTTACATACCAGCTCCACCTACATATCACAAACCATGATGGACCGGGAAGATACTCTGTCTGGGGATGTCATGCCTGGTGAGTGGCATAACGATTTTGAAGGGCTTTCAGACCCACCACGTCTCTCCAGTCAAATAGCCCGTCAGAATCGGCTGGACTATATGCAATATTTTCTGGGTCCTGGTGCAGTAGATTGGCAATACAATCTCTGAATGTAAACAATAGTGTTGAGCGGAATACACCATATTCGATTTCGCGATATTGCGCGAAAATATAGGAGAATATTCGCGAATATTCGCTAATATCGAACATTCGTGATATTTTATCCAAAAAAAAAATTGCGAAATTTCGCTAATGCGAAAATGATTGCGAAATTCTCATAAACGGAGATCATTTCCTGTATTACTAAACTAATATGCACTAAACACTAACTCTACACTAACTCTACTTAAAAGAAAGGAGAATAAGGGGGCAAAAAAAGGGCGGAGAAGATAATCGCGCAATATTCCTATTGCGCGATTATCTTCTCCGCCCTTCTTTTGCATCAGAGCCAATCAGAATAACTCAAATATTCGGCAAAAGGAATATCGCGCAATATTCCTTTTGCCGAATATTCAAGTTATTCTGATTGGCTCTGATGCAAAAGAAGGGCCGAGTAGCTGATGCGATTCTTTTATGTTGCCGACAATTCGCAATGTGAATTTTCGGCAACATAAGAGTCGCATCAGCTACTCGGCCCAGGGTCTCTCTCTAATCATACCAGCAATGCTTTTAGACGTCGATGGAGATCACTAGGATGTGATCTGTTTTAAAAATAAATTTGAAAAAATACGAATATTCGCCGCAATATATTAGCGTTATTAGCGAATACTCGAATATGCAATATTCGTGAGCAACACTAGTAAACAAACAATGTCAGTAGCTGGATTAATATCTTGGTTTTTGAATAAAGATGATTTTTTGTGTATAAAAACTATAGATAATATTTCTCAATAAAATCATTTGTTGGTGTAATGTGTTCAGTATTGTCATAGAAGAAATCATTTTATTTTATATGTTTATAGCAAAGTGAATAATAAAATAACTTGTGCTTAAATTACCTGACTGTTATCCATTTCCTGTAATGTCCCATCTTCCTCATCTCCAGAATTCGTAGCACTCATACTATTGTCCAGACTAGACATTAAGGCCCAGATTCAGAGAGAATTAGATTAGCGTAGAGTAACAGAAATACTCAACGCCGCCGTTTTTTACCTGGCTCTACGTGGAATCCCGGTAGATTTTGTCCAGTAAACGACGGCGGCGTAGAGTATTTCTCCCGGCGCAAGCCATCTACGCGAGTAGGGGGCGTGAAGCATTTAAAATAGGCGCGTTCCCGCGGCGATCGAACTGCGCATGCTCCGTTCAGAAATTTCCCGCCGTGCATTGCGCGAAATCACGTCGTTACGTCATTCGAGTAGCGTCGTTTACGGACATTTCTATTCCCGAACGACTTACGTAAAAAATAAAAAATTAAATTCGACGCGGAAGCAACGGCCATACTTAACATGGGCTACGCACCGTTAGACCAGCAAAAAGCTGGTCTAACAGTACGTAAAAAAAAATAGACGTAAGCGATTGCGAAGATCGCTCGTATCTTCGTGGATCGCCGTAAAAACTCATTTGCATATCCCGACGCATGAAAACGACGCAAACTCCTCCCAGCGGCCGCAAAAATATCGCAGCGTAGATCCAAAGGCTTACGAAGACGTAAGCCTCTCGGATCGAAGCCCGAAGCCGCCCTATCATGGTTTGAGGATTCAAACTAGTGATACGGCGCGCAAAATTTGAAATTACTCCTGTCTAACACCAGTTAGACAGGCGTAATTGCTCTGTGAATCTGGGCCTAAGGCTCTGGGTTCCTCTTGTTCCGTCAGGAATCTTAAGCTCTCAAAGTACCACAGACGTGGCACGTACACTTGGTCTGCACCAGATTTCTTTGAATCGTTTATTTTATTTAGTTCCTTTTTGAAAACAGTCCGCAAATTAGAGATTTTTTCCTTCACATAGGCCACATAAGATTTTGAATAAACTACAGTGCACAGTTCAGCCAATTTACTGTACACTTCATTGCACTTTTGCCTGTCGGAGTACTCTTTAGAGTGCACTTTCCATAGACAAGACAGTTCCCTGTACATGTATATAAATTGAGGGAGGAAATGTGGGGATGTAAATTTGTCCACCATTGCTCCTGTAATAAAACACAAGACATCATGATTTACTAAACAATCTATACTTAAAGCTTATTACTTAACATATAATATTGAATTGGTCAGCTTACCTTCAAATGTAAATAATTTTCTGGATTGTGGTCCGTGTGATCGTTCGTTTGCGAGTACACTCCGCAGAATAATCTTACGTGCCAACGTTCTTTGCGGCGGGTCAGAGTGCACCGCATTGCAGTATGGGAGTTAATATGCAAGTTTACAGGCTCCGCCCTTCTTCTTTCGGCGCCATCTTAACCATCAGAACGATGTCTGAAGAGAAGGAGCATGCCCATTCCACAAGAATTATTAGGATGGAAAAAAAAAAAAAGGCAAAACCTATGTCCCTGGAAGAAATGACAACCATGTCAAAAAAAATTGAGAAAAATGACTATGATGGGAGACACAAAAACTACCCTAGGCCTAATAGAAGAAAAGAGGACATCATGGAGAAGGTTATCCATGTGCTTAGGAAGAAGTATGGTGTGGACCGAACAAAAGACCAGCTGCGGAAGAGATGGTCCGACTTAGAGAGGAAGCACAGTTGTGTAAAATACACAAATTCATCCAAAAAGGTAATTAAAAGCATTTATGCCTTTATTGCTCTCTCAACTAGGTATGCAATCCATGCAGTCTGCCTGCAATGTGTTCATGTATGGACAATAGAATCTTTAGCATGCATACTTATTTTTGGCTTTTTTTTTTTTTTCTTTTAAACACAGAAAAACCCAAGAAAGCATTGAAGAACAGCACTGTCTCAACTGAACTGAATATTATTAAGGTTGATGACATATCTCCAGTAACAGAAAAAGGACCTGATGAAGATGATGCTCAACCAGGCCAAAGTATTATAGATGTTGAAGCAGACCAGGGACAGCATTCCTGTGAAAGCATCAGGCGGCGTACACACGATCGGACATATCCGATGAAAACGGTCCGCGGACCATTTCCATCGGATATGTCCGATCGGGAGTTTGATCCGATGGCGTGTACACACCATCGGATCAAATTCCCCGCCGCCGGACGGCGCGGTGACGTGGCGGTGACGCGGCGGTGACGTTGACGCCGCCGCGTCACCGCCACGTCACCGCACCAGGAAGTAAAACACTTTCGCGCATGCGCTGAATCCATTCGGCAGCGGCGCGGCGGCGGTGGGGGCCGACATGTCTGCTGGTAAGTGTACTAACCAGCAGACATGTCGGGCGGACAGATTCCCACCGGATAGATTTCAAAGCATGCTTTGAAATCTGTCGGGTGGAGAAATCTGTCCGCTAGCCCATACACACGAGCGGAGATGTCTGCTGAAACGGTCCATCGGACCGTTTTCAGCGGACATATCCCCTCGTGTGTACGCGGCCTCACAAGCACCACAGGTAAGCCAGTATACTGTACACACTGTAACTTGAACTGAATTGAAAACACATTCCCCTGATTTTTTATGTATTTTGTTGTATCTTCAACAGCACACCATCTGAATGTGGAACAGGAATTAAATACCATCACTGGCCAAAGATTGTTATCTGATCTGTTGAAGTGCTCCTCAGAGTTGGAGAAATGCTCATCAGAATTAGAAAAAATCAAAGATCACTTAACCTCTGTCCACCAGAACCAATTCCTGGTTGTTATTGGCACACTAACTAAAATTTAAGAGGTGTTTTTTTTTGGTCCTTGTCTGTTTTGTGGGTTTTTTTTTTTTGGGGGGGGGGTTATAGTTAATTGTTTGCTGAAGTTTGCACAGCAGTTCTACTGTTTCAAAACTTGATAACAAGCACTTTTTTCCCTGAGTCCTTTGCACATTTAAAAGTCAAGCCTGGCATGGAAAAACATGGTTGGAGAAAATCTGTCACTGAGAATTAAGCAGGAAGTCACTTTTACTATAGTTCACCTATTATAATGTTGTGTTCTAGCACAGTCACTTTTCCATCTGTTCACATACATTATAGTATGAGTGACTGACATCACAAATCTCATGTAGAATCTCTGTTCCTGCGGGCCAAAAACTACTGATATTTTTTTTAAACAAATACTTAATATTTGAAAACCACGAGAGATAATTTTTTGAAAATTACTTCATACATGCATAATGCTTATTATTCAACTTGAAGAATAAAATTTTTACACACACTTTAAACCAAAAAAAATATGCTCTAATCAAAAAAATCCAAAAAATTATGCTCTCTTGTGTAATAAAAAAATTATGTTCTAATTAAAAAAAAAAATGATGCTCTCTTGTGTAATAAAAACAATTATGCTCTAATAAAAAAAAAAAAAAAAAAATTATGCTTTCATGTGAAAAAAAAAATTATGCTCTTTTGTGTAATACAAAAAAAATCTTGATTAATTTTATATGTTCTTTTGTATACGAAAATAAAAAAATAAAATAAGGAAAATAAATATTAAACAGGAGTTTTTTTTGGTTTCAAAATAATACATTTTGCAATAAAGTTTTAAAATTGCATATTTTGTGTATGTAGTGAATTCTTTCAACATACATAAAGGTATGACACATTTGAAGAGATTGTAGGTTACATAGTTGGTGAAGTGTATCATGACCTTTTGACGTGAACGTTCTTTGATACGAATATTTACCTTCCGGGTTATAGTAGTTTTCAAACATGCGCAGTAGCAAGCATTCATTTTTTTCCAGACGAATAACGCATTAACCTTATGATTTATCGTTCGGCCGTCAACATTTTTCCAAACTAGCCGATCGTTTTTTTTTTACGAAAACATCACAAACGATTAACAATTGGTGCCCATTAACTAGCCGAAAAATGAACAAAGTGTCTCCATGAGTGCTTTTCGACCGATTTTTCGTCTAGTGTATGGCCAGCATTAGGCAGTTGAATTTGGCCTGCTGTTTGGTTGGTAAGTTTGAGCCTGGTTATCACATATACAACTTTATTTATACCTACTGCTAGCATTAAAACGCATCTCATTTAAAGTCCCAAACCCCTTATTTTTTTCAATCACAGGGATGGAGGCATGTGTTTTTCACATGCTCATTCAAAGTCCCGATCCAAGTTCTATTCATATCAACAGGGATGGAGATGCGTTTTTGACGCCTTTATACATATACCTTAATGCGTTTTTCCAGTGCTCCTACTTCTATACCAATCCTAGATGGAGGCGGTGACACACACCCCTAGTCACCTGTCCTCCATCTACTCATTAGCATTTGTATGCCTCCATTGAGGAAACTATAAAAGTTTAGTTAGGACTACAGGAATGCAGAGAGCCTTGGCGAGGCCTGTAGCTTAACCATATATTTGCAAATGTATGCAACCAATCCTCTGCTTTTAACATACAAAGTTTGGCTGGCCATACATTAGACGAAAAATCGGCCGATAGCGCTGTCGAAAAACGAACATACGTTCGTGAGAGCAAACGATCACGCCATCATGTAGTTACGATTTTCTCTCACCAATCTCATATGTGAGAAGTTATCATGGTTCTTCAGCCACTCTTTACTCCATACCCTTTGTCTTTTTGGGGGGGCTGCTCAGCTTGCTCTATAGCCATCCTTCCAAGCTTTACTATTGCAATGGTCCTCTCATCCGCATCAATATTGCAGGTGGTGCTGATGTAGGTGATGCAGTAGAGATGCTTACTATGCACAAGGATCGTTCCGACGAACGTACGTTGCTTCTCTGGGCGTAAACGTGGGCACAGGAAGCCAGGGAGCAAAGGTGAAAAATGTTTTGTCACTTCCCTTTTCAATGCAAAAACCGGACGAAAAAACGGTAGATTAATGTACTCCGAACGATTTATCGTTCGAAAATCGTAACTACATGATGGCGTGATCGTTTGCTCTCACGAACGTATGTTCGTTTTTCGACAGCGCTATCGGCTGATTTTTTGTCTAGTGTATGGCCAGCCAAACTTTGTATGTTAAAAGCAGAGGATTGGTTGCACACATTTGCAAATATATGGTTAAGCTACAGGCCTCACCAAGGCTCTCTGCATTCCTGTAGTCCTAACTAAACTTTTATAGTTTCCTCAATGGAGGCATACAAATGCTAATGAGAAAATGGAGGACAGGTGACTAGGGGTGTTTGTCACCGCCTCCAACAACTTTATTTACTGTTGGCATTAAAATGCATCTCATTTAAAGTCCCAACCCCCTTTTTTTTTTCAGTTACAGGGGTGGAGGCATGTGTTTTTCACATGCCTCATTCAAAGTGCCAATCCAAGTTCTATTCATATTAACAGGGATGGAGATGCGTTTTTGATGTCTTTATACATATACCTTTATGCGTTTTTTCCAGTGCTCCTACTGCTATACCAATCCTAGATGGAGGCGGTGACACACACCCCTAGTCACCTGTCCTCCATCTACTCATTAGCATTTGTATGCCTCCATTGAGGAAACTATAAAAGTTTAGTTAGGACTACAGGAATGCAGAGAGCCTTGGCGAGGCCTGTAGATTAACCATATATTTGCAAATGTGTGCAACCAATCCTCTGCTTTTAACATATAAAGTTAGACAGTTGAATTCGGGCTGATGTTTGGTTGGTAAGTTTGAGCCTGGTTATCACATATACAACTTTATTTATACCTACTGTTGGCATTAAAACGCATCTCATTTAAAGTCCCAAACCCCTTCTTTTTTTTCAAATACTTGGGGGTGGGGTCTTTGGAGGGACTGAGGGTCTCTAAAGGAGGCTGGGGACTTTGCTGGAGCACTGTAAGAGAATGGATGGTGCTGCAGGGGCTTAGGGCACTGTGGGAGGTTGAGGGGAATTGTGGGACACTGTTGAAGATTGGGGGCACTATGGGGGGTGGGTTGAAGGTTAGGGTACTGCTGGAGGCTGGTGGGCTCTGTGAGCTTAGAGCAGGTTTTCTATTTTTCCGACGGAAAACGTTTCTATCGGGAAATCCGCTCGTTTGTATGCAATTCAGACGCGCAAAAAAACACGCATGCTCAGAATCAGGCAGAAGAGCCGAAATGCCTATTGACCTTCATTGGTCTTGGCTCGTCGTACATGTTGTACGTCACCGCGTTCTTAACGGTCGGAATTTCCGACAAGATTTGTGTGATCGTGTGTATGCAACACAAGTTTGAGCCAACATTCCGTCAGAAAAATTCCACAGTTTTCTTGTTGGAATTTTCCCTTTTGTGTGTACGCGGCATTAGAAGTGATCTCGTGCTCCATGGCTGTATGAGGGTCTGGTTCAGGTCTTTTAAAGTGTAAAATATAGAAGAAGTAATATATACACACGCTCTCTTAAGGTGCCAGTAGTATTTAAAATATCAAAAGTGTCAATGAGCCCTAAATGGGCTACTAAAAGATTCACCCTGCATTTATGTTAAAAATGTAATAACAGAACCCCCCTTCTGCATTGGTGTCAGTGGGCTAATAAAACTCCTCCTGAATTTGTGTCAATGAGCGAATACATATGCAGCGCTACCCCTGCAGGAGCTGCTGGTTAAATATGGGATTGGCGTGTCACCTTTGTAGCATGTCTAGGGGTATGATCATGAATAGATGATGTGAGCAATGACGCAATGTCCAAACAGCAAAATTTTGTTTCTGTGCTTTTATTTTCTTGCCCAACACGGCAAACAGGTAACTTCAGGTGAATAGAGAAAGATGGTGAAGAAGAGAGAAGTTGCAGATTCAGGCCTCAACTATTTGTAGAAGCAGTCCTGCTTCAATGGTACCTTTGCTTCGTCGCCACTCCAGCCAGAGTGGGTGTAGTGTACCCGGACAGTCTCTCTCACAGAACTGGCAGCCGGAGTATCACTGAGAAGCTTGAGAAGGAAGACAAGCCTCTGCCAGAGACTTGGCTCAATGGAAATTAGGAGTGGTGCCTCTGCCACAGGCCCCTGCTCTGAGAACGCAGTTCAATGGAGCAATTCCTTCTCAATAATTAAAGTTGCCTGAATTCCCCTCAGGTAGCGCCCTCGATTTTTGGAGTCACCGACTGACAAGTTACAACATATAATTTGTCAGTGTCCGGCAAATCAGATCCCAGGTGGATTGTCTAAGCCCTATTGGATCACCTGCCTCCGGGCTCACCTCAGACCGACATCCCCACCAAACAGCACAACTAGCTTGGGATCTTCTCATGGAAGTGAGGATCCAGTAAGTCACTGGGGCCCCTTTGTAGCTTAAGTTGCTCCGGGCCATGGGGGTCCAGAGTCAGGAACTCCACGTAGCACGTGTGCCCTGGCCTGGTAGGCCATATCGCCGGGGCCCATGATGTGCGCACACCCTAAAGGTGGGTGCCGCACCCGGAACGGGTAGAAGACCCCACAAAATGGCCTCTGCGCCAGAAATACCCTCCCCCAGCATGCCCCTCCTCTAATTGGCTGCTGGAGAAAGGCGTCTCTGCCTGGACCCCTCTGGCGCCACCTGTCGACCAAAGATGGAAAGGCATCTCTGGAACAAAGAATGAAACAGCAGGCAGCCCAGCCTGGCAGAATTTTCATAATCAACATCAACAATTTTCATAATCAACATGGATGAGAGCAAAGTAACTCTCTCATCCCCCTCTAAATTTAACATAGCACCTGGACTGAAAGTACACAGGCGCTACACAAAGAAACCCCTGTATTTGTATCAGTGGGCTAATAAAAGACTCCCCCTGAATTTATGTCACTGAGCAAATACATAGAATCCCCTGTATTTGTGTCAGTGGGCTAATAAAAGACTGCAAGTTATTGGTATTCAGTGGGACTTACCTCCTAGTAGGCTGCATGTCCTGCACCACTCCTCAACATGATGTAATGGACCAGAATATGCAGGAACTTTTGGGCACAAGATCACTCCACCCACAGTTCCTGTAGTAGAATATTGGGTGCTGCAATGCACTGTGCTCCAGCTCCTGGAACTTTCCCGGCTTGTAATAAGTCCTGCATTCACTGCCTTATTGCAGGGACAGGTTAAGGCAACAGTAGGCCATACTGTAGTTTGTGAACTGCTGATCCAACCATTGCTAATTTTAAAGAGGATGTATATTCTCACAAATGTCATAAAATAAAATAAAACCATAAATATAAACCACGATCTGCTTTTCGCCTGGTTTCTTAAGGGAAATTCATGACTGGTGTACTAGTAGTGTCTTTGCTACTTAAACCAATAACAAACCCCAAAACCTCTTAACCCCCTATATAAACCACGCAACACCTTCTGAAATTAATGGCCACTAAAGGCCCCTTTATTTAATACCAAAAGGTAAATATTAAAATAACTTTAATAAAATACCATTTATAAATATATATATATATATATCTTTAAAAAACTTCATATATATATTTACCAAAAATAGAATAAATTAACTCAAACACAACAATTATACAAAACTGCTGTAAACGAGGGGTTCCTGAGAGAAGGGAAAGAAAAAGTGCTAGGTAATCGGCTGTACTCCATCAGGAAGCATCCTGGCCTCTAGCCGTGCTCCAATCAGCTCACGAGACACTGACTTCCTCCTTCATTCCACTCTTCAGCACGATTGACCAGTAGCCCCCACCTAACCAGATAGGGAAGGTGCCCATCCCATGACAGGCCCCAACTCCTACCAACAATCTCAGGTATATACATCCCATATATATATACCAACCACCACCCAACCCTCAGGAACCCCAGACCAATGCCAACGTCCACCTGAAACACAAAAATAACATGAAAAACAAAAACCCATACCAGACACTTCCACAGGGAGGGAGGGAGGGAAAAAACAGTCTGTGGGTAACCTCTTCCATGGAAAGGCCCCAGAATTACCAGCCCCGCCCACCCACTACATTTAACAAACCCTCCTCGTGCTAGGTAACCCCACCCCTAATACCTCACTTCCCTATCCTGTGTGTGCACCGCACAGTGTTCCCCCAGTCATGTGGCCCCTCCGCCTGGGTTCCCCTTACTATGGGGCTTTCTTGACTGGTGTACTACTAGTGTCTTTGCTACTTAAACCAATAACAAACCCCAAAACCTCTTAACCCCCTATATAAACCACACAACACCTTCTGGATTAAATGGCCACTAAAGGCCCCTTTATTTAATACCAAAAGGTAAATATTAAAATAACTTTAATAAAATACCATTTATAAATATATATATATATATATATATATATATATATATATATATATATATATATATCTTTATAAAACTTCATATATATATTTACCAAAAATAGAATAAATTAACTCAAACACAACAATTATACAAAACTGCTGTAAACGAGGGGTTCCTGAGAGAAGGGAAAGAAAAAGTGCTAGGTAATCGGCTGTACTCCATCAGGAAGCATCCTGGCCTCTAGCCATGCTCCAATCAGCTCACGAGACAATGACTTCCTCCTTCATTCCACTCTTCAGCACGATTGACCAGTAGCCCCCACCTAACCAGATAGGGAAGGTGCCCATCCCATGACAGGCCCCAACTCCTACCAACAATCTCAGGTATATACATCCCATATATATATACCAACCACCACCCAACCCTCAGGAACCCCAGACCAATGCCACAGACACACACGGTGACACCTCACGCGTGGGCGGCCCGCCACAGCCCTAAGGCACGTTGTAACCCATCCTGGAGCCCCCAGGACCCACATATCAATACCCACCGGGATTAAATGTACTCCATCACCCCTAAAGTAAAGACCAAAACCACTTTCAGTTCGCAATGGCGAACAACCAACCCCCCCACCACGGATGACGAACTTGGAGACCACCTTATTGGCCTTAATTCTGGCTTTGTTAATCCTGACTACCGACCGGGGACCCCTCTGGGCTCCATTTCTGACCACAGGACTAAAGTATCAAGAAGCACACTGCGTAAGCACATGAAGTACCATGTAATATCCTGTATCAAATCACGAGACGCCATAAGGCAAAGGTCATTGCCCCCAGACATGAACCAACAGAACTTCCGGCATAACCCTGGACCAGAGCATGCAGGAAATCCCGATATAACTCACCCTGGCTTCTTCCCTAGTAGAACCCATCTGTCTGCCTCCTCCCCTAACCATCACCCTCTTGGCCCCCCACTGAACCCAGGAGTGGCCCAAGATATATATCAAGCATACCAGGCCTGAAAGAAACAGAACAGGGAAATACCAGAAACAGAGAATTAAACATAAAAGATTCACACAACCACACAGAACAAACCACACACCCAGAACAAGCATTGACGTACTGACACATAACACCCAAGACGTGAGAACAGGGTAAGGAATGCCTAACCCACTGCCCCCCCTTATAACAGTTGCGGTCAGACATACAACCTGAACCGGCAGGACTCCCCACAACCTATCCGCTGCAAGGTCTCAACGTTCAAGCCCCAACGCGAGCCTCCCGTTGCCGCCCCAATCCTAAATGAATGAGAAGAGTAGTCCAGCACATTGAAAACCTCCCGCCCCCAAACATTGTTTAAAAAACTGACTCAAATTGATGCCTGGACAAAGGCAGCCCATTCCCGAGACAAGGGGCGGACCCCATCCCTGGAGGCCGTGAACCTAACCATTCCCGAACCACTTCCATCGGGCACACCCCCAGCCCCCGACACTTTTTTCAGAACCACCTTGTTACCCTTGCCCAATTGATCGGTTTATTGACCTTCGCACGAACAACGTGACCGAATCAGCGAGCACCGTCACATCGGATATATGCATCCCCCTGCATCCGCCTTAGCAGGGTTGACCAATTCCCCACCCGTAAAGCCCCAAATATTGCCAACAAAAACGCCGTCCGAAACAACTGAACCTCAATGTTTGAAGAGCACACCTAAGGCAAAATACCCACAAGAACCTCCAACATATGCCAAGAAACCGGCCTCCTGGAATCCGGCCTGACCCGACATTTACTATAACCGCGCAACACCCCATTCAATTGAAAAGGCATGCCAATCCAGCCATTATTTTGTTTAGTGAAGCAAAGTGAAAAATAACCGAGGAACCAACCTCAAGATCACTCACCAGGCCATGCCACTCCTGCCCAACATGCTCCAAGTGGAGTCAGCCACTGACCTCCGAACTAGAGCCATCACCGTTCCAACACAAGGTCCCACAAGCCACTGGGGACAGAATCCCCTCCTGCTCTGCCTCCGGTGCCAGCTGCCAGAACCAGTCCCACTGTAAACGAGTGTGCGCAACAGCCACCTGATATTAGAACCTAGGGACATGCACTGCACCCACAACAATATTCAGCGCCCAACAGTTTAAAACCAAACCACGCAGTAACGAATTACAGGCAAAGACGAAGCTGTCAGGGGAGAAATGGCTTGTACTACCCCCAAACTATCACGATGAAAGCGAACCTTCCAGTTCCTAACACCGCCCCCCACAGCTCAACAGCCAACACTATCGGGAACAACGGCAGCAGCCTCAAATTACTGATCAATGCGAACCGGCCAGTTGCTCTGGCCACCGACCAGCGCACCACGTACCCTCAAAGTAGACCGCAACAAACCTACTAACCCAGCCGCATCAGTAAAAAGCACCAATTCACTCACTGGGACCACCGGAGCCAACCTTCATGATTTTCTGTTGTATTGCTCCAAAAATTAGTCCAGTACCTTCAAATCCTCCCTGTGCTCTCGACCCAACTGCACAAAGTAATGCGGAGCTCTAACACCCGCCATGGCAGCGGACAAAAACTATAGAAAAACTCTCCCCATTAGCATGATGCGCCAAGCAAAGTTGAGCTTTCCCAATAAAGACCGCAAATCCGTAACTTGACTTTCGCACAACGTGCCTCCACCGCGATTGACTCACGCAGTTCCCCAGCTTGTCTTCTGAAAGCCGGCATTCCATCCTAACCGAATCAATGATAATGCCCAAAATTTTTTTAATTCGATCACCCTCCCTTTTCATTTGTCCTGAGCCAGCGGGACCCCAAACACCTTGAACACCTGCTGAATGGTGGTAAGTAAAATAAGGCAGGTCCGGTCATTCGACAGACCGACCCCCAAAAAATCATCGAGATAATGCAACACAAACGCCAAGCCAGTCAGCCCACAAAACGCACACCATCCGGGTGAACCAGCAACAGCCGAAATGCCGATCATGGCCAACAAGGCCCCCCGAAAACACTGGGCCCAGCACCCCGCCACAACGAAAGATGCATCCGACACCTTACACAGGGCAGGATAATGCATCATTCACCGACCCTATTTTTTGGGGTGAGAGAGAGGATGGATGATCCAAAACTGATTCGGCTCACGCTTCGGCACTACCCCAGTGGAGAAACACCCACGTCTTCAACGGGCGGGGCAACAACGGCCCCGCCATCCTGCTCAATCCCACCTCCTTCCGGAGCTTTTCAGTAACCACATCCGGGTAGTCGTAAGATGACTTTAGGTTAGACGCCAAAGAAGGGATTTCTTACAAATCACTGGGAATTGGGAAACCCTACTTAAAAAACCCCAACCACAATGCCCGCGCCGCTATCCTATTCGGGTACCTACGTAGATACGGCGCCATCTCCTCCACTTTCACTGGTCCTCCCTTTTTCCAGCGTCACTTAGCTTCTTTCCTTTCTTGCAGCACTTTGACGAGGGGTGGGCTCCCCCACAACCAGAACACTCGTGGCGGAAACAAGAAACCCAGAATTTCCAGGAGCCCTCGTTAAATTGCCAGCAGAACCTCTTGCGTTAAGTGACCGACGGCGAGAAGGCCTGAGCTCCCCCGACCCTTCCCGAAAGGGCTGCGGCCCCCGCCCTGGCCTGAGTCATAAGCCCCATACACAAGGCGATAACCTTTTGCTGTACACCCTCCTCTCTGCCTCACTGATGACAATAATATAGCAAAACAACCCCATGCAATTCTGCGGTACCATTCCCCTATTACCCTCGCCAAAATGTCACACGCCTGTGCCCAATTCGCAAACGACCAAAGAATAATGCGAAAAAACGCTGCTTTTACTCCTCCTCCGATTTACCCATATCATGTCGGACCTTATCCAAGATAAACTACCCCAGCGGAAGCAACAAGAATACTACCGCAAAATCCCCCTTCAAAATCCGCTCTTTCCTCTGCCTTCAAATGAGACCCAAAGGGCCCATCAAAACAAATAAATACCTCACACCGGGCCGCATCAGCCCACTGTACGCCATCCGCCGTCACACCTGACGCTACCCCCGGAACTGTACTCACCTGTGCCACCCCCGGCACCCCCAAAGTAAAGTCAACCACAGCGGTCCCTGTGACCGTTGATGCCCCCGGCAGAGGAGGCACCCCCACTCCACTCTAACTTACCTGGGACTTAGCCACACTCCCGACACCCACTGACGGAACGGAGGGGGTTAACAACACACCACCATCCCCGCTCCCCCGGGAAGTCCCACCCCAACCTGAATGTGTCACATGAAAATGCCCCTACAATAACCGGCCCATTTGCGGGAGGAACCAACCACGCGGCAGTGGGAGGCACCGTGATGGCAGGAGGGGGCCTGCTTGGCCCCCACCTGCCATGGCCCAACATCATTGCAACAAGGAGGACCACAACTGCTGCAGCATCACCGCATCCATGTCAGGCGTACCCCCCCACAACCGTCCCACCCCAACAGGAGAAGCCCACCCCCACTCGGACCCCCCCCCGGGGACCCAGCATACGGGACAACAGGCACATGAGAAAGGGGGGGAAAAGGAGGGGAGAAGGGAGAGTAAAGCAGGAAAAACAACTGTAGCAGAACTAGAAGATGACTTACCCGGCTGCCCAGAGGAAACCGTCCGACCAGCCGCCACTCCGGGTCCCCGCTGAAGCCCCAACGGGGGGGGCCCGGATCGCGGGGGACTCCAGTGCTGAAAAGTCCTGGGCGGCACCCCTCCGATGAACGGGACCGCCAGGTGCGGCGTGGAGGGGGGCTGTACCTACCTTCCCCCGATCCCAGGGGGTGATCCATGGATGAGATAACAGCACAGAAAAAAAAACAGTCTGTGGGTAACCTCTTCCATGGAAAGGCCCCAGAATGACCAGCCCCGCCCACCCACTACATTTAACTAACCCTCCTTGTGCTAGGTAACCCCACCCCTAATACCTCACTTCCCTATCCTGTGTGTGCACCGCACAGTGTTCCCCCAGTCATGTGGCCCCTCTGCCTGGGTTCCCCTTACTATGGGGCTTTCTTTAGCAGTGTACAGGACTGAAGGTGCTACAATATCCATATACCCAGATAGCAATTGATCTGCAATTTTTAAAATAACTTTCTAAGCTCATGCTAGACTTGCCAGGCTTCACAAGTTTGTTGCACAATTGCAGGAAGTCCGCATTGCATGACTCCAGATCAACATTCCTTGCAAACATTCTGCAAGTCTGCTGCAAGTTCTGGTTCAGCTATGTTGTGCAATAATCATCCCACCTTAGGGGTTACTGTGAGGCCCCGTACACACGGCCGAGGTTCTCGCTGAAAATCAGCGAGAACCTCGCTGGAATGCACATTCCAGCGAGGACCTCGGCCGTGTGTACGGTCTCAGCGAGCTTCCCGTCGGGAAGCTCGTCGAGCCGAAAAAGAGAGCACGCTCTCTATTTTCTCGACGGCCCGCCTGGAAGAATGGCTGGTTGCCATTCCCGACGGGCGGGTCGCCGAATTCGACGGCCGGGAGAGAACCTCGACGGGCGGAACGATGTGTTCTGCCCGTCGAGGTTCTGGGTCGTGTGTACGCCGCCTAACTTGCAGAGCTCTTGCTGTAGACACACCACTGCAACTTTGCTCTTGCTAGAGACTTGCTGAACAAATTTACTACAAATTAGAAAATTGACAACTAGAACTTGTGCTTCAAGTGCTCTGCAAGTTTACAGCTTACCAGTGAAAATAGGCAGCAAGTTAACAAGGCTTACAATACAACACTGACACAAATTTGTGGCACGTTATCCTTGCTATTTGGGTATTTGCTGTATATAGGCCCCATCTTTTTGTGAGGCAAAGGAGGCCTATCGGAGTTTGTTTGCTACCCTTATAGGAAAACCTCATGCTCTTCTTCTTTAGGGATACTATCCCTTTACCCGGTGTGCTGGATGTTATAATAAAGGGAATAGCCACACATTTTGCAAACACAAAATAGAAAAAAAAAAAATATTAGCATATACATTTGGCCCCTTTGTATGTCGGTCTGTCCAGCTTCTGTCAGACGTGCATTCTGGAAAACCAGCAGCAGACCGACTCCCGATCAGCGCTCTCAATCAATGGAAGAGGTCACTGATTGGAGTGTTTTGGCAGGGGAGCCGTTCCTCCGTCAGAACACAATATCTCAGCGGGGGAGATCGCTATACTAACTTTGCATAGTTAGTATATCAGTTCAGAACGAAGCTGGGTTGAACAGGAAAAAAACGTATAGGGCCAGATTCAGTAAGAAGTTACGTGGCGTATCTCGAGATACGCCGCGTAACTTCTTAGATGCGCCGGCATATCTTTTTTCTGTATTCAGAAAACAAGATACGCCGGTGACTCGTCAGGCTTGTTCCCTTAACGAGCTGGTTCCTTCGATGACTGCGCAGGCGCAATCCATCCTGACTGAAATCTTGGAACCTCAGGCGGCATCCAGGCTCATTCTTTAACATCCCCGTGGATTGGAGGACGTTAAAAAAAGAGCCAGGAGGCCGAGCGAGCGGAGCGAGCCGTCCGAGCGAAGCGAGGACGTGAGGCAGACTGGCCACTTTACTCACTATCCACGTCGCCCTGGATGTCGGCCGAGGTTCGGAGGTTTCTGTCGGGAAGGACTGCGCCTGCGCAGAACCAGCTTGTTAGCTGGAACCAGACCGACAGACGAGATTGCGCCTGCGCAGTCCTTCATGGAACCAGCTCGTTAGCTGGAACCAGCTAGGCAGATCACCGGGATAGAGCTAAGATACCAGCGGCATAAGTCTCTTACGGCGTCGTATCTTAGTTGCATATTTACGCTGGCCGCTAGGTGTCGATTTACGTGTTGAATATGTAAATTAGCTAGATACACCGATTCACGGTGTCGATTCACGAGTTGTTTGCGTAAGCCGATTCAGAATGGGGCTGGGCGTAAGTTACGTTCACATCGTTTTCATTGACTATTTGCAACGTGATTTGGAGCATGCGCACTGGGATACGTCCATGGCCGGCGCATTCGCGGTTCGTTTGGCGCGTCATTTACGTGGGGTCACTGTTAATTTAAATACAACACGCCCCCTACCTGCCCAATTTGAATTGCGCGCTGATACGCCGGCCCATTTACGCTACGCTGACGCAACTTACGGAGCAAGTGCTTTGTGAATACAGCACTTGCCTGTAAAAGTTGCGGAGGCGTAACCTAAATAGGATACGTTATGCCTGCACAAAGATACGCTCTCCATCCTGAATCTAGCCCATAGTGTGTAACAGGCTTAAAGGTATACTGACAAGGAAACTGATCACATGAAGCTATCTTTTGAATACTGTATCTTGAATCTTTAGAGCCAATATGCTCATCTTTTACAGTTGATAGAACCAATTCCATTTTGAATTTGTAAGGAATTTTATCATTGATCCCATATTAGTAACAAAAGTCTATCTAATACAAAATCTAAATGCTATATATTGCAGATTATCCGTCCTTGGATGTAGGACCAATAATTGCTCCTACATTTGCAGTGAGTGCAAGAAAAAACTAGTCAGTGGTCAGTAAGAGTAAAAAATTACCCAGCATCAGTAAACAGAAGGAGTATCCTAAAAGTAAGATTTATTTATCAGACTTTCGGAGTCTACACTCCTTCACCAATTATAATTTTCTCATGATTCAGCAAATGTATCCTTTCATTCTTTGTCATTTAGATCAAAAATCCAACAGGATGAAAAAGAACCCCATAGAATGACATTAGCAGGTGGCCAAAGTGAATTGCAAGTACAGAAATTTGCCCACCAGAGTCCCCCAGGCATAAAAGAAACAGTCAGATGATTCAGTCTGTCTGTATTTACTCAGAAGTAAGATTTCAGCTTAGGGTGGACTTTTTAATTTCTTTCAGCCTGCATAGTTCTAAACTCTGTTTGTTTTCGAAATCTGTGTCATAAAAGGTGAGGCAAAATAAGACTTCCAGCTGAGAAAGCTATTTCAGAGCAGCTATTGTGCCTTGGACTCTTGCAGAACAGCCCATTTAAATGCAGATGCCAGCAACCTGGTGAGAATAAAAAATTAATTCAGAATCCTGACATTATTTCATATTTACCCCATCTGAAACTACACATCAAGTACCACCAGCTGCTCCCGGTAAGATCACACTGAAATGGTATATGGTATAAAATGATTGTCACATTTCTTACTTTCCAGAAAGAAAGGCAACTTTTATTTCACACTTGGTTGGCTCCTAAATAATTCACGTCTGATGATTTATGAATCTGCACAGTAGACTGTTTTTTTTCCCTGGCCTATGTCTCCATAGGTCTCCAGTGGGGGAAAAAAAGCTAAGTCGGCTCCCGCAGTTAACACCTAATAATAGCAGCAAAGTAGGGAGGCTTGTTCCAAAATTAGTTCACCATAAGTAATAGAGGGATATTTTGAAGGGCACTTAAATGACAAGGCTGCAGTGAAGATAGCAAATAAAAGGGCAACAAAAATGTTTAAGAGTGTGTTTGATGACATATATTTCACTGACACTGATGACATATATTTCTATAATTCTTTATCTTAGTTTTCTTTTGATCAAAAATGTTACATTAAAACTATGGGTGATCATAAACAGCCTAATGTCACCTCAAACTGGACAACTCATTGCAATATTTAATGAGCACTGGTGCTTTCAGGTATTTTCCTAGATGCCAATAATGCATTCCTTCAACCTTTATTGTCACATGTAGAGATTTTTCTATTTTTCAGAAAATCTATGCAATTGGGTTAATTTTTTATTCTGAGCAGGTTAATGGAAGTACTGTAATGTGTGGGCAACTTTGGCTGATTTTTAAGATAATGCATGTCGCTGCTGAGGATATGCCCACCCTACGTTAAAGGAGTTGTAAAGGAAAAAAATGTTTTCCCTAAATAGCTTCCTTTACCTTAGTGCAGTCCTCCTTCACTTACCTCATCCCTCCATTTTGCTTTTAAATGTCCTTATTTCTTCTGAGAAATCCTCACTTCCTGTTCTTCTGTCTGTAACTCACCGCCGTAATGCAAGGCTTTCTTTCTGGTGTGGAGAAAGCCTCTTGAAGGGGGAGGGGCGAGCAGGAATGTCAGGACGCCCACTAACACACAGCTCCTTTCTCTATCTGCAAAGTAGAGAGTGTCCTGACTTGCCTGCTCGCCCCCTCTCCCCTCAAGAGGCTTTCTACACACCAGGAAGAAAGCTTCGCATTACGATGGTGAGTTACAGACATAAGAACAGGAAGTGAGGATTTCTCAGAAGAAAAAGGGACATTTAAAAGCAAAATTGAAGGATGAGGTAAGTGAAAGAGGACTGCACTAAGGTAAAGGAAGCTATTTAGGGGGAAAAAAAATCCTTAACAACCCCTTGAAGGCTGAACTATATGAAAAAATACAAATTAGTTGCAAGAGTGGGAAAGTCTGAGTTATGAGTCGGTTTAATAGTTAAGACCCGGTGTATGTAAACTCTAAGGTCGCGTACACACGATGAGACATGTCCGCTCAAAAATGTCCGATGGACTGTTTGCAGCGGACATGTCTCATCGGATTTTGGTCCGATGCTGTGTACACACCATCGGATGAAAATCCCCGCCGGCAGACAGCACGGTGACGTGGCGGTGACGTTGACACCGCCACGTCACCAAACCAGGAAGTGAAAAACTTCCACGCATGCGTCGAATCCATTCGACGCATGTGCGGGCAGATATGTCCGCTGGTTAGTGTACTAACCAGCGGACATATCCGACGAACATGTCTCCCGCGGACAAATTTTAAAGCATGCTTTGAAATTTGTCCGCTGGACAAACATGTCCGCTAGCCCATACACACGATCGGATTTGTCTGCTGAAACGGTCCATCGGACCAGTTTCAGCGGACAAATTTGATCGTGTGTACGGGGCCTAAGAGTCGGTTCACACAGGGGCATCACGACTTCTAGTACGACTTTGGGAGGCAACTTGGAAACGACTTGAGTATGAATCATCAGGCAACTTACAAGGCAACTTCAAGTTGCCTCCTGGACAGTACAGGGCAACTTCAAGTCGCCTCCAGGACAGGAGACTTTCCAGTGGCCAATCAAACAACAATCAGCTCTGGGGGAGGGAGGGAGGGGAGGGAGGGGTTTGCCTGAGAAATGTATGTTATCTTCCTGTAAAGTTGCTTCAGTTAAGACTTCTGAGGCAACTTCCATTGAAATCAATGGGTACAAGTTGCTTACAAGTTGCCTAGAAGTCGGATTGAAGTAGTACAGGAACCTTTATTGAAGTCGGAGCGACTTCAGTAGTGTGTATTAAGATGGCTCTCATTCACTTCAATTGATTTTCTCAACCACACGACTTGGAACGACTTGGGGCAACTTCAAGTCGGATCCCAGGTCACCCCAGTGTGAACTGGCTCTAACAATAGACATCTCTTATAGACTCCCTTTTGGTCTTTTAAATCGATTTTTTACTTACCTGTAAAAAAAACTTTTCTTTGAGTACAGCACAGCACCAGAGGTGTATTTAGGTTTTGTGCTGCCCTAGGCCTGACTAAACTCATGCACCCCCTAATTTAAATATGACCCACCCCTTTCTGTTACGGCCACACCCTGTGTTGTTTAAGACCCGCCCTGATATTTTCGAGTGAGGACACTAGTTCTGAGAGCCTGGGGGGGGGCAATGGATTCCCTTAATTTACTTAGATTTCCTCTTACTTCCTGGTTGCTCGTAGAGCAGGAAGGGAAGGGAAATCTTCGCAATGGGACAGGGATGGTAAAAAATAAACTGACAGGGCCTATAACCCTCCCTTACTCTACCCAAAATGGAAAAAAAATGTGTTGCCTATAGTTCTACTTTAAGTAGATGTTGCAGCAGAAACATATAGCACAGTGAGGAAGGTTTGTGGTCTAGAATAATAAAACATACCAGAAGCAGCGCGGCTGCTTTTTGGGGGCGCTAGACTAATTTTCCTAACAGTGTAGCGCAAGCTGGCAGGGACTCTTTTCGTGCTGCCCCCCTGCAAAGTGCTGCCCTAGGCCTGGGCCTTGTTGGCCTAGGCCAGGATACAGCTCTGTACAGCACACAGGATCTTAGTCTTGGTTAATGCTGCTACCTTTAAGTGATTGGACATTGGCTAACAAAGCTGTAAGGACAGCCTTAACATAACCCCATCTACTCCTAGCAAGTCTTAGTTTTGTAATAAACTATAAGCAGTAAATCAGTAAGAACAAAGGAGAGGAACCTGTGTCCTGTAACATACTCCAAAAAATAATTTTCAGGTAAGTCAATAATTCTATTTTTATAACCATGCATTACAAGTTACAGGATCTTAGTCTTAGATCATGGGATGTCCAAAAACAACTGAGGGGAGGGCAACACAGCAAGCAAACGAGAACATGCCCACATAACAAAATGGGCAAAGAGGGCTTGGAAACTCAGAAAGCACCCTTAACCACTTGCCCACCGTGTCATAGACATTTTACTGCTACAGCGCGGTGGAGCTACTGTGGGACGACGTCCCTGGGACGCGCTCGCGGAAGTGTCCGTGCTCGCCGGGTCTAGAAGACCCGGCGCATCACGGATCACAGTAAATTGCCGCTAATCAAATGACGGCGCAATCACTTGTAAACAAACCGGCGTCATTTGATGACGCCGGTTCCTCCCTGTCCAATCTGTACTGTTCGGTACAGTGTGAGAGGAGGGGGGGGAGCGGGTGGCAGCAGCAGAGCTGTGGCTGGATCTGTGACAAATGCAGTCACAGATCCATCCATCCCAGCTCAGTCATCCCTGCCCCATACTGCGCAATACCCCAGTACTCTATAATTATCTGCTCGTTTTTTCTTTTATAGCACAAAAAATAAAAAACCCAGAGGTGATCAAATACCACCAAAAGAAAGCTCTATTTGTGTGAAAAAAAGGACAACAATTTCAAATGGGTACAATGTTGTATGACTGAGTAATTGTCATTCAAATTGTGAGAGCACCGAAAGCTGAAAATTGGTCTGGTCAGGAAGGGGGTTTAAGTGCCCAGTGGTCAAGTGGTTAAAGTGGTTGTAAACCCCTAAATAAACTCACTAAAGTGAAAGATGCAAACAAGAACATTGTTGGTAAGTGGTCACTAAATGGTGCTAGAGCACAGTTAATGAGCTCAGCTGGATGGACTGATATATGTTTCTATGTAAATAATTTATGAAATAAGGTATGTATCCACAGGGTCCATAAAAAAGGTTTATTGAGCACATAAGAACAAATGAAATGGCTCTTTAAAATAAATGATGCTGTTGTAAAAAGCTCATTGTGACACTGTGAAGATGACAGAACTAGCATACCAGCCTTAGGCACCATGAGAATCGCTTGATAAACAGGTGACTCCAAAGAAGAGGCTACAATCAGCTGGAGAGATGATATTTAGTGTGGAGAGATAGTACAGCAGATTCCAACAAGCTGATGCACAGGAAGTGACACATAGTCAGACAGGAAATTACCTCACAGGAACTGCAAAAGGCTGGGAGGAAGCCACAGGAAGGAGGCTTAAACTATTATTTTAGCTGAGCTGCTGTACTAAGAATCGGATGTCAGTACGGTGATCTCCCCTGCTAATCTATTGTGTTCTAACAGGGGGATGCCCGACTCCCATCCGCTGAAAGTGCTGAATGGGAGCCAATCAGCAGCCCTTTTTCAGTCATGTGCCTTCGACAGAAGCCAGATGTATGGCTGGCTTCTGTCGGACCGACTGTACTACACATGGGCCAAATGTCAGACGGTTTCTATTGAACTGTCTGATGCCACACATTTGGCCCATGTGTACTAGGCTTTATTTATAGGCTTAAAAGGTGTCTGAAGGATTTAAAAAACATGAAATCACCAGGGCGCGTACAGTGGGAACAATTGGGCTGATTTACCAAGCCTGTGCGCCAAGACTCATGGTGCACAAGCAGGAGTAAACCTGTTTTTGACATTTACCAAAGAAACACGCTGCCAGTGCAGCGTGTTTCCTCATTTACTAAAGTGCCTAATGCGCCCAGAAGAGGGCGCACAGCACGCCAGTACAGAGCTGGCGTGCGGCATTTAGTAATGTAAACATCGGGGATTCGGGCGGGAGTTTATGAGGGGAGGGAGGGGGGTGATGCAGGGGAAGTGTAGTGACATGTGTTTAAACTTGTGTGGCGGGCCGATTTGAAAGGGAAAGTGACTTTTGGGACCCGATCCCCGTGCCCTTGCAAAGTACGCTAGAACCTCGGAAGGTTCACTTGCATACTGGGCATGCGCAGAGGGAAAAATCGGAGCTCACCGCGCGCCTCTTCAGTACGCCGGGAAATCCTTGGTAAATACCAGGCGGCGTAGCAGTGTTTGCACTGCCTGGAGCGGCGCACGGCAAGCTCCGAGCTGTTCTCGGGCTGCGCTGACACTGAAGGGGAACTCCGCGCCAAATTTCAAATGTGAAACCGGCGCGGCTTCCCCCCCAGGGGTACAATAGGCTCTCCGGCTTGGTCCGGAACGTGAGGGGTTAACCCACGCCAAAATCGGCGTGGGGTTCCCCCCCAGATCCGTACCAAGCCCTCATCCCAGGCATGCAGTCTGGCCGGACAGGAATGGGGGTGGGGACGAGCGAGCGGCCCCCCCCCTCCTGAGCCGTACCAGACCACATGCCCTTGACATGGGGGAGTGTGTGCTTTGGGGGAGGGGGGCGCTGCCCCCCCACCCCAAAGCACTCTTGTCCCCATGTCGATCGGGACAAGAGCCTCTTCCCGACAACCCTAGCCATTGGTTGTCGGGGTATGCGGGCGGGAGCCAATCAGAATCTGGGAGCCCCGTTTAATAAGGTGGCCCCCAGATTTCGGGCCCCCACCCTATGTGAATGAGTATGGGGTACATCGTACCCCTACCCATTCACCTGGTGAACGTTTTCACTTTTGAGGGTCTTCCGCCGCCCCCTTCAAATTCTTCTGCCTGGACGGGGGTCGTACATCCCATCCAGGACTTGGACGTGGCGGGCTTCTCGTCGCTGTCTTCTGCCGCTGCCCCCTTCACCACGAAGCTCCGTGCTTGTTTGATGAGGGCAGCGGGCTTCCGTCGTCTTCTCCGGGGCGAGGGTCGTACATCCCACCCCGGATTTCGTCGCCGGGTTCTGCCTGGCTCCTACTAGGGGCCAGGGCTTCTTTTGCCGTCTTCCGCCGGAGGGCGCCACTCTCCGGGCTTCTCGACGTTGTCTTCCGCCGCGGGGGCCAGGCCTTCTTCTTTGCCGCCCCCCTCGATTTTTTCGGCCTGGACGGGGGTCGCACATCCCATCCAGGACTTGGACGTGGCGGGCTTCTCGTCGCCGTCTTCTGCCGCTGCCCCCTTCACCACGAAGCTCCGTGCTTGTTTGATGAGGGCAGCGGGCTTCCGTCGTCTTCTCCGGGGCGAGGGTCGTACATCCCACCCCGGATTTCGTCGCCGTCTTCTGCCGCTGCCCCCTTCACCACGAAGCTCCGTGCTTGTTTGATGAGGGCAGCGGGCTTCCGTCGCAGTCTTCCGCCGCGGGGTGACACTCGCGGGCTTCTTCTTCCATTCGATGTTGACACGGCGAGGTCCGGCGCTGAAATGCCTTCTGAGCGGCGGGCAAGGACTTATATTGGCATTGGGCGTGGGCGTGGTTATGCCAACATGTGACCTTAACCCATGTGACAGTGATGTGACGTGACATCACTGTCACATGGGTTAAGGTCACATGTTGGCATAACCACGCCCACGCCCAATGCCAATATAAGTCCTTGCCCGCCGCTCAGAAGGCATTTCAGCGCCGGACCTCGCCGTGTCAACATCGAATGGAAGAAGAAGCCCGCGAGTGTCACCCCGCGGCGGAAGACTGCGACGGAAGCCCGCTGCCCTCATCAAACAAGCACGGAGCTTCGTGGTGAAGGGGGCAGCGGCAGAAGACGGCGACGAAATCCGGGGTGGGATGTACGACCCTCGCCCTGGAGAAGACGACGGAAGCCCGCTGCCCTCATCAAACAAGCACGGAGCTTCGTGGTGAAGGGGGCAGCGGCAGAAGACGGCGACGAGAAGCCCGCCACGTCCAAGTCCTGGATGGGATGTGCGACCCCCGTCCAGGCCGAAAAATTCGAAGGGGGCGGCAAAGAAGAAGGCCTGGCCCCCGCGGCGGAAGACAACGTCGAGAAGCCCGGAGAGTGGCGCCCTCCGGCGGAAGACGGCGAGAGAAGCCCTGGGAGGAGCCAGGCAGAAGCGGAGGAGCCCGAGGTGGGGCGACACCCCCGTTGTTCTCCGCTGTTGTTCGGCCGGCCCCCCCCGGATGTAAAAGAGCTTCATTTTGGGGTGGGGGCACAGTCGAGCATGGCGGAGAGCATGGGTGGGTGTTTCCCCCCCCGGCAGAAGACGGCTAGAAGACCGAGGAGTGGCGACGCCCCCGTTGTTCTCCGCCATTTCCGCCGGCCCCCCCCGGATGTAAAAGAGCTTGATTTGGGGTAGGGGGCCTGGCCGAACATGGCGGAGAGCATCGGTGGGTGTCTCTCTCCCCGGCGGAAGGCGGCGGCGAAGACCGGGGGGGGGGGTAGGTGTACCCCCCCGGCGGAAGGCGAAGACCGAGGAGGGGTAATTTTTTATTTATAAAACTACGACCAAAAGGTTAACAAATATATAAAATAAACAAAATAACTAAATAAACCAAATAACACAAAAACAAACAACAAAACACAAACCATCAAATCACCGACCTCCACCCACCAAGAAATAACTATAAAGAAAAAAAAAATAGCACCAGAACAGGTATTTACAACAGGCTCACTGGTACAAGAGAAAGTCTTTATAGTCCATCAGAAAAGCTTGCCCAGATCATTGCCAAAAACAAAAAAAAAACACTTAAAACGGCTCACTGGTACAGTAGGGAGATATTAAAGTCCATAGAAACCACTACTGTCCAGATCATCGCCAACCCACAACACACCCCACCATCACGACAACAAATACCTACAACCCACGTATGAGCAAGAACATGATAGTCAGACATGTCTGTAGCCTTATTTCAAAAAAATACCATAAACAAAATCTAAGGGGGTGAAAAAGGATAGATGCCCCTACCCATGGAGAGGGGCAGAGCCGTGACCTAAGGGGGCTGGAAGAGGAACCCCCTCCATAAATGGGCACACCTCTCAGGCCCGACCCTGCTCCTTTCCAGATCCCGCACCTTCACCAACTCCCGAAAGATACCGCCCACCACCTCATGCACAAGCAGGATTTTGTCCCTAGTGGACACCAAACACCGAGCGTGCCAAGTGTAATAAAGCACAACTAGGCTGACTAAATAAAGTGACGATAACTCAAATCCCCTGCGGACCCCAAAATCACCATACACTCGCTCAGCATAGGTCAGGGCCGGAAGGCGGGGGTAGCCAATGGCACCCCCTACCTTCGTAAGAACCTCCATGTTGAAGGGACATTGGACCAGAAAATGGTCCATGGTCTCCAATGTCCCACCACATTCCTGACGGGGGCAGTCCCTGTCCCCCAGGTTCCTGTATTTGAGATTCGCACGGACATAGAGTCGTCCATGGAACGACCTCCATGCGAGATCCCAAAACTTACTTGGAATTCTAGAAGAATTCAAGAGGGCTAGCCCCTCCGTGAGGACCCTCTCAGGGCAGTCCCTCAAAGACAGGGGCTTCAAAATGTCCGAGGCCATGACCCTCAAGTACAGCTCCCGCCGACCCAAAGAGCCCACCTCCAGGGCAGTTATCCGCCACTGCCTCAGTACCTTTAATGCCAGGGGGACATAGGAAGGGAGATACCCATGCGATCTCCTCAGATCGCCGGGCCTCCCCCCCTCCCCCCACTGCCTCAAGAACAGCAAGAGCCAGTCCTTGCATGAACACTCCCACCAGGAAGGCTCGTCCACAAATATGGACTGCAAATTGTATTTAACAAAGATGGTGACAAAGAACACCACCGGGTTGACCATGTCCAACCCACCTTGCCGTCGCTGGCGGTATGTGACCTCCCTCTTGATCAGGTTCAGTCTGCTTCCCCACAACAGCAGGAAGAACAGACCATAGACCCGAGCATAGAGAGATGCTGGCAAAAGACACACATAGCTTACAAAGAGAAACTCAGGCAATAAGTACGTCTTGACCAAGCTTACCCTTTCCCTCAGGGAAAGTTTCCAACCTTTCCAGGCCTTCACCTTCCGAGTGGCACTCACCAGCCTGCGCTCCCAGTTTAGCTTGGGATAATCACCCGGGCCGAAATGAATGCCAAGAACTCGAATCTCTGGTACGGGCGTGGGGAACACGTCCGGAAGGGGGAACTGCTCCCCCTCCTTCCCCAACCAGAAAACTTCACTCTTGTCCCAATTGACCAGCGAGCCTGACGCCTCAGAGTAGCACCCGATCTGGGACTCCACATAATGGGCCTCCTCACGACCAGATACCACCACCGAGACGTCGTCCGCATAGGCCACAACCCTCACCGCCGAAACCGGACCCCCGACAGGTCCCACCGGAACCCCCCCCAGACGCCCGCAGTCTAGCCTCCTTACGAAGGGGTCGACCGCAAAGATGTACAGGAGGGGGCTCAGCGGGCACCCCTGCCGGACGCCAGAGTCCACGGCAAAGGCCCGGCCCACCCAACCGTTGACAAGAGGGAAGCTCTCAGCTCCCCTATACAATACCTGCAGCCAATCAACGAATTGATCAGGCAGACCGTATCTCCTCAGAAGCAGCCAAAGGTACTCGTGGTTCACCCGATCAAACGCCTTAGCCTGATCCAATGCAAGCAGATACCGCTCGCTGCCATCAGCCCTGCACCTTTCCACAGCCTCCCGGACGCTCAGGACGGCACTAAAAGTGCCCCGGCCAGGAATTGTGCAGTGCTGAGAGGGAGACAGCATCCTGCCCGCCAAAGCAGACAGACGTGTAAACAAGATCTTTGCCAGTATCTTCCTATCTGTGGTAAGAAGGGCGATCGGACGCCAATTCTCCACCACAGACGGATCTTTCCCCTTTGACAGTAGGATCAGAGCTGACCTTCTCATTGAGGGAGGCAGCAGGCCATAGGCCAAACATTCACTAAACACGTCCCTCAGATGAGGAGCCAAGAGGCTCTTAAAGGTTTTGTAGAACTCGGCCGTGAGCCCATCGGGCCCAGGTGACTTTTTAGAAGCTAAAGAGCTAATAGCCTGCTCAACTTCAGCTACCGAGATCTCTTCTGTCAGAGAGTCAGGAAGGTCAGACCCCACTTCCAGCGGGGTCTCATCAAGGAATTCCCTGACTTTCTCCATGTCTAGAGGCCGCTTCTTCAGGAGGTCCGAAAAGTGGTCTCTGACGACACCCAGGATCCCCGATCTGGACCGGACCAGAGATCCTGAGGCATCCTTCAGGCCATGTACGACCTTCGACCTCGCCACCTCACCACAGCTCCTGTAGGGATCAGGAGAGATAAACTTCCCATAATCCCTCTCAAAAACCAGGGAGGCGAGACGGTCGTACTGACACTCCTTCATCTGCGCCTTCAGACCGGATATCTGTTCCTGAGAGCCCCCAGAGGACACCAGGCGGTCAAGCTGCCTGCGTAGTCTCTGGTAAGCCTGGTACTTGGAAGCTGCCCTGTACCCAGAGATTTCCCGGAAAAAGTCGCCAGACCTCTTTTTAACTACTTCCCACCACTCAAGGCGGGAGCAGTTGCCCTCAAGGAGCGAGGTCTGGCCCAGGAAGAAAACCTCATAGGCTTCCCTAACCTCAGGATCCTCCAGTAGCGACCCATTCAGGCGCCACAAACCCCTCCCTTTCTGAGGAGTGTCAGCGACATTCAGGGCCACAGATACCATACAGTGATCGGAGAACTCTACCGACTGCAGCTCAGGAGCCGAGCAGACAGAGTCCTCCTTTAAAAAAAACCTATCTAATCTACTCTTACTACTACCTCGGGAAAATGTGAAACCAGTGAGGTTGGGGAGGTGACGAACGTGCACATCCACCAACCTGGCCTCCCTCACTACGTTATTCAAAAAAATACTATCATATCCCAGAGGGTTGGCGGCACCTGCCCGGTCTTTGGGCCTAGTGATCATATTGAAATCGCCACCAAAAATCACCTGCTGGGACGTAAAAAGATAAGGCTTAACCGCCGTAAGGAGGCTCCTCCTCTCCCTCCTAGTTTGAGGCCCATAAAAATTTATGAGCCGGAGGAATTGCCCCCTCACGACAGCGTCCACCACCAGACATCTACCGATCTCCACTTCAATCACTCGCCGGCAAGCCACCGGACCAGTCTTAAAAAGGACCGCAACCCCACTGCAGGGCTCGGCCGCAAGAGACCAGAGGGAGGGCCCACATCTCCACTCCCTCTTTGCTAGATGCATCTCTGCCACAGATGCCAGCCAGGTCTCCTGCAAAAACAAAATGTCAGCTTCAACACGGCTGAGAAAATCGAAGGCCATAAAACGAGCTCCCGCAGAACGAATACTTGCGACATTAATGGTCGCAAGCCGTATTGGAGAGGGTACCGCCATCAGAATGATTGAAAGTGGTCATGTTCTCCTTCATACTACAAACACAAAAACATATTTACATATCTACACTTCCTCCTCCTCTGAGCCCGAGGAGGAGGAGAAGATACCAAACGGGTTCCCCAGGGACACCCCACTTCGTGCCCCTGGGGGAACCCCACCCTTCACTGGGGACTTCCCGCCCCCAGATCTGGCAGCCTTCCCCTTCTTCTTTTTGCGTCTCACCTGCTCCCACTCCTGCCACCTCTCCGAGATGACTACACCACCCCCCTCCTCGGACCCGCTGCTCGAGATTTCCCTCTTGGATGAGGCTCGAGCAGCTTCCATCTCCATGGCCACAGGGCCAGAGGAGACTCTGGGTCCAGAAGGGGGGGGAATGGAAGAGGCAGGAGGGGGGCCAGAGACAGGGGAGAGGACAGGGGGGGGACCAGACTTAGCTGGACGGGAAGAAGAAGGGGAAGGGGGGGGACGGGACTTGGGAGGGGGGGGACGAGGGGGGGGGGTACGAGGAGGGGAAGATGAGGGAGGAGGGCATGGGGAAACAGATGGAGGGCCAGGTGGAGGGGAGGGGCAATGGTGAGGAGGGGGAAAGGGAAGGGGGATGGGGATCGGCCCTGCAACATTAGGAGAGGAAGGCCCTGGCCCCGGACCCTCAGGCCCGGGACCCCCAGGCCTCCCCGACTCCTCCCCACCGGCTCCGCCCTCCGGAGGATCGGGAGCCTCCTGGCCAACCGAGCCCGTGTCCCCCGGGGGGGGAGCCCCACGCCCACGCCTGCTCCGCCTTCTTTGAGGCAATGGGCCTGTTGGTCCCTCCGGAGTAGTACTAGGGGCTCCAGGATCCCCACCCCCCCGGCCATCACTCGCCGGGGGGGCTTCGGCCGCTCCCGGCCCGGGAGGTCCCCCCCCTGAGGAAGAACCCCGATATGCTTTGGGACACCTGCTAAATGGGTGCCCCATCTCACCACACAAGTTGCAGCATATCTTCCCACATGACTCGGACTGGTGGCCAAACTCGTGGCACCGGCCACATCTGACCACCGTGCAGTCCGAGCTCATGTGGGTCGGGCTGCCGCACTTGAAGCAACGACGGGGCTGTCCCGGGTAGAACGCCAGGATCCGGTCTCTGCCTAGAAAGGCGCTGCCAGGGAGGTGGGCAACACTGTTGCCCTCCCTCTTGAGCCGGATCCTGGTCAACCAAGCCCCGGTCCAGACCCCGCGCTCATCAAGGTTCTTCCTCAGGGGGGTCTGCAACTGCCCGTACCTCCCGAGCCAGGTGGCAATGTCCTCCGGAGGGAGCGACTCATTCCTCACCAGGATGGTGATGTTCTTAACCTCCTCCTGCCTGGAGATGGGAATGAGCCTGTACCTCTTCCAAGGGTCAACGCCCCTCACCAACCCAAAGCCGGTGATAAAGCGTTCCATACACACGGGAGTGACAAAACTTATATCAAACTCCCGTGTGTTGGTGGGATGGATGACAGCAAAAAGGTCATCCACCCCAAAACCCAAGGAGAGTACCAGGCCCACCACCTCACCTCGAGCGGGGCAGGGGTCCGGACCCTCGTACCGAAGCTGGACAACATTCCTACGCCTCCTCTCTGGACCACCTGTACCCCTCGTCCACGCCGACCCCTGCGTCCTCTCCTGGTCAGCAGGGGGGGGCGCGGAAATTCTGGGCGCCAAACCGGCTGTACAGGTGGTCCAGAGGGGCACGAGAGCCCAACACCTGGGCGAAAGAGCGACCCCCCTTTAGGGCAGACAATAAGTTGGCCTCCGGAGACCCCCGAAAGATGTTCTCCGGAAGTGGGGCACCCCCCTCAGCACCCCCAGAAGTGGGGGGGGACGGGGGGGCCCCCATCCCTGCCGGTGGTGTTGCACCCACCCCCGCTGATATACCCTGACCACCCTGACCCACCACCTTTGGCCTGACTACAGGCTCCCCCCCCCCCGGGACCACAGCAGAGGGGGGTACCACCCCCACCAAACTCCCCCACCCAGACCCCTCCGCGACCACACCAGCCCCTTGGGACTCCACCTGTACTGGGGGGGAGCCCCCCTGGGACCCCTCCAACTGCCGGATATAATCGTATGCTATACAGTCCACTGGGAGGGGTCCCACCTGACTTTCCCCCCACCCCGCCTGTGCTGCAGGGAGCCCCTCGGGGCCTGTGGCAGTGTCCATGGGGACCTGGGGGGGTGGCAGCTTACCGTCCAATTTACCGTCCTCAACGTCTCTGTCCATCTCCTGCCGGGGGTGCCTGGAGGTGCCTGCTGCAGCGTCCGGGGCTGGGCACCCCTGTACCCCCGGCCTCTCATCCCCCAGGTCCCCTGAGCCCCCACCGACCACCGCAAACTCGCGGGGGGGCACTTCCGGTCGCGGGACGGGCACTTCCGGTTTCGGTCTGGTCACTTCCGGTTCCGGCTGGGGCACTTCCGGTTCCGGCTGGGGCACTTCCGGTTCCGGCTGGGGCACTTCCGGTTCTTGGGCGGTCACTTCCGGGTCCCGGTCTACTCCACCCCCAACAGCCGGCGCCATCTTGGCCACACTGCACACAAGCTGTTTACCTCCAGATGACCGCAGCACAATGCCTCCACCATGTGTCTGCCTCTCTCCCGATGACATAGCAGCCGCAGGAGCAGTCCCTGGCCTTTCCATGGCCAGATCCTCCCGCTCCACTGCAAGCTGAGGGGTCATGGAAGCCGACACATGGCGGGCTTCAGCTGTGGCAGTGCGACCATCCTGGGGGAGCCTGGGTATGCTGACCTGAAGATGGCGGGGGGGGGTACCGCCGGCGGCACCTGGGCCCGGCGACCTCCTGGATCACTGGACTCCCCGGACTTCGCCAACCCCCCAGTCCCTTCCACGGACCGAGGGATCGGCTCCCGGGAACCCTCCCCAGGTTTTATGGCCATACTGGGCCCTGCACCACCGGCACTCGCCCCCCCCCACTGCACCCAGGCTCCCCTGACTCTCCTGGCTGTTTGGGGGGTTGGGACCCCTTCTTAGACCGCCCGCTCCTCCTCGCTGCCTGGCTCCCTTCCCGGTTGGCCTGCTGGAGGGTCCTCCGGAGCTCCTCTAGGAAGTTCACCTCTCCAGCCCCACGTTGGCAAAAGCCCCCCAGGTATTCCCATATTTCTTTTACTTCTAGTCCTAGGGTGGTGATGGCCCCCTTGAATTCAGATCTCTTATTACTGGAGCACCTGTCCCTCTTTTCCCTCAGGCCTGCGAGAGTAGTCATCTTTTCCACGCAGGCCTGAGATATCCTCACCAGCAGGGATTTGATTTTATCCCGCCTCCTCCTGGTTCTTGCCTCATTCTCACCTGGCTGAGGGGCTGTCCAGTCTGAGAGACCCTCCTGGGTCTCCAGGAAGAGACGGTCCTCCCTGCTGATGGTGGTGGCGGTGGTCTGGCTGGAGGGCAGGTGCTGTTGACTCCTCCGGAGGCCGGAAGCCGGTCCACCTCCGGGGCTGAGGGAGGCCATCCCACCCCTCTTCCGGGGCAGGGGGCTGGGGGCTGGAGGCTGGTCCTGGTAGGCTGGAACACAGGAGCTCTGGAAGACAGGTCTTCTCTCCTCTCCAGCAGGAAGCAGAATGAGCTCTGTGGGAGGAGCCGGAACTACTGCCAGTGGGAGGAGCTGCACTGAGACCGAGGAGGGGTAATTTTTTATTTATAAAACTACGACCAAAAGGTTAACAAATATATAAAATAAACAAAATAACTAAATAAACCAAATAACACAAAAACAAACAACAAAACACAAACCATCAAATCACCGACCTCCACCCACCAAGAAATAACTATAAAGAAAAAAAAAAAATAGCACCAGAACAGGTATTTACAACAGGCTCACTGGTACAAGAGAAAGTCTTTATAGTCCATCAGAAAAGCTTGCCCAGATCATTGCCAAAAAAAAAAAAAAAAACACTTAAAACGGCTCACTGGTACAGTAGGGAGATATTAAAGTCCATAGAAACCACTACTGTCCAGATCATCGCCAACCCACAACACACCCCACCATCACAACAACAAATACCTACAACCCACGTATGAGCAAGAACATGATAGTCAGACATGTCTGTAGCCTTATTTCAAAAAAAATACCATAAACAAAATCTAAGGGGGTGAAAAAGGATAGATGCCCCTACCCATGGAGAGGGGCAGAGCCGTGACCTAAGGGGGCTGGAAGAGGAACCCCCTCCATAAATGGGCACACCTCTCAGGCCCGACCCTGCTCCTTTCCAGATCCCGCACCTTCACCAACTCCCGAAAGATACCGCCCACCACCTCATGCACAGGCAGGATTTTGTCCCTAGTGGACACCAAACACCGAGCGTGCCAAGTGTAATAAAGCACAACTAGGCTGACTAAATAAAGTGACGATAACTCAAATCCCCTGCGGACCCCAAAATCACCATACACTCGCTCAGCATAGGTCAGGGCCGGAAGGCGGGGGTAGCCAATGGCACCCCCTACCTTCGTAAGAACCTCCATGTTGAAGGGACATTGGACCAGAAAATGGTCCATGGTCTCCAATGTCCCACCACATTCCTGACGGGGGCAGTCCCTGTCCCCCAGGTTCCTGTATTTGAGATTCGCACGGACATAGAGTCGTCCATGGAACGACCTCCATGCGAGATCCCAAAACTTACTTGGAATTCTAGAAGAATTCAAGAGGGCTAGCCCCTCCGTGAGGACCCTCTCAGGGCAGTCCCTCAAAGACAGGGGCTTCAAAATGTCCGAGGCCATGACCCTCAGGTACAGCTCCCGCCGACCCAAAGAGCCCACCTCCAGGGCAGTTATCCGCCACTGCCTCAGTACCTTTAATGCCAGGGGGACATAGGAAGGGAGATACCCATGCGATCTCCTCAGATCGCCGGGCCTCCCCCCCTCCCCCCACTGCCTCAAGAACAGCAAGAGCCAGTCCTTGCATGAACACTCCCACCAGGAAGGCTCGTCCACAAATATGGACTGCAAATTGTATTTAACAAAGATGGTGACAAAGAACACCACCGGGTTGACCATGTCCAACCCACCTTGCCGTCGCTGGCGGTATGTGACCTCCCTCTTGATCAGGTTCAGTCTGCTTCCCCACAACAGCAGGAAGAACAGACCATAGACCCGAGCATAGAGAGATGCTGGCAAAAGACACACATAGCTTACAAAGAGAAACTCAGGCAATAAGTACGTCTTGACCAAGCTTACCCTTTCCCTCAGGGAAAGTTTCCAACCTTTCCAGGCCTTCACCTTCCGAGTGGCACTCACCAGCCTGCGCTCCCAGTTTAGCTTGGGATAATCACCCGGGCCGAAATGAATGCCAAGAACTCGAATCTCTGGTACGGGCGTGGGGAACACGTCCGGAAGGGGGAACTGCTCCCCCTCCTTCCCCAACCAGAAAACTTCACTCTTGTCCCAATTGACCAGCGAGCCTGACGCCTCAGAGTAGCACCCGATCTGGGACTCCACATAATGGGCCTCCTCACGACCAGATACCACCACCGAGACGTCGTCCGCATAGGCCACAACCCTCACCGCCGAAACCGGACCCCCGACAGGTCCCACCGGAACCCCCCCCAGACGCCCGCAGTCTAGCCTCCTTACGAAGGGGTCGACCGCAAAGATGTACAGGAGGGGGCTCAGCGGGCACCCCTGCCGGACGCCAGAGTCCACGGCAAAGGCCCGGCCCACCCAACCGTTGACAAGAGGGAAGCTCTCAGCTCCCCTATACAATACCTGCAGCCAATCAACGAATTGATCAGGCAGACCGTATCTCCTCAGAAGCAGCCAAAGGTACTCGTGGTTCACCCGATCAAACGCCTTAGCCTGATCCAATGCAAGCAGATACCGCTCGCTGCCATCAGCCCTGCACCTTTCCACAGCCTCCCGGACGCTCAGGACGGCACTAAAAGTGCCCCGGCCAGGAATTGTGCAGTGCTGAGAGGGAGACAGCATCCTGCCCGCCAAAGCAGACAGACGTGTAAACAAGATCTTTGCCAGTATCTTCCTATCTGTGGTAAGAAGGGCGATCGGACGCCAATTCTCCACCACAGACGGATCTTTCCCCTTTGACAGTAGGATCAGAGCTGACCTTCTCATTGAGGGAGGCAGCAGGCCATAGGCCAAACATTCACTAAACACGTCCCTCAGATGAGGAGCCAAGAGGCTCTTAAAGGTTTTGTAGAACTCGGCCGTGAGCCCATCGGGCCCAGGTGACTTTTTAGAAGCTAAAGAGCTAATAGCCTGCTCAACTTCAGCTACCGAGATCTCTTCTGTCAGAGAGTCAGGAAGGTCAGACCCCACTTCCAGCGGGGTCTCATCAAGGAATTCCCTGACTTTCTCCATGTCTAGAGGCCGCTTCTTCAGGAGGTCCGAAAAGTGGTCTCTGACGACACCCAGGATCCCCGATCTGGACCGGACCAGAGATCCTGAGGCATCCTTCAGGCCATGTACGACCTTCGACCTCGCCACCTCACCACAGCTCCTGTAGGGATCAGGAGAGATAAACTTCCCATAATCCCTCTCAAAAACCAGGGAGGCGAGACGGTCGTACTGACACTCCTTCATCTGCGCCTTCAGACCGGATATCTGTTCCTGAGAGCCCCCAGAGGACACCAGGCGGTCAAGCTGCCTGCGTAGTCTCTGGTAAGCCTGGTACTTGGAAGCTGCCCTGTACCCAGAGATTTCCCGGAAAAAGTCGCCAGACCTCTTTTTAACTACTTCCCACCACTCAAGGCGGGAGCAGTTGCCCTCAAGGAGCGAGGTCTGGCCCAGGAAGAAAACCTCATAGGCTTCCCTAACCTCAGGATCCTCCAGTAGCGACCCATTCAGGCGCCACAAACCCCTCCCTTTCTGAGGAGTGTCAGCGACATTCAGGGCCACAGATACCATACAGTGATCGGAGAACTCTACCGACTGCAGCTCAGGAGCCGAGCAGACAGAGTCCTCCTTTAAAAAAAACCTATCTAATCTACTCTTACTACTACCTCGGGAAAATGTGAAACCAGTGAGGTTGGGGAGGTGACGAACGTGCACATCCACCAACCTGGCCTCCCTCACTACGTTATTCAAAAAAATACTATCATATCCCAGAGGGTTGGCGGCACCTGCCCGGTCTTTGGGCCTAGTGATCATATTGAAATCGCCACCAAAAATCACCTGCTGGGACGTAAAAAGATAAGGCTTAACCGCCGTAAGGAGGCTCCTCCTCTCCCTCCTAGTTTGAGGCCCATAAAAATTTATGAGCCGGAGGAATTGCCCCCTCACGACAGCGTCCACCACCAGACATCTACCGATCTCCACTTCAATCACTCGCCGGCAAGCCACCGGACCAGTCTTAAAAAGGACCGCAACCCCACTGCAGGGCTCGGCCGCAAGAGACCAGAGGGAGGGCCCACATCTCCACTCCCTCTTTGCTAGATGCATCTCTGCCACAGATGCCAGCCAGGTCTCCTGCAAAAACAAAATGTCAGCTTCAACACGGCTGAGAAAATCGAAGGCCATAAAACGAGCTCCCGCAGAACGAATACTTGCGACATTAATGGTCGCAAGCCGTATTGGAGAGGGTACCGCCATCAGAATGATTGAAAGTGGTCATGTTCTCCTTCATACTACAAACACAAAAACATATTTACATATCTACACTTCCTCCTCCTCTGAGCCCGAGGAGGAGGAGAAGATACCAAACGGGTTCCCCAGGGACACCCCACTTCGTGCCCCTGGGGGAACCCCACCCTTCACTGGGGACTTCCCGCCCCCAGATCTGGCAGCCTTCCCCTTCTTCTTTTTGCGTCTCACCTGCTCCCACTCCTGCCACCTCTCCGAGATGACTACACCACCCCCCTCCTCGGACCCGCTGCTCGAGATTTCCCTCTTGGATGAGGCTCGAGCAGCTTCCATCTCCATGGCCACAGGGCCAGAGGAGACTCTGGGTCCAGAAGGGGGGGGAATGGAAGAGGCAGGAGGGGGGCCAGAGACAGGGGAGAGGACAGGGGGGGGACCAGACTTAGCTGGACGGGAAGAAGAAGGGGGAGGGGGGGGACGGGACTTGGGAGGGGGGGGACGAGGGGGGGGGGTACGAGGAGGGGAAGATGAGGGAGGAGGGCATGGGGAAACAGATGGAGGGCCAGGTGGAGGGGAGGGGCAATGGTGAGGAGGGGGAGAGGGAAGGGGGATGGGGATCGGCCCTGCAACATTAGGAGGGGAAGGCCCTGGCCCCGGACCCTCAGGCCCGGGACCCCCAGGCCTCCCCGACTCCTCCCCACCGGCTCCGCCCTCCGGAGGATCGGGAGCCTCCTGGCCAACCGAGCCCGTGTCCCCCGGGGGGGGAGCCCCACGCCCACGCCTGCTCCGCCTTCTTTGAGGCAATGGGCCTGTTGGTCCCTCCGGAGTAGTACTAGGGGCTCCAGGATCCCCACCCCCCCGGCCATCACTCGCCGGGGGGGCTTCGGCCGCTCCCGGCCCGGGAGGTCCCCCCCCTGAGGAAGAACCCCGATATGCTTTGGGACACCTGCTAAATGGGTGCCCCATCTCACCACACAAGTTGCAGCATATCTTCCCACATGACTCGGACTGGTGGCCAAACTCGTGGCACCGGCCACATCTGACCACCGTGCAGTCCGAGCTCATGTGGGTCGGGCTGCCGCACTTGAAGCAACGACGGGGCTGTCCCGGGTAGAACGCCAGGATCCGGTCTCTGCCTAGAAAGGCGCTGCCAGGGAGGTGGGCAACACTGTTGCCCTCCCTCTTGAGCCGGATCCTGGTCAACCAAGCCCCGGTCCAGACCCCGCGCTCATCAAGGTTCTTCCTCAGGGGGGTCTGCAACTGCCCGTACCTCCCGAGCCAGGTGGCAATGTCCTCCGGAGGGAGCGACTCATTCCTCACCAGGATGGTGATGTTCTTAACCTCCTCCTGCCTGGAGATGGGAATGAGCCTGTACCTCTTCCAAGGGTCAACGCCCCTCACCAACCCAAAGCCGGTGATAAAGCGTTCCATACACACGGGAGTGACAAAACTTATATCAAACTCCCGTGTGTTGGTGGGATGGATGACAGCAAAAAGGTCATCCACCCCAAAACCCAAGGAGAGTACCAGGCCCACCACCTCACCTCGAGCGGGGCAGGGGTCCGGACCCTCGTACCGAAGCTGGACAACATTCCTACGCCTCCTCTCTGGACCACCTGTACCCCTCGTCCACGCCGACCCCTGCGTCCTCTCCTGGTCAGCAGGGGGGGCGCGGAAATTCTGGGCGCCAAACCGGCTGTACAGGTGGTCCAGAGGGGCACGAGAGCCCAACACCTGGGCGAAAGAGCGACCCCCCTTTAGGGCAGACAATAAGTTGGCCTCCGGAGACCCCCGAAAGATGTTCTCCGGAAGTGGGGCACCCCCCTCAGCACCCCCAGAAGTGGGGGGGGACGGGGGGGCCCCCATCCCTGCCGGTGGTGTTGCACCCACCCCCGCTGATATACCCTGACCACCCTGACCCACCACCTTTGGCCTGACTACAGGCTCCCCCCCCCCCGGGACCACAGCAGAGGGGGGTACCACCCCCACCAAACTCCCCCACCCAGACCCCTCCGCGACCACACCAGCCCCTTGGGACTCCACCTGTACTGGGGGGAGCCCCCCTGGGACCCCTCCAACTGCCGGATATAATCATATGCTATACAGTCCACTGGGAGGGGTCCCACCTGACTTTCCCCCCACCCCGCCTGTGCTGCAGGGAGCCCCTCGGGGCCTGTGGCAGTGTCCATGGGGACCTGGGGGGGTGGCAGCTTACCGTCCAATTTACCGTCCTCACCGTCTCTGTCCATCTCCTGCCGGGGGTGCCTGGAGGTGCCTGCTGCAGCGTCCGGGGCTGGGCACCCCTGCACCCCCGGCCTCTCATCCCCCAGGTCCCCTGAGCCCCCACCGACCACCGCAAACTCGCGGGGGGGGGGCACTTCCGGTCGCGGGACGGGCACTTCCGGTTTCGGTCTGGTCACTTCCGGTTCCGGCTGGGGCACTTCCGGTTCCGGCTGGGGCACTTCCGGTTCTTGGGCGGTCACTTCCGGGTCCCGGTCTACTCCACCCCCAACAGCCGGCGCCATCTTGGCCACACTGCACACAAGCTGTTTACCTCCAGATGACCGCAGCACAATGCCTCCACCATGTGTCTGCCTCTCTCCCGATGACATAGCAGCCGCAGGAGCAGTCCCTGGCCTTTCCATGGCCAGATCCTCCCGCTCCACTGCAAGCTGAGGGGTCATGGAAGCCGACACATGGCGGGCTTCAGCTGTGGCAGTGCGACCATCCTGGGGGAGCCTGGGTATGCTGACCTGAAGATGGCGGGGGGGTACCGCCGGCGGCACCTGGGCCCGGCGACCTCCTGGATCACTGGACTCCCCGGACTTCGCCAACCCCCCAGTCCCTTCCACGGACCGAGGGATCGGCTCCCGGGAACCCTCCCCAGGTTTTATGGCCATACTGGGCCCTGCACCACCGGCACTCGCCCCCCCCCCACTGCACCCAGGCTCCCCTGACTCTCCTGGCTGTTTGGGGGGTTGGGACCCCTTCTTAGACCGCCCGCTCCTCCTCGCTGCCTGGCTCCCTTCCCGGTTGGCCTGCTGGAGGGTCCTCCGGAGCTCCTCTAGGAAGTTCACCTCTCCAGCCCCACGTTGGCAAAAGCCCCCCAGGTATTCCCATATTTCTTTTACTTCTAGTCCTAGGGTGGTGATGGCCCCCTTGAATTCAGATCTCTTATTACTGGAGCACCTGTCCCTCTTTTCCCTCAGGCCTGCGAGAGTAGTCATCTTTTCCACGCAGGCCTGAGATATCCTCACCAGCAGGGATTTGATTTTATCCCGCCTCCTCCTGGTTCTTGCCTCATTCTCACCTGGCTGAGGGGCTGTCCAGTCTGAGAGACCCTCCTGGGTCTCCAGGAAGAGACGGTCCTCCCTGCTGATGGTGGTGGCGGTGGTCTGGCTGGAGGGCAGGTGCTGTTGACTCCTCCGGAGGCCGGAAGCCGGTCCACCTCCGGGGCTGAGGGAGGCCATCCCACCCCTCTTCCGGGGCAGGGGGCTGGAGGCTGGTCCTGGTAGGCTGGAACACAGGAGCTCTGGAAGACAGGTCTTCTCTCCTCTCCAGCAGGAAGCAGAATGAGCTCTGTGGGAGGAGCCGGAACTACTGCCAGTGGGAGGAGCTGCACTGAGACCGAGGAGGGGTAATTTTTTATTTATAAAACTACGACCAAAAGGTTAACAAATATATAAAATAAACAAAATAACTAAATAAACCAAATAACACAAAAACAAACAACAAAACACAAACCATCAAATCACCGACCTCCACCCACCAAGAAATAACTATAAAGAAAAAAAAAAAATAGCACCAGAACAGGTATTTACAACAGGCTCACTGGTACAAGAGAAAGTCTTTATAGTCCATCAGAAAAGCTTGCCCAGATCATTGCCAAAAAAAAAAAAAACACTTAAAACGGCTCACTGGTACAGTAGGGAGATATTAAAGTCCATAGAAACCACTACTGTCCAGATCATCGCCAACCCACAACACACCCCACCATCACAACAACAAATACCTACAACCCACGTATGAGCAAGAACATGATAGTCAGACATGTCTGTAGCCTTATTTCAAAAAAAATACCATAAACAAAATCTAAGGGGGTGAAAAAGGATAGATGCCCCTACCCATGGAGAGGGGCAGAGCCGTGACCTAAGGGGGCTGGAAGAGGAACCCCCTCCATAAATGGGCACACCTCTCAGGCCCGACCCTGCTCCTTTCCAGATCCCGCACCTTCACCAACTCCCGAAAGATACCGCCCACCACCTCATGCACAGGCAGGATTTTGTCCCTAGTGGACACCAAACACCGAGCGTGCCAAGTGTAATAAAGCACAACTAGGCTGACTAAATAAAGTGACGATAACTCAAATCCCCTGCGGACCCCAAAATCACCATACACTCGCTCAGCATAGGTCAGGGCCGGAAGGCGGGGGTAGCCAATGGCACCCCCTACCTTCGTAAGAACCTCCATGTTGAAGGGACATTGGACCAGAAAATGGTCCATGGTCTCCAATGTCCCACCACATTCCTGACGGGGGCAGTCCCTGTCCCCCAGGTTCCTGTATTTGAGATTCGCACGGACATAGAGTCGTCCATGGAACGACCTCCATGCGAGATCCCAAAACTTACTTGGAATTCTAGAAGAATTCAAGAGGGCTAGCCCCTCCGTGAGGACCCTCTCAGGGCAGTCCCTCAAAGACAGGGGCTTCAAAATGTCCGAGGCCATGACCCTCAGGTACAGCTCCCGCCGACCCAAAGAGCCCACCTCCAGGGCAGTTATCCGCCACTGCCTCAGTACCTTTAATGCCAGGGGGACATAGGAAGGGAGATACCCATGCGATCTCCTCAGATCGCCGGGCCTCCCCCCCTCCCCCCACTGCCTCAAGAACAGCAAGAGCCAGTCCTTGCATGAACACTCCCACCAGGAAGGCTCGTCCACAAATATGGACTGCAAATTGTATTTAACAAAGATGGTGACAAAGAACACCACCGGGTTGACCATGTCCAACCCACCTTGCCGTCGCTGGCGGTATGTGACCTCCCTCTTGATCAGGTTCAGTCTGCTTCCCCACAACAGCAGGAAGAACAGACCATAGACCCGAGCATAGAGAGATGCTGGCAAAAGACACACATAGCTTACAAAGAGAAACTCAGGCAATAAGTACGTCTTGACCAAGCTTACCCTTTCCCTCAGGGAAAGTTTCCAACCTTTCCAGGCCTTCACCTTCCGAGTGGCACTCACCAGCCTGCGCTCCCAGTTTAGCTTGGGATAATCACCCGGGCCGAAATGAATGCCAAGAACTCGAATCTCTGGTACGGGCGTGGGGAACACGTCCGGAAGGGGGAACTGCTCCCCCTCCTTCCCCAACCAGAAAACTTCACTCTTGTCCCAATTGACCAGCGAGCCTGACGCCTCAGAGTAGCACCCGATCTGGGACTCCACATAATGGGCCTCCTCACGACCAGATACCACCACCGAGACGTCGTCCGCATAGGCCACAACCCTCACCGCCGAAACCGGACCCCCGACAGGTCCCACCGGAACCCCCCCCAGACGCCCGCAGTCTAGCCTCCTTACGAAGGGGTCGACCGCAAAGATGTACAGGAGGGGGCTCAGCGGGCACCCCTGCCGGACGCCAGAGTCCACGGCAAAGGCCCGGCCCACCCAACCGTTGACAAGAGGGAAGCTCTCAGCTCCCCTATACAATACCTGCAGCCAATCAACGAATTGATCAGGCAGACCGTATCTCCTCAGAAGCAGCCAAAGGTACTCGTGGTTCACCCGATCAAACGCCTTAGCCTGATCCAATGCAAGCAGATACCGCTCGCTGCCATCAGCCCTGCACCTTTCCACAGCCTCCCGGACGCTCAGGACGGCACTAAAAGTGCCCCGGCCAGGAATTGTGCAGTGCTGAGAGGGAGACAGCATCCTGCCCGCCAAAGCAGACAGACGTGTAAACAAGATCTTTGCCAGTATCTTCCTATCTGTGGTAAGAAGGGCGATCGGACGCCAATTCTCCACCACAGACGGATCTTTCCCCTTTGACAGTAGGATCAGAGCTGACCTTCTCATTGAGGGAGGCAGCAGGCCATAGGCCAAACATTCACTAAACACGTCCCTCAGATGAGGAGCCAAGAGGCTCTTAAAGGTTTTGTAGAACTCGGCCGTGAGCCCATCGGGCCCAGGTGACTTTTTAGAAGCTAAAGAGCTAATAGCCTGCTCAACTTCAGCTACCGAGATCTCTTCTGTCAGAGAGTCAGGAAGGTCAGACCCCACTTCCAGCGGGGTCTCATCAAGGAATTCCCTGACTTTCTCCATGTCTAGAGGCCGCTTCTTCAGGAGGTCCGAAAAGTGGTCTCTGACGACACCCAGGATCCCCGATCTGGACCGGACCAGAGATCCTGAGGCATCCTTCAGGCCATGTACGACCTTCGACCTCGCCACCTCACCACAGCTCCTGTAGGGATCAGGAGAGATAAACTTCCCATAATCCCTCTCAAAAACCAGGGAGGCGAGACGGTCGTACTGACACTCCTTCATCTGCGCCTTCAGACCGGATATCTGTTCCTGAGAGCCCCCAGAGGACACCAGGCGGTCAAGCTGCCTGCGTAGTCTCTGGTAAGCCTGGTACTTGGAAGCTGCCCTGTACCCAGAGATTTCCCGGAAAAAGTCGCCAGACCTCTTTTTAACTACTTCCCACCACTCAAGGCGGGAGCAGTTGCCCTCAAGGAGCGAGGTCTGGCCCAGGAAGAAAACCTCATAGGCTTCCCTAACCTCAGGATCCTCCAGTAGCGACCCATTCAGGCGCCACAAACCCCTCCCTTTCTGAGGAGTGTCAGCGACATTCAGGGCCACAGATACCATACAGTGATCGGAGAACTCTACCGACTGCAGCTCAGGAGCCGAGCAGACAGAGTCCTCCTTTAAAAAAAACCTATCTAATCTACTCTTACTACTACCTCGGGAAAATGTGAAACCAGTGAGGTTGGGGAGGTGACGAACGTGCACATCCACCAACCTGGCCTCCCTCACTACGTTATTCAAAAAAATACTATCATATCCCAGAGGGTTGGCGGCACCTGCCCGGTCTTTGGGCCTAGTGATCATATTGAAATCGCCACCAAAAATCACCTGCTGGGACGTAAAAAGATAAGGCTTAACCGCCGTAAGGAGGCTCCTCCTCTCCCTCCTAGTTTGAGGCCCATAAAAATTTATGAGCCGGAGGAATTGCCCCCTCACGACAGCGTCCACCACCAGACATCTACCGATCTCCACTTCAATCACTCGCCGGCAAGCCACCGGACCAGTCTTAAAAAGGACCGCAACCCCACTGCAGGGCTCGGCCGCAAGAGACCAGAGGGAGGGCCCACATCTCCACTCCCTCTTTGCTAGATGCATCTCTGCCACAGATGCCAGCCAGGTCTCCTGCAAAAACAAAATGTCAGCTTCAACACGGCTGAGAAAATCGAAGGCCATAAAACGAGCTCCCGCAGAACGAATACTTGCGACATTAATGGTCGCAAGCCGTATTGGAGAGGGTACCGCCATCAGAATGATTGAAAGTGGTCATGTTCTCCTTCATACTACAAACACAAAAACATATTTACATATCTACACTTCCTCCTCCTCTGAGCCCGAGGAGGAGGAGAAGATACCAAACGGGTTCCCCAGGGACACCCCACTTCGTGCCCCTGGGGGAACCCCACCCTTCACTGGGGACTTCCCGCCCCCAGATCTGGCAGCCTTCCCCTTCTTCTTTTTGCGTCTCACCTGCTCCCACTCCTGCCACCTCTCCGAGATGACTACACCACCCCCCTCCTCGGACCCGCTGCTCGAGATTTCCCTCTTGGATGAGGCTCGAGCAGCTTCCATCTCCATGGCCACAGGGCCAGAGGAGACTCTGGGTCCAGAAGGGGGGGGAATGGAAGAGGCAGGAGGGGGGCCAGAGACAGGGGAGAGGACAGGGGGGGGACCAGACTTAACTGGACGGGAAGAAGAAGGGGGAGGGGGGGGACGGGACTTGGGAGGGGGGGGACGAGGGGGGGGGTACGAGGAGGGGAAGATGAGGGAGGAGGGCATGGGGAAACAGATGGAGGGCCAGGTGGAGGGGAGGGGCAATGGTGAGGAGGGGGAAAGGGAAGGGGGATGGGGATCGGCCCTGCAACATTAGGAGGGAAGGCCCTGGCCCCGGACCCTCAGGCCCGGGACCCCCAGGCCTCCCCGACTCCTCCCCACCGGCTCCGCCCTCCGGAGGATCGGGAGCCTCCTGGCCAACCGAGCCCGTGTCCCCCGGGGGGGGAGCCCCACGCCCACGCCTGCTCCGCCTTCTTTGAGGCAATGGGCCTGTTGGTCCCTCCGGAGTAGTACTAGGGGCTCCAGGATCCCCACCCCCCCGGCCATCACTCGCCGGGGGGGCTTCGGCCGCTCCCGGCCCGGGAGGTCCCCCCCCTGAGGAAGAACCCCGATATGCTTTGGGACACCTGCTAAATGGGTGCCCCATCTCACCACACAAGTTGCAGCATATCTTCCCACATGACTCGGACTGGTGGCCAAACTCGTGGCACCGGCCACATCTGACCACCGTGCAGTCCGAGCTCATGTGGGTCGGGCTGCCGCACTTGAAGCAACGACGGGGCTGTCCCGGGTAGAACGCCAGGATCCGGTCTCTGCCTAGAAAGGCGCTGCCAGGGAGGTGGGCAACACTGTTGCCCTCCCTCTTGAGCCGGATCCTGGTCAACCAAGCCCCGGTCCAGACCCCGCGCTCATCAAGGTTCTTCCTCAGGGGGGTCTGCAACTGCCCGTACCTCCCGAGCCAGGTGGCAATGTCCTCCGGAGGGAGCGACTCATTCCTCACCAGGATGGTGATGTTCTTAACCTCCTCCTGCCTGGAGATGGGAATGAGCCTGTACCTCTTCCAAGGGTCAACGCCCCTCACCAACCCAAAGCCGGTGATGATAAAGCGTTCCATACACACGGGAGTGACAAAACTTATATCAAACTCCCGTGTGTTGGTGGGATGGATGACAGCAAAAAGGTCATCCACCCCAAAACCCAAGGAGAGTACCAGGCCCACCACCTCACCTCGAGCGGGGCAGGGGTCCGGACCCTCGTACCGAAGCTGGACAACATTCCTACGCCTCCTCTCTGGACCACCTGTACCCCTCGTCCACGCCGACCCCTGCGTCCTCTCCTGGTCAGCAGGGGGGGCGCGGAAATTCTGGGCGCCAAACCGGCTGTACAGGTGGTCCAGAGGGGCACGAGAGCCCAACACCTGGGCGAAAGAGCGACCCCCCTTTAGGGCAGACAATAAGTTGGCCTCCGGAGACCCCCGAAAGATGTTCTCCGGAAGTGGGGCACCCCCCTCAGCACCCCCAGAAGTGGGGGGGGACGGGGGGGCCCCCATCCCTGCCGGTGGTGTTGCACCCACCCCCGCTGATATACCCTGACCCACCACCTTTGGCCTGACTACAGGCTCCCCCCCCCCCGGGACCACAGCAGAGGGGGGTACCACCCCCACCAAACTCCCCCACCCAGACCCCTCCGCGACCACACCAGCCCCTTGGGACTCCACCTGTACTGGGGGGGAGCCCCCCTGGGACCCCTCCAACTGCCGGATATAATCATATGCTATACAGTCCACTGGGAGGGGTCCCACCTGACTTTCCCCCCACCCCGCCTGTGCTGCAGGGAGCCCCTCGGGGCCTGTGGCAGTGTCCATGGGGACCTGGGGGGGTGGCAGCTTACCGTCCAATTTACCGTCCTCACCGTCTCTGTCCATCTCCTGCCGGGGGTGCCTGGAGGTGCCTGCTGCAGCGTCCGGGGCTGGGCACCCCTGTACCCCCGGCCTCTCATCCCCCAGGTCCCCTGAGCCCCCACCGACCACCGCAAACTCGCGGGGGGGCACTTCCGGTCGCGGGACGGGCACTTCCGGTTTCGGTATGGTCACTTCCGGTTTCGGTCTGGTCACTTCCGGTTCCGGCTGGGGCACTTCCGGTTCCGGCTGGGGCACTTCCGGTTCTTGGGCGGTCACTTCCGGGTCCCGGTCTACTCCACCCCCAACAGCCGGCGCCATCTTGGCCACACTGCACACAAGCTGTTTACCTCCAGATGACCGCAGCACAATGCCTCCACCATGTGTCTGCCTCTCTCCCGATGACATAGCAGCTGCAGGAGCAGTCCCTGGCCTTTCCATGGCCAGATCCTCCCGCTCCACTGCAAGCTGAGGGGTCATGGAAGCCGACACATGGCGGGCTTCAGCTGTGGCAGTGCGACCATCCTGGGGGAGCCTGGGTATGCTGACCTGAAGATGGCGGGGGGGTACCGCCGGCGGCACCTGGGCCCGGCGACCTCCTGGATCACTGGACTCCCCGGACTTCGCCAACCCCCCAGTCCCTTCCACGGACCGAGGGATCGGCTCCCGGGAACCCTCCCCAGGTTTTATGGCCATACTGGGCCCTGCACCACCGGCACTCGCCCCCCCCCCCACTGCACCCAGGCTCCCTGACTCTCCTGGCTGTTTGGGGGGTTGGGACCCCTTCTTAGACCGCCCGCTCCTCCTCGCTGCCTGGCTCCCTTCCCGGTTGGCCTGCTGGAGGGTCCTCCGGAGCTCCTCTAGGTTCAAGTTCATCTCTCCAGCCCCACGTTGGCAAAAGCCCCCCAGGTATTCCCATATTTCTTTTACTTCTAGTCCTAGGGTGGTGATGGCCCCCTTGAATTCAGATCTCTTATTACTGGAGCACCTGTCCCTCTTTTCCCTCAGGCCTGCGAGAGTAGTCATCTTTTCCACGCAGGCCTGAGATATCCTCACCAGCAGGGATTTGATTTTATCCCGCCTCTTCCTGGTTCTTGCCTCATTCTCACCTGGCTGAGGGGCTGTCCAGTCTGAGAGACCCTCCTGGGTCTCCAGGAAGAGACGGTCCTCCCTGCTGATGGTGGTGGCGGTGGTCTGGCTGGAGGGCAGGTGCTGTTGACTCCTCCGGAGGCCGGAAGCCGGTCCACCTCCGGGGCTGAGGGAGGCCATCCCACCCCTCTTCCGGGGCAGGGGGCTGGGGGCTGGAGGCTGGTCCTGGTAGGCTGGAACACAGGAGCTCTGGAAGACAGGTCTTCTCTCCTCTCCAGCAGGAAGCAGAATGAGCTCTGTGGGAGGAGCCGGAACTACTGCCAGTGGGAGGAGCTGCACTGAGACCGAGGAGGGGTAATTTTTTATTTATAAAACTACGACCAAAAGGTTAACAAATATATAAAATAAACAAAATAACTAAATAAACCAAATAACACAAAAACAAACAACAAAACACAAACCATCAAATCACCGACCTCCACCCACCAAGAAATAACTATAAAGAAAAAAAAAAAAAAAAAAAAAAAAAAAAATAGCACCAGAACAGGTATTTACAACAGGCTCACTGGTACAAGAGAAAGTCTTTATAGTCCATCAGAAAAGCTTGCCCAGATCATTGCCAAAAAAAAAAAAAAAACACTTAAAACGGCTCACTGGTACAGTAGGGAGATATTAAAGTCCATAGAAACCACTACTGTCCAGATCATCGCCAACCCACAACACACCCCACCATCACAACAACAAATACCTACAACCCACGTATGAGCAAGAACATGATAGTCAGACATGTCTGTAGCCTTATTTCAAAAAAATACCATAAACAAAATCTAAGGGGGTGAAAAAGGATAGATGCCCCTACCCATGGAGAGGGGCAGAGCCGTGACCTAAGGGGGCTGGAAGAGGAACCCCCTCCATAAATGGGCACACCTCTCAGGCCCGACCCTGCTCCTTTCCAGATCCCGCACCTTCACCAACTCCCGAAAGATACCGCCCACCACCTCATGCACAGGCAGGATTTTGTCCCTAGTGGACACCAAACACCGAGCGTGCCAAGTGTAATAAAGCACAACTAGGCTGACTAAATAAAGTGACGATAACTCAAATCCCCTGCGGACCCCAAAATCACCATACACTCGCTCAGCATAGGTCAGGGCCGGAAGGCGGGGGTAGCCAATGGCACCCCCTACCTTCGTAAGAACCTCCATGTTGAAGGGACATTGGACCAGAAAATGGTCCATGGTCTCCAATGTCCCACCACATTCCTGACGGGGGCAGTCCCTGTCCCCCAGGTTCCTGTATTTGAGATTCGCACGGACATAGAGTCGTCCATGGAACGACCTCCATGCGAGATCCCAAAACTTACTTGGAATTCTAGAAGAATTCAAGAGGGCTAGCCCCTCCGTGAGGACCCTCTCAGGGCAGTCCCTCAAAGACAGGGGCTTCAAAATGTCCGAGGCCATGACCCTCAGGTACAGCTCCCCCCGACCCAAAGAGCCCACCTCCAGGGCAGTTATCCGCCACTGCCTCAGTACCTTTAATGCCAGGGACATAGGAAGGGAGATACCCATGCGATCTCCTCAGATCGCCGGGCCTCCCCCCCTCCCCCCACTGCCTCAAGAACAGCAAGAGCCAGTCCTTGCATGAACACTCCCACCAGGAAGGCTCGTCCACAAATATGGACTGCAAATTGTATTTAACAAAGATGGTGACAAAGAACACCACCGGGTTGACCATGTCCAACCCACCTTGCCGTCGCTGGCGGTATGTGACCTCCCTCTTGATCAGGTTCAGTCTGCTTCCCCACAACAGCAGGAAGAACAGACCATAGACCCGAGCATAGAGAGATGCTGGCAAAAGACACACATAGCTTACAAAGAGAAACTCAGGCAATAAGTACGTCTTGACCAAGCTTACCCTTTCCCTCAGGGAAAGTTTCCAACCTTTCCAGGCCTTCACCTTCCGAGTGGCACTCACCAGCCTGCGCTCCCAGTTTAGCTTGGGATAATCACCCGGGCCGAAATGAATGCCAAGAACTCGAATCTCTGGTACGGGCGTGGGGAACACGTCCGGAAGGGGGAACTGCTCCCCCTCCTTCCCCAACCAGAAAACTTCACTCTTGTCCCAATTGACCAGCGAGCCTGACGCCTCAGAGTAGCACCCGATCTGGGACTCCACATAATGGGCCTCCTCACGACCAGATACCACCACCGAGACGTCGTCCGCATAGGCCACAACCCTCACCGCCGAAACCGGACCCCCGACAGGTCCCACCGGAACCCCCCCCAGACGCCCGCAGTCTAGCCTCCTTACGAAGGGGTCGACCGCAAAGATGTACAGGAGGGGGCTCAGCGGGCACCCCCTGCCGGACGCCAGAGTCCACGGCAAAGGCCCGGCCCACCCAACCGTTGACAAGAGGGAAGCTCTCAGCTCCCCTATACAATACCTGCAGCCAATCAACGAATTGATCAGGCAGACCGTATCTCCTCAGAAGCAGCCAAAGGTACTCGTGGTTCACCCGATCAAACGCCTTAGCCTGATCCAATGCAAGCAGATACCGCTCGCTGCCATCAGCCCTGCACCTTTCCACAGCCTCCCGGACGCTCAGGACGGCACTAAAAGTGCCCCCGCCAGGAATTGTGCAGTGCTGAGAGGGAGACAGCATCCTGCCCGCCAAAGCAGACAGACGTGTAAACAAGATCTTTGCCAGTATCTTCCTATCTGTGGTAAGAAGGGCGATCGGACGCCAATTCTCCACCACAGACGGATCTTTCCCCTTTGACAGAGGATCAGAGCTGACCTTCTCATTGAGGGAGGCAGCAGGCCATAGGCCAAACATTCACTAAACACGTCCCTCAGATGAGGAGCCAAGAGGCTCTTAAAGGTTTTGTAGAACTCGGCCGTGAGCCCATCGGGCCCAGGTGACTTTTTAGAAGCTAAAGAGCTAATAGCCTGCTCAACTTCAGCTACCGAGATCTCTTCTGTCAGAGAGTCAGGAAGGTCAGACCCCACTTCCAGCGGGGTCTCATCAAGGAATTCCCTGACTTTCTCCATGTCTAGAGGCCGCTTCTTCAGGAGGTCCGAAAAGTGGTCTCTGACGACACCCAGGATCCCCGATCTGGACCGGACCAGAGATCCTGAGGCATCCTTCAGGCCATGTACGACCTTCGACCTCGCCACCTCACCACAGCTCCTGTAGGGATCAGGAGAGATAAACTTCCCATAATCCCTCTCAAAAACCAGGGAGGCGAGACGGTCGTACTGACACTCCTCCTCATCTGCGCCTTCAGACCGGATATCTGTTCCTGAGAGCCCCCAGAGGACACCAGGCGGTCAAGCTGCCTGCGTAGTCTCTGGTAAGCCTGGTACTTGGAAGCTGCCCTGTACCCAGAGATTTCCCGGAAAAAGTCGCCAGACCTCTTTTTAACTACTTTCCCACCACTCAAGGCGGGAGCAGTTGCCCTCAAGGAGCGAGGTCTGGCCCAGGAAGAAAACCTCATAGGCTTCCCTAACCTCAGGATCCTCCAGTAGCGACCCATTCAGGCGCCACAAACCCCTCCCTTTCTGAGGAGTGTCAGCGACATTCAGGGCCACAGATACCATACAGTGATCGGAGAACTCTACCGACTGCAGCTCAGGAGCCGAGCAGACAGAGTCCTCCTTTAAAAAAAACCTATCTAATCTACTCTTACTACTACCCTCGGAAAATGTGAAACCAGTGAGGTTGGGGAGGTGACGAACGTGCACATCCACCAACCTGGCCTCCCTCACTACGTTATTCAAAAAAATACTATCATATCCCAGAGGGTTGGCGGCACCTGCCCGGTCTTTGGGCCTAGTGATCATATTGAAATCGCCACCAAAAATCACCTGCTGGGACGTAAAAAGATAAGGCTTAACCGCCGTAAGGAGGCTCCTCCTCTCCCTCCTAGTTTGAGGCCCATAAAAATTATATGAGCCGGAGGAATTGCCCCCTCACGACAGCGTCCACCACCAGACATCTACCGATCTCCACTTCAATCACTCGCCGGCAAGCCACCGACCAGTCTTAAAAAGGACCGCAACCCCACTGCAGGGCTCGGCCGCAAGAGACCAGAGGGAGGGCCCACATCTCCACTCCCTCTTTGCTAGATGCATCTCTGCCACAGATGCCAGCCAGGTCTCCTGCAAAAACAAAATGTCAGCTTCAACACGGCTGAGAAAATCGAAGGCCATAAAACGAGCTCCCGCAGAACGAATACTTGCGACATTAATGGTCGCAAGCCGTATTGGAGAGGGTACCGCCATCAGAATGATTGAAAGTGGTCATGTTCTCCTTCATACTACAAACACAAAAACATATTTACATATCTACACTTCCTCCTCCTCTGAGCCCGAGGAGGAGAGAGAAGATACCAAACGGGTTCCCCAGGGACACCCCACTTCGTGCCCCTGGGGGAACCCCACCCTTCACTGGGGACTTCCCGCCCCCAGATCTGGCAGCCTTCCCCTTCTTCTTTTTGCGTCTCACCTGCTCCCACTCCTGCCACCTCTCCGAGATGACTACACCACCACCCCCTCCTCGGACCCGCTGCTCGAGATTTCCCTCTTGGATGAGGCTCGAGCAGCTTCCATCTCCATGGCCACAGGGCCAGAGGAGACTCTGGGTCCAGAAGGGGGGGGAATGGAAGAGGCAGGAGGGGGGCCAGAGACAGGGGAGAGGACAGGGGGGGGACCAGACTTAGCTGGGACGGGAAGAAGAAGGGGAAGGGGGGGGACGGGACTTGGGGGAGGGGGGACGAGGGGGGGGGGTACGAGGAGGGGAAGATGAGGGAGGAGGGCATGGGGAAACAGATGGAGGGCCAGGTGGAGGGAGGGGCAATGGTGAGGAGGGGGAGAGGGAAGGGGGATGGGGATCGGCCCTGCAACATTAGGAGAGGAAGGCCCTGCCCCCGGACCCTCAGGCCCGGGACCCCCAGGCCTCCCCGACTCCTCCCCACCGGCTCCGCCCTCCGGAGGATCGGGAGCCTCCTGGCCAACCGAGCCCGTGTCCCCCGGGGGGGAGCCCCACGCCCACGCCTGCTCCGCCTTCTTTGAGGCAATGGGCCTGTTGGTCCCTCCGGAGTAGTACTAGGGGCTCCAGGATCCCACCCCCCCCCGGCCATCACTCGCCGGGGGGGCTTCGGCCGCTCCCGGCCCGGGAGGTCCCCCCCCTGAGGAAGAACCCCGATATGCTTTGGGACACCTGCTAAATGGGTGCTGCCCATCTCACCACACAAGTTGCAGCATATCTTCCCACATGACTCGGACTGGTGGCCAAACTCGTGGCACCGGCCACATCTGACCACCGTGCAGTCCGAGCTCATGTGGGTCGGGCTGCCGCACTTGAAGCAACGACGGGGCTGTCCCTGGTAGAACGCCAGGATCCGGTCTCTGCCTAGAAAGGCGCTGCCAGGGAGGTGGGCAACACTGTTGCCCTCCCTCTTGAGCCGGATCCTGGTCAACCAAGCCCCGGTCCAGACCCCGCGCTCATCAAGGTTCTTCCTCAGGGGGGTCTGCAACTGCCCGTACCTCCCGAGCCAGGTGGCAATGTCCTCCGGAGGGAGCGACTCATTCCTCACCAGGATGGTGATGTTCTTAACCTCCTCCTGCCTGGAGATGGGAATGAGCCTGTACCTCTTCCAAGGGTCAACGCCCCTCACCAACCCAAAGCCGGTGATAAAGCGTTCCATACACACGGGAGTGACAAAACTTATATCAAACTCCCGTGTGTTGGTGGGATGGATGACAGCAAAAAGGTCATCCACCCCAAAACCCAAGGAGAGTACCAGGCCCACCACCTCACCTCGAGCGGGGCAGGGGTCCGGACCCTCGTACCGAAGCTGGACAACATTCCTACGCCTCCTCTCTGGACCACCTGTACCCCTCGTCCACGCCGACCCCTGCGTCCTCTCCTGGTCAGCAGGGGGGCGCGGAAATTCTGGGCGCCAAACCGGCTGTACAGGTGGTCCAGAGGGGCACGAGAGCCCAACACCTGGGCGAAAGAGCGACCCCCCTTTAGGGCAGACAATAAGTTGGCCTCCGGAGACCCCCGAAAGATGTTCTCCCGGAAGTGGGGCACCCCCCTCAGCACCCCCAGAAGTGGGGGGGGGACGGGGGGGCCCCCATCCCTGCCGGTGGTGTTGCACCACACCCCCGCTTGATATACCCTGACCCACCACCTTTGGCCTGACTACAGGCTCCCCCCCCCCCGGGACCACAGCAGAGGGGGGTACCACCCCCACCAAACTCCCCCACCCAGACCCCTCCGCGACCACACCAGCCCCTTGGGACTCCACCTGTACTGGGGGGAGCCCCCCTGGGACCCCTCCAACTGCCGGATATAATCATATGCTATACAGTCCACTGGGAGGGGTCCCACCTGACTTTCCCCCCACCCCGCCTGTGCTGCAGGGAGCCCCTCGGGGCCTGTGGCAGTGTCCATGGGGACCTGGGGGGGTGCAGCTTACCGTCCAATTTACCGTCCTCACCGTCTCTGTCCATCTCTCCGGGGGTGCCTGGAGGTGCCTGCTGCAGCGCCGGGCTGGGCACCCCTGCACCCCCCGCCTCTCATCCCCCAGGTCCCCTGAGCCCCCACCGACCACCGCAAACTCGCGGGGGGGCACTTCCGGTCGCGGGACGGGCACTTCCGGTTTCGGTATGGTCACTTCCGGTTTCGGTCTGGTCACTTCCGGTTCCGGCTGGGCACTTCCGGTTCCGGCTGGGGCACTTCCGGTTCTTGGGCTGGTCACTTCCGGGTCCCGTCTACTCCACCCCCAACAGCCGGCGCCATCTTGGCCACACTGCACACAAGCTTTTACCTCCAGATGACCGCAGCACAATGCCTCCACCATGTGTCTGCCTCTCTCCCGATGACATAGCAGCGCAGGAGCAGTCCCTGGCCTTTCCATGGCCAGATCCTCCCGCTCCACTGCAAGCTGAGGGGTCATGGAAGCCGACACATGGCGGGCTTCAGCTGTGGCAGTGCGACCATCCTGGGGGAGCCTGGGTATGCTGACCTGAAGATGGCGGGGGGGTACCGCCGGCGGCACCTGGGCCCGGCGACCTCCTGGATCACTGGACTCCCCGGACTTCGCCAACCCCCCAGTCCCTTCCACGGACCGAGGGATCGGCTCCGGGAACCCTCCCAGGTTTTATGGCCATCCTGGGCCCCTGCACCACCGGCACTCCTCCCCCCCCCCACTGCACCAGGCTCCCCTGACTCTCCTGGCTGTTTGGGGGGTTGGGACCCTTCTTAGACTGCCCCGCTCCTCCTCGCTGCCTGGCTCCCTTCCCGGTTGGCCTGCTGGAGGGTCCTCCGGAGCTCCTCTAGGAAGTTCACCTCTCCAGCCCCACGTTGGCAAAAGCCCCCCAGGTATTCCCATATTTCTTTTACTCTAGTCCTAGGTGGTGATGGCCCCCCTCGAATTCAATCTCTTATTACTGGAGCACCTGTCCCTCATTTCCCTCAGGCCTGCGAGAGTAGTCATCTTTTCCACGCAGGCCTGAGATATCCTCACCAGCAGGGATTTGATTTTACTCCCGCCTCTTCCTGGATCTTGGCTTCATTCTCACCTGGCTGAGGGCTGTCCAGTCTGTAGACCCCTCCTGGGTCTCCAGGAAGAGACGGTCCTCCCTGCTGATGGTGGTGGCGGTGGTCTGGCTGGAGGGCAGGTGCTGTTGACTCCTCCGGAGGCCGGAAGCCGTTCCCACCTCCGG